>SJYO01006231.1:3664650-3932475 GCA_006410555.1 Capra ibex
TTTATTTCAGACTGTGACAAAGGTGACAAAGGGGTAGATAAAGGGTACTTCACTACCCTGGTCTACGGTACTAGAATCAAAAGACTTACAACTCAAAATTCGGTTGAAAAAGTGGGAGGAGAAAGTGAAAGTAGTTCTCCGAGAAATCAAGAAGAAGTAAAAGACGGTATTCCCACCACAGTAGACGTATAGACTCCAATAACTATTAAGAGGGCCGTTTGAACTAAGGTCGAACACGAAGAAGGTCAGGTCGCAAAGAGTACTACATGAGACGTATCTTCAATTTATTCGTCCCACTGTTATATGTCGGAACTGCATGAGGAAAAGGATAACCCTTGGTCAGACAACAAGGTACAGGTCAAGATTGACAACGAAGGACTGGACGTATATCCAAAGAGTTCTCCGTCCAGTCCACCAGACCATAAGGGTAGAGAACTTCTTAAAAGGTGTCAAATAACACTAGGTGTGTCAGTTTCCAAAAACGTATCAGTTATTTCGTCTTTATCTACAAAAAGACCTTGAGAGAACGAAAAAGATACTAGGTCGCCTACAACCGTTAAACTAGAGACCAAGGAGACGGAAAAGATTTTGGTCGAACTTGTAGACCTTCAAGTACCAAGTGTATAACGGATTCGGACCGAACCTCTTAAAACTCGTAATTAAACGATCGTACACTCTACTCACGTTAACACGCCATCAAACTCGTAAGAAACCGTAAGAAATTCTTCTCCACTATTCTTATGTGTGTTCTTGACATGTTTTTACTAAAAGTACTACATCTATTAGTGCTACCACATTAGTCAGTGGATCTCGGTCTGTAGGACCTTACACTTCAGTTCACCCGGAATCTTTAGTAGTGATACTTCTTTCGATCACCTCTACACCTTAAGGTCAACTCGAGAAAGTTTAGGACTTTCTACTACGATACTTTCACGACGTGAGTTATACGGTCGTTTAAACCTTCTGAGTCGTCACCGGTGTCCTGACCTTTTCAAGTCAAAGTAAGAGGTGTAGTGCATCCTAGAAAGACGTAGTCTCTATTTTGGACACAGAGGACGGAACCGTCCACCTAAAAAATGGCGACTAGGTGGTCCACTCGGGGAACGTATGCGAAGACTACACTCTATAGTCACATAATGTCCAAACACGTGAGGAACTCCTGTCCGTGGTATTGATTACTTGGTATGGAGAGCTACTAAGTAGACAACCTAACGAAACCTGTACCGTCCAGGAGCAAAAGGTCATTAACTTATTCATAATACGCAATCTTACATACAAGTACTCGTCGTCGTGACACCTCTTCTATTCTAATTTCAGACATCTCAATCTGGTGATGACTTAGGACCAAAGTGGTGACAGAAAAAGAAAAAAAAACGATCGAATAAAGTTAAGGACTTAGGTTCGATGGATGACATTTCATTCGTTTGAAATAACGTTTTGTTTTGGGAGTAAAAAAGGATACACCACAGAAAACTTTTTATATGTAAAGAACTAATTAGCGTTTTGGAGAGGCTCCGGGGTACGTGTAGAACCCTATTTCGCACCGCACTTGCCGACAGGACCCCGACGTGGCCGAGCCTCCGTTACGAGGCCCACACAAACGAAAGCAGGACGGAGACAGAAGACCGGTTTGTTCAATGTGACTATCTTAGAATTCAGACCCTAAAATTGAAGAAAGATATGCAGGTACTAGCATTACCTTATGAACCCGTATCTATTGAAAATAAAAATGGAGACACAAGGTCATCCGGTCCGTAACAATAGAGACATACAAGGAAACTAAGAATAGATGTGTTACAATGAAAAGGAAACTATACCCCATCTCAAGGTCTCCTTTATCTCGTAGTAGTAAATCTATAAGACTATTGTAAAATAGAGATGAAACTTAATTTCTTCACAATTTTAAAGCAGATATTATGTATACCTGCTTGTGATCCCCCTAACACGACTATAAGACACAATATCAGTCCCTTATCGTATAAGGGCTCATTCCTGAGTAGGTAGAAAGAAAGAAAAATTTGCTCCAAGGACTTCGTCGAGACGTGTGGTCTGTGTCACCGTTTCCTCCCTCACACCGACAAATGTCCCGCGAGTGGACGTTAGGACAGGGTTTCGACTCGCAAGACCGAGTCGACACAGTTCCCATAGTCCGAGTCCGAGTACCGGATCTGATGCAAAGGGAACTCGTTGAAGGGTGAATCGAAAGTCCAGGTGTAGTCACTCTTGAGGGCTTCCAGGCTCAGAAGTACCCTCTTCCTTTCTCTCGTTCTACTGTGCTACGACCCCTTGAAGTCCAGAACAATAGGAGAGGTGGGAGTCCTCCCGACACCCAAAGGCACGTCATCATGTAGGTCACTCCATCCCAGGATTTACACTGGTTCGTATAATCGAAAAGGACGAGACTCCTATGCACCCCGTCCCTCTTTCTACTTCTCTCTTCTTTCGGTAGAAGTTAAATTCTTCACTGTTCCGTCCCAAAACAAGGGTCATCTTCGATTTTGTACGCAAGAGAACTTCTCTAGTTAGTATAAAAATCTGTGTTTCATCAAATTGTGGACCTACAAACCTAGTAATGACCACATGTTACCGGACTTGGTTACAATACATGAACTTTCTTTAACATTTCTTAACCTGATAGAAAAAGTAAAGATTCCAGATTTATAAGAATTATAATCAGAATGAGTACACATGTAATTAAAAGAAACGATAATTAGATGTATCGGAACTTCATGATCCAGTTGTCTTTTATGGAATATTATTATAAGATAAACATTTATGAAAAGATACAAATAGCTTGTGTAGAATCGTACAAGATTTTATTCCTAAAATTACATAGAAATTCCTAGAGATCATTTCTTTTGTAAAGAGTTTTAAAACCAGTATTAGAAAGACCAAGTAAACAACAACGAAATTTTTTTTTCAGATAAATAAAATTCCGTAATGTCTTTGATCTGAGTAAAGTGACACGAGACTTAGGAAATTAAAAATGGGCACCTAGGACGAAATCTCGTCGACTATTAATCGCCATCAAGACTATCTATAATAAAGGACAAGATTCATTTTGTTTTACACCTAAAGTACCAAGATCTACGTGTAAAGTTAGACTATTACATTATTGACAACGTTATAAATTAAGAGTCTATTCCTTAAGACACCACAGAACCCGAAAAATACATCATATTAAATCCTCATCATTAACACAACCACCACTTTCGTCTATTTCGACTTTCCTGTCCCCCACCGTCCTCCTTTCCTTGTGCGTAAGGTGGTCAACAACCTACGACACGCGGCTCAGCGAGTCGGTACAGGTTGAGAAACGCTGGGATTCCTGGCGTAGGAGGTCCGAGGAGACGGGTACCCTAAAAGGTTCTTACGACCTCACCCAACGGTAAAGGAAGAGGTCCCGTAGAAGGGTTGGGTTCCTAGTTTGGGAACAAAGGACTCAGAGGTCGTATTGTCCGCCTAACAAATGGGTGACTCGGTGGACCCTTTTTACCTAGTTTAATATGTATAACAGAAGACACTGAGACACTGACGGGGACGTGATAACTGTGGGTGACGTCCTTTCCTTCCGAGTAAATATCTCTTGTACTTGTCGAACGAGTTCTAGTGAGTCACTTGTTCCTCAGCTTTGACTTAAAGTTGGACCGTGCCAGTCTTAAGTTTTGGACGTAAAAAGACTCACAAAGTAGACACGGATTTCGATACTGTGATTCGACTGAATTCGTAATAAAGAAAAAAAGAAAAAAAAACGAGTCTCCTCAGAAAGACGATGATACACTTCTTTGAACTCAACCGGAGGACCTTCTATTACGTCTTCACTTTCTGGGGGTCGACAAGATCATGTTGATAGGTCGGTAAGGTCAACTCTGGTAGGACACAATGACTCCAATATGATCTTCTGGTCTGACCGGTCAAGTTTTCCAATACCATTTATGTCTCTTTATTAATAAGTAGTAACAAAATTCATTGATACAAAATCCAACTGCCAATACGTCGTCTTCAACTGACTATTGTATGATGGTAAAACTTTATTTTTCACACACTATTTAACATTCCTTACAAGATCTTAATAATTAATTTCTCTTGACCTTGTTAATTTCACTTTCTCCTATAATTGAAGTTTAAGTTTTCTTTGTTGAATTTCCTATATATAATTTACAGTACATGATACTTTAAAAAAATGTATCTACTAGTGAAAATCAGGTTTGGTGATAGAGTATTTCATCTATAATAGAATTGAAAGTCAAGTCAAGTCAGTGAGTCAGTACAGGCTGAGAAACACTGGGGTATTTAACGTCGTATGGTCCGGAGGGACAGGTAGTGGTTGAGGGCCTCAAGTCAGTCTGAATGCAGGTAGCTCAGTCACTACGGTAGGTCGGTAGAGTAGGAGACAGTAAGGGAAGAGGAGGACGGGGGTTAGGGAGGGTCGTAGTCTCAGAAAAGGTTACTCAGTTGAGAAACGTACTCCACCGGTTTCATGACCTCAAAGTCGAAATCGTAGTCAGGAAGGTTTCTTTAGGGTCCTGACTAGTTGACATCCTACCTGACCAACCTAGAGGAACGTCAGGTTCCCTTAGAGTTCTCAGAAGAGGTTGTGGTGTCAAGTTTTCGTAGTTAAGAAACCGAAATGTCTACTCATTTAGTTCTAAGTATTATCCTTTCATTGAATAGGTTCCGGTGTTGTGAATTGTTCACCGTAACGGTCTAATTTGGAGTACTCCGATTAAACTTTAAGAAGACAAAACGAAAATCAATTGGAACTTCTTAACTACGAAAGTTTGACCACGACCTCTCCTACGAACTCTCAGGGAACCTGACGTTCCTCTAGTTTGGTCAGTTAGGATATCTATTAGATGGGACCTATAAGAGACCTTCCCGACGACGACTTCGACTTTGAGGTTATGAAACCGGTGGACTACTTTTCTCGGTTGAGTAACCTTTTCTGGGACTACGACCCTTTCTGTCTCCCATCTTCCTCTTCCCCTGTTGTTTCCTACTCTACCAACCTACCGTAGTGGTTGAGTTACCTGTACTCAAACTCGTTTGAGGTCCTCTACCACTTCCTGTCCCTTCAGGTACCCCAGTGTTTCTCACCCCGTCCTGAATCACTGACTTGTAGTCGTTTGTCGGAAATCTTCAGCACCCTCTCACCTTCTTTACAATACTTCTTTTCTTCAAGCGTTCGTATAAACGAAGCGATTTCGACAGGGGAGTTTAATGCTCTTGGACAGCGAAAGATCATACCACCGGAATGGCGAAACAAATTTCACTACCTAACTACCCTGTTTAGGACACCACCGTAAGTCCTTCTAATATCCTAACCCAATCTTTCTCCTTTTCAGCTCAACTCTTCCTTTTTGTCTACTCTCTCCTCATGACTTCTTTTTAGATACGTCGTGAAGAACCGACCCAGACCATCGGTCGGATCCTTCATCTCTCCGTAAATCCTCCAGTACCACTGTCAGACTTGGGTCCTAAATTCTGTCCTCTCCTGGTCCCGACCGTCTATTATTTTTTACTTCTTAGAGTCACTATAAGAAAATCGTCAGAGAAACAGCCGGACCTATGGAACAGAACCCGATAAATATAAGAGGAACACGGACTATCTGAATTTGACTAAAACTGATCGAATAATACTCGTCTACAAGTACAGTATATATAATCGATACTATTTAAGAGAGAAGAGGAGAAAGAGAGAGAAAAAATTTTTCTACTTAATTTTTACCGTGACTGTTTCAAATTGACTTCAAATATCGTAAGTCTAACGATGTCAAAACGTGCACCACTATAAACTTAATACGTCAATTCTCATAGTGACCATATTCATAGAGTCTGGAACGAATGTCCGCCCTTATTTTGGTAGTCATCATTGTAAAAACTTAGTAGTCGTACGGATACACACATATTACCATCGCTGGAAGAGGTGACTTGCGACATACGTCTCTAGAAGGGAATTGGCTCTTCACTGTACCGCACTTACTTAATTTTTACCGTAGTGTACTGAAGTGTCAGTTCATCGGTCTTATATTAATCAAACTAAATTAGACCTTTCGTTTAAGTAATAACGGTTCTGTCACTAAGTCACGAGACACGATTTACTTGATCTCCACCTTCAAATTGTCAGTTAAACGTGCTGCACAAAGTATTTCTTATTTAGTTCGATACAAACGTTCTTTGAGAAATTCTAAAGTCTTGACTCACCCCTTAGAACCATTTTCTTGTTTATTTATCTGTACACGATATCAGTATCCTTCTTAATCGTCTTGTGAATCAGGTACCTTTCATTGGAGGAGAGACCTCATCTAAATATGGACAGTAGTGACCAAGTGTTAGAAGAAACGATGTAAATTCTATGATTACTAAACCCACGGTACACCTTATTGAATTACTTGATGTGTACAAATTACCTTTGTGAAAGTAATGGTGAGAACTAAATAAGGTCTTAGAGAATATCTTTGGGAGGTGATAGTTTAGAAGACACTTTTATATAACTTTTCAGGTTATTTTGAGGTCTGTAAATGTAAATGTAAATGTAGGTTATTTTGAGGTCTTGTGTTGTTGTTGTTAAAGAATTTAAACACATTGAGAGACGTAAAAATAACACGAAGGTAAGTATAACCGAGTAAACTAGAAGTAACATAACTGTACCGGATCCCATCCCTTCTACTTTAATATGGGTAAAATGTAAACTCCGTGACTGTGTATCTCTATATTTCAAGGTTCAAATACCAGTGAGACTATTAGTTTTTACTTTTCTGCTTATCTTCTATTGAAAAGATCAAAACTTTCTTTTAACGAAATATTAAAGAATATAACAAACAAGAGACATCATGACTTATACCAAAAATGAGTAAATTACTTTCGATGTGTTTCATAAATACTTACTCTGCCGACTTTTAGAAAGACTCCGATTATTACTGATTCCAATCAAATTTCGTAACTCAAATATACAAAGGACTTCATATCGAGTTGGAAGTCGTATCCGAGATCACAGTAAAGTTTTGTTAAGGATACATTCGAACTAAGGGTAAAAGTTTTTAATATCCAAGATTCTCCAACCCCCAAACACATGAGTCCCGTTTCCGTTTATGTATCTAGATGTTTCGTCCTGACGTTTAGAACACTCTCGTCGGAAGGATTCTCTAAAGTCACGATCTGGTAATGGAAGAGTAGTCAATCTACACAATCCCTTCTATTTATTTTGCGTCAAACACTGACTGTTATTAAAACTTGACCCGTTCTTCAGTATAAAATGTCTTTCATTAAACCTACTAAACTCAAACTTCGATGCTGTTTGATTTTTGTCAGTTTATGACCCCGTCAAGTTGATTGTCCGTGAAGCATAATTACAAAAGTCTAAAAAGTCTCCGTAGTAACCATACTAAGGGTAACTAAAATTATCTTCAATGAACATGTTTCATTCTTCAGTTATTTTTAAACTACTACCTGACTATTGTAGTTCCAAGAAGACAGTCAACTTATTTATACGGAATCTCGAGTCTTTTTGTACGACTTCTGTGATTGTCTTTAACAAGAGACATCATATCAAACTTATTTTCTAAATCTGTATAAAGTCTGTTAGTCTATAGTTTGATTTATATTGTAAAATTTCTTGAGACATTTAAAATATTTTTATATGTCTTAGATACATATCATACTGATTTGGTATCTGTTTACTTGCAATCAAAAATAAAATATAGGAAACACAAGGTATTATTTACTTCGTCTTACATTAAACATAGGTCCCCTTTAAAAGTTTTGTGTTCGATGGTCCGGTTTTGAGTCGGTACGACTTAACCTTAAAGGTCCTGACTGTTGACCCTTTAAAATAATTTTTCTTTTTATTTTCAAAGACCCCCTAAGACTATTAATCGAGTCAAACCCCCAAGTAACTTGAATTAAACGACTTCTAGAAGATAACAACCAAATCCGAGGGGTGAAAAGGGGGGATCTGAAAAGTTAAGATTTGTCTTTAGTGTGAAATTTATGGACTTAAGGGTTAGACACTCGGAGAACCAAAGAGAAGTGAAACAAGTGATATCGAAGGGAGTCCCAGGATTCAAAAGAAGCCTACAGACGTGGGACAGGACAGAAAGAGTGTGAGTGATACAGACGAAGAATACGATGAAGGTAATGGTTGAAACTCAAGGGGTTCGCAAAAATGTTCTCGGTCAGTCCGAAAGACAGAAGGATACATCTGAAGCAAAAAGATACATTGAGTACGTTGGTGTTCGTTTTTGGTCATTCTAGGTTTCAGTATAACACCCTTTGCTAAGGATTCGTATAATTTTGTACATACTCTTGTGTAAGTAGGTATATTGGAGGTTTAGAAATACCGGAGTATACTACCCAGAACCATAAGACGATGTAAGACCCCTAAGTCACTACCTTTTTTATGTGTCGACGACGAGAGTACTTTTGAGATAATCCTTTCTCTTCTTATTAAATGATCTGTTTGTTAAAGTCCATCACCATTCACGAAAATTCTTTATATATTGTTCTGTTGTACAATTAGAATCGTGTTGATTTACCGATTGTAACTCTTTTCAAATTGATTTACTACCATTTAGTGGAACTTACGTAATAAGTGATAATTCTTCTAAAACGGTCATTTGTGTCTTTTATGGTTGAGTTACCTGTACCCAAATCCACCTGAGACCCTCAACCACTACCTGTCCCTCCGGACCACACGACGCCAAGTACCCTAACGTTTCTCAGCCTGTGCCGACTCGTTGACTTGACTTGACTTGACTTTTATGAATACTACGTTATAAATCACTTTTTTTTACCCTATTTTCATATAGGAATACACAGACGTTTCGTATATCTTTCCTCTCGTTGTGACCTTCTTTTCGGTCAAAACTCTAGTACAACAAAAATGTTAATGTTACAATGAGACCTAATTCACACTTTTTCATATCAAATGAACCACAGAACAATACGTTTCTTAAGATAATGGACCGAGAAGGGAGATGGTGTCGTAACTAAAAAGTGTTACATTTGTACTCTGAAATTTCATGTGAAACTCTGTAGTTTCTATTATTAAAGGAAGTCGTCTTAAAGACACGATTCATATAAAATAACACCAAATTAAAAAGTATAGTTACGGTTCTTTATCTCCTTTGTTATCTTACCCTTTCTGATCTTTAAAGGGATTCTTTTAATCTCTATGGTTCCCTTATAAAGTACGTTTCTACCCGAGTTATTTCTGTCTTTACCCTACCTGGATTGTCTTCGTCTTCTATACTTCTTCTCCACCGTTCTTATGTGTCTTCTTGACATGTCTTTTCTGGTATTACTGGGTCTACTGGTGCTACCACCACATTAGTGAGTGGATCTCGGTCTGTAGGACCTAACACTTCAGTTCACCCGCAATCCTTCGTAGTGATGTTTGTTTCGATCACCTCCACTACCTTAAGGTCGACTTGATAAAATGTAGGATTTTCTCCTACGACAATTCCTCGACGTGAGTTATACGGTCGTTTAAACTTTTTGAGTCGTCACCGGTGTCCTGACCTTTTCGAATCAAAAGTAAGGTTAGGGTTCCTTTCCGTTACGGTTTCTTACAAGTTTGACGTCGTGTTAACGTGAGTAGAGTGTACGATCGTTTCATTACGAGTTTTAAGAGGTTCTCTCCTAAGTTGTCATGGACTTCACGTTTGAAGGTCTACAAGTCCGACTAAATCTTTTCCGTCTTCTTGGTCTCTAGATTAACGGTTACTGGCCACATAGTAGTTTTTCCGTTCTCTTAAGGTCTTTTTTTTTTTTAGATAAAGACGAAATAAATGTTGTAGTTTCGGAAATTGACACACCTAGTGTTGTTTAACACCTGTCAGGAATTTATCTACCCGGATGGTCTGGCGGAATGGACGAAGGACTCTTTAGACATACGTCTAGTACTTCGTTGTCAATCTTAGTCTGTACCTCGTTACCTGACCAAGGTTTGACCCCTTCCTCATGAAGTTCCGACATATAACAGTGGGACGAATAAATTGAGTATCCGTCTCATGTAGTACACTTTACGGTCCGACCTACTTCGTGTTCGACTTTAGTTCTAACGGTCCTCTTTATAATTATTGGAGTCTATACCTCTACTGTGGTAGGAAAACCGTATTTCACTTCTTCTTGATTTCTCGGAGAACTACTTTCACTTTCTCCTCTCACTTTTTCGACCGAATTTTGAGTTATAAGTTTTTTACTTCAAGCCGTAGGTCACCGTAGGCCAGGGTAGTGAAGTACCGTTTATCTACCTCTTTGTTACCTTTGTCACTCTCTGAAATAAAAGCCCCCCGAGGTTTTAGTGACACTCCCACTGATGTCGGTACTTTTATTTTCTGTGAGGAAAATTTTTCTGTGAAAAATTTTCTTCTTTTCGATACTGTTTGGATCTGTCTTAAAATCTCTGTAATGAAACGGATGTTTCCAGGCATCAGTTTCGATACCAAAAAGGTCATCAGTACATACCTACACTCTCAACCTGATATTTCTTTCTACTCGTAACTTCTTAACTGCGAAAACTCGACACCACAACCTCTTCTGAGAACTCTCAGGGAACCTGACGTTCCTCTTGGTTGGTAGGAGTTCCTTTAATCAGGACTTATAAGTAACCTTCCTGACTACGACTTCGACTTTGAGGTTATGAAACCGGTGGACTACGCTTCTTGACTGAGTAACCTTTTCTGGGACTACGACCCTTTCTAACTCCCGTCCACCTCTTCCTTTACTGTCTCCTACTCTACCAACCTACCGTAGTGACTTGACTACCTGGACTCACTCGTTCGAGGTCCTCTACCATTTCCTGTCCCTCCGGACCGCTTGACGTCAGGTATCCCAGTGTTTGTTAAACTGTACTGACTCACTGACTTGGCTTGACTTGACTTAAAAAGTATTAGTTAGTATATATGTATCTTGATTCATCTCTTTAATAGATAATTGGTCTTATAAACTAATTGGTCTCGTGTAAAGGACTAGGGGATCTATTTTCAATGAATATCCGTTTTTATTTCTTTAATTTGGAGTTGAAGTTGATGAAGAACAATCGTAAGTTAAAGAACCTCCTACAACCAATACTTTAATTTTAGGACACTTCGATAGAACTCTCGTATCTTTAGACGGACAAGAAAAGTGAACTCACGGACATAAAAAGTACAGGAACCTATAACTCCTAACCCCTAACAGATTATTACAAATGTAAGAAATAGACTTACATATAGTCGAGTAAGTTTTGAATGTCATGACCTACGTTCTGACACGATAGTTACTGATATTATACGTAGCTACTTAATATATGACGAAAACACTTCTTTTTTCCTATATTACTATAATTTATAAAAATAACTTGTAAAATCAAGGTAAGGTTAAATTTTTTTAATTTTACGAATCACACGGAATCCTAGTTTCTATATACGATGCAGAAGACATTTCACAAGTTTTTAAATGAAGGTCCACTAAGTTGATATTATTTTAAGATCATGTATAGGACCCGACTATGATTGTACGTCGATACCGTCTTTAGTCCCAAAGATTTGTCCCCAGAGATGGTAAAACTATATTTAAAAAGTGGGTGCATACCACTTCACTTTTTTTTTTTTCCTTTATTACTTAAAAGAGTTGTAAAAAAAAAGGTCAAATTTCTTATTTTACGGGGAAGAAAACACTTGACTACTAATAACAATACACCCAAACAAAAACAAAACTACACAAAACGTTTTATTTTGAAATCGTTAGGATATCACCGGAGGTTTTATGAAAAACTTTCAAAGACTTAAGTACTTTGAGTTACTCATATTCACCAGTTAACAGTTACTTCTACCTGATTGACAGTTTTCTTGACCCCAAGTAAACCGTTAATTATCGACACACAAGAACTCACACAGACTGAGATCAGGAAACAAATATTTTACCCGGGACATAATTCAGGTATCTGTTACCATGTAATTACTATGTCGTAAACAGAAACAGTTCCTGGACGAGAGATTGACGGTGACAATGAAATCTCCTAATACAATGTGATTGATAACAAATTAAAGTAAAAATTTCGGTAGACTAACTTTCTCATAATTAGTCGGTGAGACCCGATTGAAGGGAAATTTGGAACGTCAGGGCGAACTACTTTAGGTGTCCCTTGAAGGAACTAAGAAGACGCTGGTAGGACATGTCAATGCTATGATGGAATAATAAGAGATTAGTCAGGACGAAGATCCTGATTCCTTAAAAGGACTCGTGTACCAGAGACTTGAATAAAAAGAGGAGAGTCAACATTCTCCTCTCCGAAAGAGCATTCTCCACAGTCAATGGTAGTTGTAAACCCTTCTGTCGCCAAACCGGACACACATTCCAAATACGACGGATCAAATCCGACTTGAACACAACAAACAGCAGTATTACGAAATGAAACAAACCCTTAAATACAATAAAAAGTAAGTCGAGAGATTCACTGTGTCGTTGCACCGTGAGACTTGTGGTTGGTTACACCTAATGTCTCACTCGATATGTCAGATCTTTGGTCTTAGGAGTTCAGACGGTCAGGATTCCTCGAGTCGTTCTTAGGTCCTGGGACTTCCTTTGTGTTTCTCTTCATTGGAAAGTTTTGCCTTCCTTCTCGTTACTAATGGAGAGGTATAAAACTTAGTTTTCCCAAAAATGAGATCCTTTACAATCTTATTTTCTACTTTTAACCACTCAAATTATGTTAAAAATAACCTTATGTAAAAGTCGCCCTCACGGTTAAATAAAAACTCACATGTTAGAACGGTTTAGATTTCGAGAGTGTACATATATCATGAAAATTTAAACTAGAGAACCGAACAGTTCTTTGAGTGTGATGAGAAGATTTTATTCTATAGATGGATTATTACCTTCGTAAATAGAATTTAAGAGGTAAATTTACTGATGAAACTTACTGACGACTTTAATTGGATTAGAGTTCAAATATATGGACATATATATATAAAAAATAAAACTGTTGTACCAAAGTATTCGATACTAATCAAGTCCCTAAAACACCCGCATTACATGTTCTATTCGTCCAACTTTTCAAAAAACTGAATAGTTTCGGTGTAAAAATCTTCATTCCTTTACGTCGAAAGAACTGACCGTAAAGGTATTAATAAACGTCTTAAAAGACTCGACAAACTGTTCAAGGGTAAACAGAAATTTTATTTTTTCTGATACCCCTCTTACTGGAGACTGGGAGGTCCATAAAATTTCGTAGAAAGTACTTGTTGGTTATAAATTCGGTCTCCCCTTTTTAACTATGAAAAAACTTAAAAAATCCAGTATATTACCATCATAAACTCTAGGTGTCTTTAAAACCGAGATTCCCTGCAAAAACTGTATTGAGAATGAGAGAGACTTAATTGTAAATTTATAAATACGTTAAAAAGTCAGATCCTTTCCTTGACATTCTGAAGAGACTTACTCTCCAATTCGTTTCCAATACTACAATGTTTAATCTTGATTTATCCTGTGACTATGACTCTTTGACCTTAGGACAATCAATCTGAGTATTACTTAGTTCAGTTACTCTGTTTCCCAGGGAGTTCCACTCCAAACGACCTCAGACTTATATTTACCGGTGTAATAATAATTACGTAGGTAAGTACTTTTATGACATTATGATCAAATACGGTGTCTTTTCTGTCGCACTTACGCACACTTCCGCACGTGTGTCCTCTTAATAAGTATGGAGAGTGAAATTTCATTCAAATCATTTCCCCATATATTCGATTCGATTAACCATCATATAAAGAGATGTATGAAAAGGTATGACTTATCTTTCTCAAAACGTAACGTAAATAAATTTACCCTCATCAGGATAATCAAATAAATTTTATTTCGTAATTCTTCTCAAACTACTAAAGGTTCTGGATCAACTTCGAAATTTAAAATTGTGTAGTAAAGAGTATTTATTAAGAGTGATAGGACCACGGAAAGATGGCCGTTTGTTACTCCCTGACTTGATTACATTTCTTTTGTCTACAAAAACACGGGAATGGGGTTCAAAAATAGGTCCGGGAATTGAGAGTCACTTTTACTTGACAAAAGGATCGGATATTAAGACTTCTACGAAGTCTCCATATGTCTTACTTTAAACTTGTAAAAACGTTTAAATTTACAGAGATATTTAAAACAAAGTATAAGTATTCTAAGAGAGAGACATTTTTACTGTGGATGACTAGTTTCCAAAACCCTCAATTTCAAAAAGATGATTCAAACCTTCACTTCCTTTCTTCGGACCATCAACTTCATTGGTTGAGGTGGAATTCACACAACTCTCTTCACTCAAAATACTTCGAATTGTATTCTTGTTTGGATGAGACGGGGGTTTAAACCAATAGAAAGAGACGTTACGACATTCTTCAGTATGACACGACTCTTACTATGACAACGTCATTGTAAATTACAACAAATAACTTTGAACTTCAAATTTTTAACTTAATCTAAGTGTAACGAGACGAAATCGTGTGAAATAGACCTTACATTACGGTTATTGTAAAGACGTTTATGAGTAAATACGAAAGACTACAAAAGCATCTATTCAGACCTGTGTGTAATTAAAATTATATTATGTACACTTCGAAAAACAGAAGGAGAAAGGTTTTGTTTTCTTAAATCTATATCAAACCAGGTTCCTCTTATGTGTATGTTTAATTGTAACATCGTCTCAATTCGTGATATTTATAATTGATATATAAATAAAACATGGGTAAAACTTGGACCGAGACACAGTTCAATACCCCTATATTGTACACGACTCGTCTGCTCTAAAGACGGAAGTACCTCGTACGACAGATTATGGTAATGACCTTCGATAATCTTTATTTATTAAACAAGATTTCAGTCGGTTTCCATGACGTTCGAGAAAAATTAGTTCCTAGAAAATTTAAGACAGAAGGATTACAGGACGAGTTTCTGTAGTACGAAATTCTGAAACGACTACTTAGTCTAAGACGTAGAATTCTTTATTTTAAGCATAAGGTTTTAATCGTTTTATGTATATAACGACTGTTAATTTAAAGATTAAGGTAATTGTTTTTAGTAGAAGGTCGTAACTTAATTTTAACTACTTCATAAAAGAACTCGTTTACACCAGGTTCGTAAAACTTTGACAAGTATTTAAGACCCCTCACCGCCACGGAGGGTATATCGGATTTAAGACCCCCTAGGGAGTCTAACCTGGGACGTCATTGGTTCTCAACGAATTTACAAAATCTGAGAGACAACGTAACCAGGACCCGTAGTAGTCAGTTTCGTAAGTCTTGGGAGCATTGTAATATAATCTTTACACCAAAGAAAAAATGTTTCGGGAAGTGAAGAGTCAGTAGGGATACGACCGAAAGTTGAGATTGCGAGGTGTATGACAGGTTGTATTTTCCCATAATAGCGAGGGTTAGGAAATATTGAGTCGAAGTCCCAAACTATGTTAACTGTCTGGATTAAAGAACTTTTAGTGTGAAGTGAACTCAGAATGTCTTAGTAAAAGAGGGTAAAAGGGAGGTAAGAAACACTACAAACTAATTAGAATAGGAATAAGTAATATGTATTCACTCTTAAAAAAAAAAAGGAATCTTTCTAAGTGGAAACTAGTTAAAGACGGGTGTTGACCATACAAGAGGAATCGTAGAGAGTGACCGTGAATACTGCAGTTCGTTGTAAATGTCAAGACTTCCTGCGAGTATATATGTAAAGGCTAAGAGGACCAAGGTCTGAGTGTAAGGGGTAACGAACGACCGTTATAAGCGTAACCATAACACCTGCGAATGGATATTGATTTGAGAGGACGTAACTTGGAGCGATGGAAAGATGCACGGACGGACGCATGGCTTGGTGAAGTCAGGACAGGCTAAGAAACACTAGGATACCTGGTACCGGGTGTTCCGAGGAGACAGGGACCCTAAGAGGTCCGTTCTTATGACTCACCCAACGGTACGGAGGAGGAGGAGGAGAAGAACTACTACTCAACCCATATTAGTCGCACCGTCCCTACTCAGGAGGTACCTGAGTCCCTAGATTGGGCACGGAGGATACAGAGGACTTAGGTGTCCGTCCAAGAAACGGCGATCATGGTGGACCCTTCGAGACGGAGGATACGTGTATGTTTACACGGGTACAAGTTAGCTTTGAATAAAGAGAAGACGTAAGAATTAGAAAGGATATCATTAATCGTAATTTAACCGAAACTACGGAGTGGGAGGGATGAAGGGTCTGGGTTAAGTACTGCTTCAGGCCAGTCTTGATAAAAAAACAGGAGACAAAAGAGACTATATCGACTAGAGTAAGGGGGAAGGAACGTGTCTGTGTGGAACTCCAGACACAACCAAACCCTCCCGACGACAGCGCTCCATGGTGTGTGTCGTCCCACCAAATTCGTTGTCTTTAAGTGGCAGGCTACCAAGACCTCAGATCTCGAGACTTTAGGCCCACAGACACCTGAACCAAGGAAGACTCTGGCCACGACCGACGTAAGAGGAACACAGAGAAGTCTAGTGGAAAGGAGGCACAGGTTTAGAGGTACGAAACATTCCGGCGGACAGTATAATCTAATCCAGTAGCTTAAGAGTAATCCAAAATGAGATTACTGTAGTGAAATTGAACTAATCGAGACATTTCTAGGAAAGAGTTTATTCTCGTCTACGACTCCATGACCCTCGACCTTTTTTACGTATATATATATATATATATATATATATATATATATACCACACTGTGACAAATTGTATTTCGTTCGGGGATGATACACACTCTGTAACAAAATCTGTGACCCCTGTGTACACCTCCCCTTTGTAAAGATTGAGCACCTGGAATTTTAGGTCCCGACTCTTTGTCTACTGTTTAATAGGAATTTTTACTTGTTTTATTAAATTCGACTACGAGTCACGACGCCTATTTTCTTTCGTCCCGCTACGACAAAGAACTAAGTCTGAAAACATTATTGTAGGGTGGTGTGAGAGAGTGGCTGGTGAGACAGACGAGGTGCCGAAACGGAAAATGTCAGTCATCATCGTAAATCTTAAACGTGGGACATAATAGACGTATGTCCAGATAGAGGTCTTAGTCATTCGGGACGTTCCTCAGGACAGACACACGGACCATGTCTCGTATTCCGGACCGTGAAAGTAGTTCACAAACAACTTATTTAAGGGAGACCTCAGTACTGAGACGGTACACGTCTTTTGAGTTTGTCCTTATTTCTGGCACTTTCTCATAAGAAGTTTTCCACTATGAAAAAACCGAACAGGTGCCATTTATTTACTTACCAACTATTTCTCCTCAGGTAGACCAAATCTATGGCATGGCATTTGTTTTGAATTTTCTAAGTAACGAAGACCCGAAATACTACTATTCTCTTCGTAATTTATCGTTCCGACTTGAGTGTGACATCTTATTTTTGTCTCACTACGATCAATGGAGATGTCAACGAACAAAGTTTAGTTATATGAGTTCAAGACTGCTACAGATACGAAAAAGGTAATGCCTAGCCACCCTTTGGCGCCCGGCAGTCGCCGAATCAGTCTGTGGGAGGAGATGAGATCGGGAAGAAGAAGAAGAACGAAACAACACCTCGACTACCACGAGAAACCACACGGTACGTGTCAAACCGAGAAGACTCATTTTGTAAGAGTCTAAAACGAATGAATAAATGTCCACGCTAAATACAGTTACCGTAAAGACTCATCAGAAACAGAGAAAGATCGTTCCTTTCAATCGTAAAAGCTAGTCCTACCGGAAGCCATAGAGAAACGAGGGAAGTGGTAGAGAAGAACTACTCCTCACCCCATTTTAATTGGAACGTCCTTTTTATTGTCTTCCTTGAAGGCCTATTCTCCATTCACCTGTCCCCGTTAGGGTAACCCGTCCTATGCCTAGGGTACAGACACAGACGAATTTACAGCATCCTGGAGAGACACGTCCACAGCAGACGAGAAAGTGTCCGCTGTTGCAGACGAAAACGATAAACGTCACAATGACTTAGTCTCTGCTCTCTCCTGAACCATCCCACTTTTCACGACCCATTCACCTTTATCACTATGTTACCCTACTGAATAAATCCTCGTTTACCGACTGCATGTTACTCATTCAAATTTCTGTCTCTGACTGGGTTTAAAGACGGGAATCTCTGAAACAAAGAAACTAACTTGACTCAAATACGAAAAATTCTTACTTTCTTTCCTATATACATAGGGTTTGGTCAGGTAGGATTTCCTTTAGTTGTGACTTGTAAGTAACCTTCCTGACTACGATTTCGACTTTGAGGTCATGAAACCGGTGGACTACACTTCTTGACTGAGTAACCTTTTCTGGGACTAAGACCCTTTCTGACTTCCGTCCTCCTCTTCCCCTGCCGTCTCCTACTCTACAAACCTACCGTAGTGGCTGACCTACCTGTACTCGAACTCGTTCGGGGCCCTCGACTACTACCTACCCCTCCGGACCGCACGACGTCAGGTACCCCAGCGTTTCTCAGCCTGAGTTGAATCACTGATCTGTTATTGTTGTTAGCAAAAAATCGGAGACCCATATAGATGGGAGACTGTGGGAACAAAGACTTATAAAAAATACGTGTCAGTCCCCTTCCCCTTTGGTCTCATCTCTACACCGGATCTCAAACCCCAGTGATTAGGCCCCTCCTTCCACAAGATTGTCTCTCGTTCCTCTCCCCTGAACGCTCTGTCGTCTTCTGGTCCACACACTCTTAGGGCCCCAAACATTCCGCAGCCAAGGTTCTGTTTCCTTGCCCAGAGCCTTTTTCTATAGGCTGTTTCACAAAGGCATTCCATTTTTGACCTAGGGAGAATTACAAGAAAATTTTGGACTTTATTTATAACCTAAAGGAAAATTGAATAAGTTATCGACCTAAAACGAGGGAACTTAGGATGAGGTACGTGACTGACCTATTATGTCCCAAGTATTAAATTCAAAATCAATATTTACACATTCATTTATTTCTTATTCTGAAAATGATTCTTACACCTATATGTCTCGGACTGTAAACTGAAAAGGTCAAAGTTGGAATGCATGGCGACGGTAATGACTTAAGATTCTAAACCATCAGTTTAAAACTTTACTTAACTTTTAAGTGAGTTTGCTGTTAACTTTGATTTATCCTTTATGACTATAATCCTAAGGTTCTCTTTGACCGTAAAGGTAGTGGAGAAAAATTGTTCTTTATGACTCAGTTCTTTATGGCTCTACGTTTAAACCCCGAAACCCTTTTTGTAGGCACCAAGGTCCGACGACCCCGTGCCAAATCATTTAACGAAGAAGTCGTGAGTCTGACCTCAACGGTTTAAAGATACTTAAATCGTAACCTCAATCTTTTTCTCAGGTTAGATAAAGCCAATGATCGGTTTTAACCCCGTCGTCCGGGTGGACACTTTTACTCGGAAGAAAGGGATCAGCACAGACGGTCTGGACAAAGGTTACGGAGGCTCAGGGGGTCAGAGCGAAAACCAGACCTCTAGTTAGTGGTCAACACCAAAAATTCATCGTCACGGAAACGACTCGACCTTCTATGTGTCGGCACTTCTACCACATTTAACACATACACAGACGCATCACATTTGACTTCTCAGGAGTGGGAATTCAGTGAGAGAAGTATCTGAAAACCTTCTGAGGTTTAAGGTCGGTAATGAGAGAGAAAAAAAAAAAAAACCCACCATTGGTAAAGACCGGTGACTATTTATATTAGATTACAACGACCTTGTCATTATATAAAACCGAGTAATCCCAACAGAGTTAGACGTAATCAAATAGTCTAATCGACCACCTTTACTCTCGAAGTCCTTTATTCTCCCTCGTTACAGACTCGTTTCGTCCCACTCGACTTCCCGAGTCCCTTGTCCTACCCCTCTTGTTTTTCGGTGCCTTTCCTACTACACCCCTCAATCACTCCCCCGGCACCCGCTTTTTCCTGAGGAAGCCTTGAACTAGATTCTAGTTAGGACCACGCTTGTTCACTGATATTTTTTTTTTGGTCAAAAAAAAAGAAAGAAATTTTAATTAACGTACCCAAAGACAAATAATATAAAGACGTCTCAAAATTGCTTCTGAAAAAGACAACTACTATCGATCCGATAAAGTTCTTTTGTTTTCTCTTTATTTATTTTTAAGAACCTAAAATATGAGTCATGTATCTCTCCATGTAAAATTTCTTACATACTGGCATTAAGATATGTGTACAGTTTACATAGACTTTGGTCAAGACTACAAAATCACCTTTCTCACAATTTCGTTTTGTAAATAATAGACAAAATAAGTATGTCTCTAACAAAATAAGTATATCTTTACGTCACAATTCGAGAACATGAGGATAACTCTTGTCATAGAATCTTGCGTACTTTTCTTCTGGGATTCGTAAAATAAATTAAACTAGACTTTGGGTATACGACAGTAAATCTCTCTAGTTCAGATTCTTGGACCACCCATATTTTACACGAGGCGTACCAGGATAAATCTTTCTACGGAGTTTACACTCAAAAGTGTTCAAGGTATTTTGTGTAAAAGTGTGGTTTAAACTATGTCTGTACATAATGTTTTAGAGGGATAACGGTAAACTTATATCTTACCTTTTCAAAGGGAACTCAAACGTTCTCACGAAAGTTCACATTCAACCCTTTCATGTTCGACATAATTGTAGACGGTGAACTTTGACATGACACCGTAAGTTTGAAAGGTTCTCTACCATCATCTCTTATGTAGGAGGGAATTCCATCCGGGTCTCCTTGAAATGTATATGTTTTCTCTCAGAGATTACCCAAGAGAGTAATTAAAGGTTTAATTTTTACTGAGAGCGGTGTACATCTCACGACAATAGAGACCACTTGCCCTAACCCCCACCCCCCTGGTTCTTCTGACCTATGCAGGACACACTTAGGGACTTAAACAAGTTCAACACTCCCCCGACATAGACACGCCGGTAGTCGTTCTGACGTGTGTGCAAATTGGATCTCCTCTCACCTGCCCGTAGGTACCTCCTACGTCGCAGACCTCTATGACCCACAAAACGAGTTCACGACCTCAACACCTCCTGTCGGTCGGACCATACTCACAAGTGTACGATCCCTATCGTGTGTGCGCAGGAATGACTGTGCCTACAGCCGTACCTGTGAGAACAGGTTTGGGGTGTGCCGTAGTGCATTTATGCACACGACAAGTTCCACGTACCTTTTCGTGATTACATTTACAAACGAAGAACTCTTTTCCCCACGGATAAAATTTAAGTGTGTTTCCGCGAAATGTCCCAGTACCCTCAGGACCCATTTGCTCCCCTGTAAAATGAGAAATATGTAAAGACACAATGAAATAAAAAAATTAATTAAACATAAAAGATATAAATATCCCGTTCTTTAAATACTCATCTTTTATCGTTTCAACCAAAAGATTCTCCATATAGCATTTCGGTATTATGCCGACATGTAAACGTCATGGAAAGACCTTTAGAACTTTCCCTCGAAGAGTGAGATGACGTTGTCTTTAGACAAAACCCCTCTTTACTCACACAAACTTGTTACGCGTGTCTTAGAACCTAATTGCGTCGAACACACCCATTCGTTATGAGTCTCCACCCCAAGATTTGCTACGTGGTTCATTGATGTCACAGAGTGGCTATTGTCTGACTAAGGTCGGTGAGCCTCGCCTCGGCCACGGCTCCACGTCTCGTGCACTGACGCGGTGCGCACTCGTCGACGGACACTTTAGAGTCTCGAGAGATTCCGTAGGACGGCCTCTCCACGTAGACAACGTTACAGATTCCAAAGAGGTTAATGTAGAACCAATTTATCGGTCAGTAAGTCGTTCGTAATTAAATCGCAAGGGACCTGTAGTCCCCTTCTTCCTGCACGACCGGAACTAGGTCTAGAGAGCGGACCCGAATCTGCGGTGCACAAAGGTCGTAACAGTCACTTGTCGTAAAGGGCTTTCTACCAGTCTTCTCGTACGACAGGTCGTACGAGGAGAGGGGGGTCGTTCGGGAGAGGTCGAGTCACGACCCGAGTCGTGTCCTTATTCTTCGTTTCCACAGACGTAAGTCGTACCGGAATTTACCTAAGACTTCTACAAAAGTACGACGTTGATTCGTAAAGATAGATAACGCTTAGAGAAACAAGACTCTTAAGGTCAAAGGTTTTAAGAACCTACCAAGTCCGATCAGAAATAGGACAATCCCTCTCAAACATCAAAATAGATATAGTATATTTATACATGTGTATAGTAACGTTTTTAGTGTGTATTATCTTTTTTTCTCTTCTTTGATTCTATACGGTAAAGATTGTCTTTTCTCGTCAATTGTCAAATTACACATAGGAACGTCTCAACGGAAATAAGGTTAGATTTACTTTATATGAAAGATTTTTACCATAATATTCTATACCCGATTAGAATTTGGACACAAAATCTGAATTGTTTTATACTACTTACGTATGAATGTTTATATCATAGATATAATGGAAGAGTAGACATATAATGTAATACGAACAGAAACCTATCGAAATTCCGAATGTAAAGAGATTGTGACCTTGAATAAGAAATCTCATTGTCCTTAACTAACATAAATCTGTAACGATTGATGACCATTAGGTCTTGGGACCAAGTATATAATATATTTCCCGATCCACAATCGGCAGTCTAACAAGGGCTCCGGTGTGAGAAGACATTGGAGATCTCTCTTTACGACAGTCCAATATACGACCAGTCTAAGGTACATTGAACGTATAATTTTACGACACACATATGAAATTCATGACGTTACGTCTCGACGGAAAAGAAAGACTCAAAGTGTCCAAACCGAAACCTCCCTTGTGTCCCGACACAGATGATGGGTGCACCGTATAAGATGGTGGGACCGGGACCGAACCACCGAGTGCACGTCTCGTAGTGGTCAGGTCTTCCGGACCCCGAGAAAGTCTCCTCAAACGAAGACTCCTCTGAACCACTCGTCGTCCGAGTCTAACGGGACCCGAGTGTTAAAGAAAAAGTAGTCATCGACCGTATTGAGATTTATCGGTAAGAAAACGAAAAATTATTCCGTGTAAAAACAATTTACCCTTACGTTAAATTGAAACGTCATCGTGATTGTGGTTAGATAAGGGTTCCGTGAAACACAATTTTTTTTTTAACTCATCTCTCTTGTGAAAAATAAACTAGGACACCTCGACAAGTACAACTCCCTCGTCTGCAAGCATAATACCTTAAATGAAAACGAACATGATCCTAACCCTTTTTTTGGAAAGCATTTATCTGTCCAAAGGACTTGAGTTGGAGACTTAGAAGTCTATTTACTGGTGGGGTGCAGAATGACGACAATCCTTTCGTTGACCAGTTAGATCGACACACAACACACCGAGTCTCCGGTGGTTCCTGAAAGAGAACCCAGACCTCCAAGAACCAGAGTCTACTGGACGTCATTAATAGAAAACCGGTCTGACCTCAGTCTAATTATACATTTAGAGAAATATAGCTCATAATTCGTACATTAATTTTGGTATCTGAAAACCGTAAAATCCGTACTCCGTTCTATCTATCGAACTTGTGTGCTAGATTAAATTGGGGTGTCAGACTTTACCTAAGTGTAGTGTGAATCTTTTTTTTTAGGTTTGAAGTTTTATCTCGGAAGTCTCGGGATTCTTTAGACGGAAGTTTTTAATACTAAGACGTGAGTAAGTCGAGTCAAGTCAAGTCAAGTCAGCGAGTCAGCACAGACTGAGAAACGCTGGGGTACTTAGCGTCGTACGGTCCGGAGGGACAGGTAGTCGTTGAGGGCCTCAAGTGAGTCTGAGTGCAGGTAGCTCAAGCACTACGAGGTCGGTAGAGTAGGAGCCAGCAGGGGAAGAGGAGGACGGGGGTTAGGGACGGTCGTAGTCTCAAAAAAGGTCACTCAGTTGAGAAGCGTACTCCACCGGTTTCATAACCTCGAAGTCGAAATCGTAGTAAGGAAGGTTTCTTTAGGGTCCCAACTAGAGGAAGTCTTACCTGACCAACCTAGAGGAACGTCAGGTCCCCTGAGAGTTCTCAGAACAGGTTGTGGTGTCAAGTTTTCGTAGTTAAGAAGCCGCGAGTCGGAAGAAGTGTCAGGTTGAGAGTGTAGGTATGTACTGGTGTCCTTTTTGATATCGGAACTGATCTGCCTGGAATCAACCGTTTCATTACAGAGACGAAAACTTATATGATAGATCCAACCAGTATTGAAAAGAAGGTTCCTCATTCGTAGAAAATTAAAGTACCGACGTCAGTGGTAGACGTCACTAAAACCTCGGGGGGTTTTATTCCAGACTGTGACAAAGGTGACAAAGGGGTAGATAAAGGGTACTTCACTACCCTGGCCTACGGTACTAGAATCAAAAGACTTACAACTCGAAATTCGGTTGAAAAAGCGAGAGGAGAAAGTGAAAGTAGTTCTCCGAAAAATCGAGGAGAAGTAAAAGACGGCATTCCCACCACAGTAGACGTATAGACTCCACTAACTGTAAAGAGGGCCGCGAGCAATAATGAAGTAATGAAATAACAAATCCGACGGAGCACTAAGACGGTCCCCATTTGACTCTTTTGTAAATCGTGTAATTGGTTCATCCCAATCATATTCTTTTGTCTTGATTCTTTGTTTTGTTAAAGTTTTCATAAAACTTTGTTTCAATTACAGTTTACTGTGTGATTCCTTCAAGAGTAACACTTCTTAAAATTTCAACCAACTTATAAGTATGTGAATAAATACCACGCACGTACACACATGTACTCTATGACTGTAAAATTTCACCACTACTGGAAGTTTCGGAATTAGGAAGAGGAGGGGGTACTTTGAAACGGCGTTAATCTCTATAGGGTCACTTTTCCGTTCCACTCTACTTTCTGTCACAAACGATAATATGCTTTGGGAGGTCTCACCCATTGATAATACCGGTAAGTATACGAAATATTGAACCGACGTAATGCAAAGAGTTTTTCAAGAGACGTACCATTGTATTTGAATCTAATTTATTATATTGTCCTTATAAATTTATGTTTACTCAAATTCTATCACTAATCTTATTTACACACTTCAATTTCTATATGTCTTTCAAAAAAGTACTCACCTGTCCCTTCGGACCGCACGAAGTCAGGTACCCCAGCGTTTCTCCGCCTGTGCTGATACGCTGATTTGACTTGACTTGACCTTTGTAAACAATTCAAACGGTTCTTATAGTCAAAATATGTCTATCCTAAGTAGATTGAAATCCACTGTTGTCCTGAGTAGATCATTACTCGATCTAACGCCTGACGACGACTTCTAAACCCCACTATATCAAACCCGTCGTTTCGTCACAGAAAGAAAGTCACCGGACTATTGTGGAGACGATCCAAGTGCGAACCGTTCCTGAAAGACCTCTTGAACGTTCAAATTTTTAAGTGACACGCATACACGATTCAACGAAGCCAGTACAGACTGAGGAACACTGGGACACCTGGCATCGGGAGGTCCGGGGAGACAGGTACTCTAAGAGGTGCGTTCCTATGACCTCACCCAACGGCACGGGAGGAGGTCCCCTAGAGGGGCTGGTTCCTAGCTTGGACGAAGAGAACGTTGGGGACGTAACGTCCGTCTAAGAAATAGTGACTCGGTGGTCCCTTTGGGTTTGTAATTATGTACGAGTAAAATGTGTCTTGAAGGTTTTTAGGAAATTGGTCTATTTAGGACAAGACACGAGTTATATAAACACGTGTAGGACAATAAAATAAATTTTTTAACCTTAGTACCACCAGGGTAAAACGACAAATAAATAACTAGTGGAAAGGTACAGTGAAATATTAAGAAGAAATATAGTAAAATTAATACGGTAACACACAAAGTAAAAATAAACTTCATCGTACGTGACAACCTGTAAATCAACAAAAGATTTCCAAATGATAATATTCATACAAATTTGTTCACAAGGATGTCTTTTAGAAATATCTGGGGACACGAATAAAGGATCCTTACTTGAACGACTTAGGTTTCAATACATGTAAAAATTCATAAAACTAAGGTTGACGATTTAACGGATGGCTTTGTCAAACTGTAAGAAAGACTAGTAGTCCGTTAAAAAAAAGAACAGTCATCTCTTTTCTTAAACCCCCTTTCATCGTATTTTGAATCCGATCTTACTTTCAATTCCCTGCCATGTTTTTAATTTTGAAACAATCTCCGAAACCAGACGAATCTTGTACAACATTATTTCCAACAATGGTAAAAAGCCCATAAATGATACATGGTTTGTGACACGATTTACGAAGTGTATAAAGCAGGGTAAATTCGGTGTAAAGTCGGGATACTCTATGTCAATGAGGAAAATAAGGTCGACTCTATAGTTCCGTACGTACGTAATTGACTCAATGATTTACAGTGTGTTTTAGTGAATCGGTCCTAAACTTGTGTCAAGTTAAAACTTGTGACTTGTGTCACTTCAAGTCGACTTTTCATATACGAGAATTGGTTATGTGAGGAATAAGAGAACCGATAACACCTTCCCGAACTCATTATATCCATTGAATATCACGATCTACTTGATCCGAACGAGCACAGTTTCCCCCACTTACCTTGGGGTCTTATCGTCTTTATGGTGACTGTCATCGAAACGGGTCCTGTTGGGACGATAACAAGTCTCCGAGTCAGTACAGGTTTAGAAAGTCTGCGATACCTGACGTCGTACGGTCCGAAGGGACAGGAAGTGGTTGAGGACTTTGAACGAGTTTGAGTACAAGTATCTTGACCACTACGGTAGGTTGGTAGAGGAGTAGACAACAGGGGAGAGGACGAAAGTTAGAAAGGTCGTAGTCCCAACAAAGTTTACTCAGTCAAGAAGTGTAGTCCACCTGTTTCGTAACCTCAAAGTCGAAGTCAGGAAGGTGACTTATAAGTCCTAACTAAAGAAAACCTTAATTGACCAAACTAGAGGAATCTCAGGTTCCCTGAGAGTTCTCAGAAGAGGTTATGGTGTTTAGTTATCGTAGCTAAGAAGTCACGAGTCGAAAGGAATACCAGATTTAGAGTGTAGATGTGTACTGATGACCTTTTTGGTATCGAAACTGATATAACTGGAAACAACCGTTTCATTATAGAGACGAAAAATTATACGACAGATACAAACAGTATCGAAAAGAAGGTTCCTCGTTCGTAGAAAATTAAAGTACCGACGTCAGTGGTGGGTGTCACTAAAACCTCGGGTTCTTTTATTTCAGAGAGTGACAAAAGTAAAAAGGGGTAGATGAACAGTACTTCAGAACCCTGGTCTACGGTACTAGAAGTAAAAAAACTTGTAACAAAATTCGGTCGAAAAATTGAGAATAAGAAGGTAAAGGTAGTTCTCCGAGAAATAAAGGAGAAGCGAAAGACGGTATTCTCACCACAGTAGACGTATAGACTCCAATAACTATAAAAGGGGTCGTTAGAACTAAGGTCGAACACGAAGTGGGTCGGACCGTAAAGAGTACTACATAAGACGTATCTTCAATTTATTCGTCCCACTGTAATATGTCGGAACTGCATGAGGAAAGGGTTAAAACTTGGTCAGGCTGCTACATTTAATCTCGATTAGAAGTTTTCGACTCAAGTATTAGGCAGTCAACCTAACGAGTGACGACTGACAACACAGACACACCTTACACGTTCTAAATTTCAGTTATTCGTCATTGTCACATGACAGTGACTTAAATGAGAGTTACATTTGTTTCGTAGAACCTCCGGTCCTTCTCTACGAATTGGAACGTAGATACAGGACGTTCAGAAGAGACTCCACTACCAATCTTACGCAGGGAATTACTTTCTCGATCATACAACCAACCCTAATGACCGTTACCTTTACTTAAGAATGGTATCGACCAGACTAATAATTCCAACGACTATTCACTGTAAAGTACATTGAACGATTATTCGCATCCTCAGACTTTTAAAGTGGTACCAAAAGGATCGAACCTCAATTTATTTACAAGAAAAGAAGAGACGGTAAAAAAGGGGTGGGGAAGTAAGGGTGACGGTGGTGAAAGGAACCTAATATATAATCTAAGAAACCTCTTACCAAATGCCATAAATCGAACTTACTTTTTTTAGAACACAAACTTATATCATTTTATTTATAGGTCGACAGTCGTGTATGGAAATACTTTCAGTGAATCTCACTCATCTTGGAACCGTACCTTGTTTATAAAATGGGTTTCATGTATAGTACAGAGGAATAGTCGACGATGAACTATACGAAAACTTTTATATTTGGTCTGTGGCTTTTACTTTTTAACTTACAGAATTTAACAAAAATCTGTGTGGTGGGGGTCTTCTATTAAACACGAATAAATCGAAATTTGAACAATTTAACATTGAACTTCACACGACAATCAAAACTCGTAGACGGTCAGTAATTCACGAAAGCACCGGTTATCAAGCATAGAAACTTTGGACGGAAACTCAAGTGATTAGCAAACTATACACCACCGTCGTCGGTGTCTTGCTTTTTTTCGTTTACACTTGCTCAAATTACACGTATCAAATAGAGTCCCGATTTTTGCGACTCCGGTCGACCGGAGAGTTACGTAAGAAACAGAAGACCACAAAAGTACTACTGTTAATACGACTAAAACGAACTAAGAAATTTTTGCCTAGTATATACATATAAATATAATATATACATAAAGTACGTTAGTTCTGACGAACGGTACACAGGTGGAATTGTGGGGGAGCAGACGAAGAGAACATCACTGACGCCCAGATACGAGAGGAAATACCCTATAGTGGAAAAGCTGTAATCATCTTAGATGAGATTTGACCCCGAAGGGTCCACCGAGTCACTCATTTCTTAGCTGGACGGCACGTCCTCTGTGTCCTCTGCACCCAAGTCAGGGACCCAGCCCTTCTAGGGGACCTCCTTCTTACCGTGGGGTGAGGTCATAAGAACGGACCCTTTAGGGTTCCTGTCTCCTCGGACGACCCGATGTCAAGTACGTAACGTTCCCCAGTCTACACAGACTCGCTGATTGTGAGATTTAACTCTTTCGAGTATTTCTTGAACTCCCAAGGTGACAAGATTTACAATTATCCTCCACTCGTGCAAACGAAATTAGGGTCTCGTTGAGTCGGGTCCACCGGTATTCGAGAGACCTCGAGAAGACCCTAGTCGGAATATCTGACCAAGAGCGTTGTCGTTTGAGACAGGTTTATCCCGGACACAAAGAGAACAAGAGGCGAAGTAGAAACATGAATCGTGCCTCGGACAGTGAGATACACAAACACCTACTTACTTGACATTAAAGATATTTGAATAAATTGACACAATAGGAACATTAAAAAGATTAATTAATATGTACTGTACGATCGTCCTTCAGGTTAATAGAAGTAAAATTACTGAAGGGGACTTGAAGACTAAACAAGTTTTTGAACTCCTTGTATAAATTAAATTTCACCCACCCATTTTGTAACGAAAACTTTCAACCATGCCATTCTCGTGCTCGTTGATGTTTCCGACGCAAACGACTGTGTCTTACTCGTCTTTTACCAGTGCACCTCTCGACCCCTGTTACCGAAGGGAGACGACGACGAGTCCCGAGTCACCATGGAGTGAGACTACGGTCCTAATATCGAAGATAATAATAAAGTAGAAGGATTTACTTCGGTAAACAGGAAGTTCGTTTTGGTAATAGGGTCTCACAAATCCAGATATTTTTAAGGTAGTCATCGGTGTGTTCATTCGATGATACATCGGGCTCCACGGGTCCAAAGGTCTGGGTTAAAGTTCAAAAGACTCATCTAAAACTAGAAACATAAAATCCCAGAAAAAGACGGTCCTTTGAGGATAGTCCAACGCGACCAAGTGAAGGACCAGAGAAAGTGGCAACCAAGGAGGAGGGGGATTTCCTAGACCTGAGGAAGACGTCTGGCTGTCTCACAGTAGAGACACAGACGGAACTTATGACAGAGACGGAGAGGGGAGCATTTCCGTTCTGATTGTACGAGGTCCCCGAAGGGTCCGCCGGGGTCACCATTTCTTGGACGGACGGTCACACCCTCGACATTCTCTGCGTCCAAGTTAGGGACTCACCCCTTCTAGGGGACCTCCTGCCGTACCGTCGGGTGAGGTCACAGGAACGGACCTCTTAGGATACCTGTCTCCTCGGACCACTCGATGTCAGGTGTCCCAGCGTGTCTCAGTCTGTGCGGACCTCGTTGAATCGTTGGTTATACGAGGTTCCTCTGAGTTGAAACCCGGTCACTCTTCCGGACTACTAACAACTTCACGGGCAACGGGCTCTTCAGACCTAACGGACAGGAAAAGTCGACGGGACAATTTCTTACTTACGGCATAAAGTCGTCCTGGAAAACTCTTCCGCGTAGAGAAACGTGTTAACACGTTTCAAAAAGTCTTATGTTATCATGTGTATGTAATATTCCTCTGTGCATAAACCTTTCACTACGTAAAAAAAAGTGGTTCAGAGTGAGAAAGAAATTCTAGACATAGGACAGCGAAGGAAAAATGAGAAGGAATAATCAAAGTAGAAGGGGGTCCATAGTAAGAGGAGAACTGGGAGTTCATGAGACACGGAGAAGTCGACCACCAGAGTGTAACTGTCGACAAGGGAAAACACATACGGGATACAGACGTCGACCTAATTCGTGGGTTCTCGTCTCGAAAGGAGTCGAAGGAAAAGACGAACACGAGACCAATAATAAGGAGTAAGTGTCCCTAGTGACTTATACACGAACTATTGTCGCTGAAACCACCGTCCCAAGTACGTAACTCCGACCTTCTCTCTGAAAGACTCGACATTACACGATTTTTGTGTTTGTTTGTTTGTTTGTTTTGGGTTGTTGGACGTCCTTCTAAGTTTCGTTCGAAGAGGTCCTAACTGTCCCTGAACCCCTTTGGAAACGTGACTAGATCTTTGATAGAGAAGGAATGTTCCTACGACTACTCTCGAAGTGAATAAGACGACAGACTTCTCAGAAATATACCTCGACTTTAAGTCATTTGCCCACTCACTTTTGCCAGTGAGAGTTTTATACTAGACAACCAAGTCTCGTAATCGTAACGGACCCTCGAGCAACCTTCTCCTTGGAAAACCTAGGGTGGAATCCGAAGTGACTTAGTCTATAATTCGTTCTCAGGCCCATAAAGGGTACCTTCTTCAACCTCTTCGTCACCAGATTTGTAGGTTGTGTGTAGGGAAATAGAGAGACCGGTGTATATGCATCAATGACCGAGAGAAATTCGGACTATAAATGTCTAAATGAAGATTCATAAGATAGGAGTTCTCTTTACGAAAACTGGACAGAAAACATGTGTCGCACAAGTAGAAAAAAAGGATTCCTAAGTAGTCCTATTTTCCTCTTTTTACTTTACGTTATATTAAATTTATTATACTTTCTTTTAATAACGACGAATATGACACAAAGTAACATCTTAAGTTATACAATGAGTTTTCCAGTTTCTTAATATGTAGATTATGTAGGGGATTACAAGATTCCTTACTATTACTTTGACAGGCCTTTGGTTAAACTTATGATACCCGACGGTAAATTAGTTTCTTTGAAACTATTCCATTCTGAAACACATTACCCATCCGTTTTGTAAAGAATAATTTTTAAGTAATAGACGAGTTTAATTGGTTTACAGAAGTAGGTACGAAAAATCGTAGTCAAATTGAAAAATTAAAGATATTACTAAAGAAGGTCTTTCCACTTCAACCCCAAAGAGTACTTGAATTCCCTTTGAATAAAACTTCGACATACCGTTTCATAGAAGACATACCGTACCGAGTGTTCTTCATTGTAATAAGTCAAGTAACCTATTGTAACTTCATTGTAATAAGTTAAGTAACCTATTGTAACTTCATTGTAATAAGTTGGTATAAGTCTTTTTTGAAGGGGATTCCGTATATATTATCCCTTTCTAAAGATTATCCTTAAATCATATGATTAATCAGATTATTTTAATTAGAAGTTTATTAACAGTAAGAATTGATTTGAAGTATGATATTATGTTCAATTTGGTACTGTGGACGGGAGACCGTCTAACTTGAACTTGTGTTGTAAAGACACCCGCATTTGACTTTCGGACACAGAGAATTTTATGATAGGGGAGAAGGGGGACTTTTTCTTAAGATGAATTGTCACTTAATTAAAAGATCTCAGTCTTGTACACCTTGCTTTTCCTGAAAATTTTGGTTCACAGTGGAGATTTCTAAGATGAGGTAAAAGTCATTTATTTCAACTCCGTTAAAGGTTTCGTTGTTAAACCATCGTTACAATACATTCATATAACAGTACTTTAAACCTATTTAAAAATGAGTGTCGTCGGTCCATTGAGTATCGATAACTGTCTATTAATAAATCAAAGAATCACTTGACCGTCTAATACTTATCCATCCACGAATTAATTACCAAACCCCTCAAAAATAACGTCACTGAACCCAGTGACGTTATTAGTCCAACTTTTAAGTACATAAGTGAGTAATCACGTAAGTGGGATACATAGTGTGACGATATAAATCTTTGGTAACCCAGTCTGACACTATAGAGTAACAAAAACTTCCTGAAACACTATGTGTTGGAGTTTAACGAAAGGTCTTTACAAAATTCTTTGAGAGGATGTAGTCTTATACTCCCTGGTAGTGAGTCTTAATGGTGATCACACCCAAATTGTCTATTTTTGTACGATTGTATAATACCGAATATAACCTCAATTTATGAAAATATAGTAAAAGTGATAAGTATAAAGTATAAAATATGTTAAAAAAAGTAAAAAGTCGTTATGATCTATGACGATATTAATAAAAAGGGTCAGGTATTGACAAAATAGTAAACAAAAATAAAATAATATGAAAATTGGTCTTAAAATTTGTAAACGGATAATATATACTATTGTGTATGATTAAAAAGTTGGTTAAAGACAAATGACAACTGCAGTGTTAGGATAGGGTAAATAATTTTAAACCCAATAATGACATACTTATCTATTTACGAATTACTGAAAAATTCTTTAATTCTTTCTTTTTGACTTTTCTCTTAATGTTATACTATATCGTTAGGGTGAGCCTATATATAGGCCTTTTCTGTTTTTGAGATTAAACTTTTCTGTACACGTGGCGTGACAAGTATCGTCGTGACAAATTTTATCGGTTCTGTCCTCGTTGGATTTACGGATAGTTGTTTACTTACCTATTCCTTATACTCATATGTCTGTGTGTGTCTCTGTGTGTGAGTCCTGGTAAGGAGTCGGCATGTTTCCTTTATTACGGAAAACGTCCTTGTACCTACCTGAATTTTTAATAGTGTTATACATTTCGTCTCTTTTTGTTTATCGTATCCTATGGTGAATGTGCACTTAGATTTTTATTACTACGTTCATTTGAATAAATATTTTACCTTTGTCTGAGTGTCTATATCTTTGGTTTGAAAATTAATTGTTTCACTCCCCGCCCCTCCCTCTCTAATCTTCAAACCCTAATTGTCTGTGTGTAACGATATATGTTTTGTCTCTACGTTGTCCCTGGATAACATATTGTGTCTCTTGATATAAGTTATAGAACATTATTGTATATTCCCTTTTGTTAGATTCTGATTATATATACATAAATATATATATTAGTTTAGTGAAACAACATGTGGACTTTGATTGTGTCCTAACATTTAGTTGATATGGAGTTACATTTATTTACTTTAGAACTGTAAAGAAAAAAAAGGGGTTACGAAAACAAAGGGGTTACGAGGACGTTATTTTTGCTTTTGAGACTTCCGACTCATAAACGTTGGTCTGTCTCAGACTTACGACAAATGAACTAGTCTATGGTAAAAGATAGAAATTCACTCTCGTCCGTTTATGTGGCTCGAGATTAAAAGATAACGATCCACCGTAACAAAGGTAACACTGAGACACTCAACTCCGCCGTGGAAGAGATGGGAGACGGACTGGGAGACTTAGATGTCTGACCTGGCTTTTCGTCGACGGTTTCGGAGACGGACTTGGACGGTTCATGCTAAACCTGTAAGGAGGACGCACCACACTCGTCGCAACTAGAAAGAATGGCTGTAAAGGGACCACAACATACACTCCCAAAGTCAGAGACCTGTTTATAAATAGTCTTAATTCCTCTTCAGAATGGAAAAAAGGTACAATATTTCTCCCGGACACAGAAACCACCAGTAAAAGGTAAAAACACCGGATAAGTCTAGGACCGAAAGGATCTGTTGACCCCGTCGTGACTTTATTGGATATGAAAGGAATTCCGATCTTCTAGGATTCCCTTATTGTATTGTCTATTACAAGTAACACTATCACCCCACAAAACGTTTCCTCTTATGTCCTATAATACTTTCATAATTACTACCCTGACTAAGACTCGAAATTGAAGGTACTAATCAGTCGTATAACCGAAAGCCGGAGATTTTAATATGTTTACGGAAATACTTGTCGATCTTCACACCTCTTCCGTTACCGTGGGGTGAGGTCATGAGAACGGATCTTTTAGGGTACCCACCTCCTCGGACCACCCGACGGCAGGTACCCCAGTGCTTCTCAGTCTGTGCTGACTCGCTGAAGTGAAAGTGAAAAGTGAAATTACGTAACCTCTTCCTGTACCGTCGGGTGAGGTCACAAGAACGGACCTCTTGGGGTCCCTGCCCCCTCGGACCGCCCGACGGCAGATACCCCTGCGTGTCTCAGCCTGTGCTGCCTCCGCTGAGTCGTCGTCGTCGTCGTCTTCACATGTATAGGAATAAACCACGGTCGTAATATTACCAAAACTACCTACCCTCAAAATAACCCTAACTCTAAATTTATGCAAACAAAGATCGATTAATAGGGGGAAAAAAGTAGTAGATACATTTCATGACGTTAAGGGGTTTATGGTAATTTTTGAAACAAAATTACTTTGGTTGTCAATTTTTTCTTTCCGCTACTCCCGGATGCTTTCGGTACGACTTCATTCTTAAATCTCAGAATCTTTCATAACTGTGCATGTAGGGTATACTTAGCCATTGATGCTATATATACTTCTTCCACTATACCTTCGACATCAACTATAAAGACATCGATTTTAGCGATGGCGTAAAAGTAGTAGAACAAGTGAAACTAGTGTATATTAAGTGTATAAAAACGATAAGTTCGGAGAAAATACAACAATTATAAAATCCACAGTTTATGAGTATACTCATCGACAAAAAGGGTAAAATATGACAACGACAACTCAGACAAATAAAGAACAGACAAAATACACTGGTTAAAATTCACACACCACCAGTCTTAAACCCCCTATATAATGGGATTATCAACTTGTGTTCATATTTTATAATGTTATAAAAAATATAATGGTATTGTTATAATAAAAATAATCGGGGATCGAAGTACGAAGTTGTCTTTACCAACCTTGAGTCATTTATAATACTTACTCTCCGACTTGTAAAAAAGTACAGAAAAAAAAAAGATTAAATTTTTGGTAGTGTTATAACATTTCATTAATCGGAGGTTAATTTTATTTATTTTTTTCTATATGGTTATTTATAACCGATTTCATTTAGGTTTCCTATAAGTTACAAAACTAATATCCTTTTTAACTACTGTATGAAATTTTCACAATAAACGGTTTCACTAAGTTTAAATCTCAACTACACTTTTATCAGTATACCTAAGTTTTCATCGAGGTTTTGGTATTTATTTCGTATTCTTATTTCACCGTTACTTTACGTGGACATTCCGCAAATCCCCCACGATGTCCTCCACCGCAGTCCCGACTAGTAAAAATTGTAAATAGTAAATAATCGCTAAATTTTTCTTAGACACTGATCGTGTGACCTCTTGAAATGTCGGACTCGATCTGGCCTTCCACAACGTTCTTTGTCTTTATATTAACTGGATTGTTCTCGTAGTATTTATACTCCTTAAAATAATAGTAATATTTTACGTACCCAACTTTTAATAAAATTTTTATCTCATAAATATATCAGTCATTTGAATTTTCACTAGTGGTTAAATAACCCTCTGTCTACCAAAACTTATGATTCTACTCCCGAGTCACAGGAAACACCACTGACTGAAACGTGAGGAAACAGAAGGAACGGTAGATGTGTCTTACCTACTGGTAGAGCTCAGCGAAAGAAGGTAGACAGACTGATGGAAAAAAAAAAAAAAAAAAAAAACTGATGGAAAAAGAATTGTCGATCGATTAGTGTTTCCTTTCTACTAATTATACGACTTTTATAGATAGAAACACGTAGAGCTGTCGTGTCACCAATTGTCATGTTTGAGACCTCAGTTTAAAACTAAAACTAAATGTCGAGGTGGTGAGCGGTATATTCGATTCCAATGAATCGAGCAATGAATCAAAAAGACGCAGAGTCAAAGGAGTATAAATGTCATTCTCTGAGCATTATACACTTAACGGACTGTACATCTTCATGAGACACATAATGAGTGGTGACAACGATGGCAATTAAAATAATAAATCAATAGGAAACACATATGGAAGCCTCTGACTCGTTTACTCTAAACAGTCCTCAAGTACAAATTGCTCCTCACTACACTGTCCGTGAATGAAAAGCCCGAAACTTTGAGGGGAATTGCTCTCCAAGACGACCCATAGGTCCGAGAAGTGACTACAAGACTTAATATACTTGCGTCCATGGAAGACCAACTTAATTTTAAGAAAAATCCTAACTCTAAAAACAAAAAACTTGTAGATCAAGAGGAAGAGTTAATCTATTTTTGATAATAGATTCACCCATACCCCAGGACGATACTCCTCTTCGAAGTCTCTCAAATATCGCTTAGGTCTGGACCGTCTCGTATTAAATTACACGGTAGTCCGTCCGTCTACGGACCTGTAGTCGCCACACTCCGACCCCTCTCTCCGTCGTAAGAAAGGACTACTCGTAAGTTTCCTCTCTTTTTCCTCACTGACTGGTATGTCATCTATTCACTTTGACGCCGCAGTTTAGTTTCAATGTATTATGTCTCACAAATATATGGAATTTGACCATATCTACGTTAGACAGTCTATTATCTTTCCTCTTTACTATTTCTACTGCGTTTGGACAATAGTGTCTGAGTCAAAAGTTACGAGTGAGAAGTGAGCATTCACTTTACCTTTCGAGGACACTTCATTACTCTTGTCACGGTCACCTCCCTTTCCACTCTAAAGGAGAGGAGCGCTGTGATCACTCTTTTCAGAGGTAAGGAAACCGGTAGGTCCTAGGTTTTCTATGTCTGTCTGACAGATCTACACACGTGTATCTCGACTACTTTCTTTCTCTACTACCTACCCACGTCTCCTCAAACATTCCCTACTCCCTGCTCCTTGTACCTTTCTCCGGTCCGACAGACGTATCCGCACCACAACGTCGTCTTAGTCGACCCCCAACTTCTATTGTGACCTTCACTCTACTTACACCAGGATTTCCAGAGGTCTTGTCGAAGGACTGACATTCTTATGACCCACGACCTTTAAAGAACTCGTTTAACCCTGCCGGGACCCTATGCTTGGTCGACTTTCGTCCCCTGCGGGGCGCCAGACGGGTTCGTCTCTGTTCGTTTTTTATCAGGGGAAGAGGAGAAAGGAAGGGAGAGAGAGACGAGTGAGAGAGTGACCCACCTCACCCTTCTTTCTCTTACCCCCTTACATCTTTTACAAATGGTGGTTCAACCTTTTCACCCACTGGAAAAGTATAAAAACCGAATGTAATTAACGTTAAATGTTTTTTTTTTTTTCATTTTTATAAGTTATCCCCTGATTCCCGGAGTGTGTTGACCAATACCGTATTTGAACCCCGAGTCAGGCAAAGAAATAAGACGTCTACAATGGGGTAGGAGTTTTTAAATTCTCCGTAACTACGATAACAATTCAAGATATGACGACGACGACGACGATTCAACGAAGTCAGCACAGGCTGAGACACGTTGGGGTATCTGCCGTCGGGTGGTCCGAGGGGGCAGGGACCCTAAGAGGTCCGTTCTTGTGACCTCACCCAACGGTAAAGGAAGAGGTTACGTACTTTCACTTTTCACTTTCACTTCAGCGAGTCAGCACAGACTGAGAAGCACTGGGGTACCTGACGTCGGGTGGTCCGAGGAGACAGGTACCCTAAAAGGTCCGTTCTCATGACCTTCATTCAAGATATTTTAGTATCCTTAATCCTTCCTTCACTTTTTACAAGTCATAAAATAGGATTCGATGCAAAGGAGTTTTTACGAAAGTCTCAGGATGAAAGGACATGTTTGGTGAACGACTGAAAGACAAAAGTCATTATCTTAAGGAGTCAGAATCAACCCGATGGGTCGATCTGATCTGAAAACGTCGAAAGGAAAAAAGACACAATCCCTATTGGCATATCGATACGAGAGCTGAAGGACGATTTACCTTACTCTAGTTCTGCAACCCTCGTCCTCGTTGGCAGAACGTGGGACTCAGCCTTCGGCATAAAACTTCTACCGTCTCATTGTTCCATCTTCCTTCGACCAGAGAACCTTTTAAACACCTCTTGAAGAGTTGGTAGAACATAGTCTCTCTTTTTACTGGGAAATAGGAAAATCGAACTACTGAGTAAATGTCATCGATTTTACTGTAGTATTGTTTACGTGGAAAGATTTTAGGTTATTTCAGTCAAGAGAGATGACGATTTACCCTTATTATTATAATGAGTTCTATTTTACTTTATTATTGAAATTTTATGAGTCGTAGTACAGATTGTACATAATAAGAGAGTTCTTTAGGACGTAATTTTTTTCATTATTACTTTCGAAAAGACGGTTGTAGAAGTGAAAGAGTGAGAGGACTGGAAATGTTAATGAGACGATTGAGTAAAACCCAGCAAAACTGTTAGACGAGATATCGTGCACCTTATTCAGTATAGTATTACCTCTGGTCCATTGGTCTTCAGGCACAAGGAGTAGAAATCAAAAGACCCGGTGAAACGAGGTACGGTTATAGAAATGTACAAAGACCCAGAGGAGAGGTAAAGTAATCCTAATAAGGTCTCACACTCGTGTGTGAGTTCAGTGAATTCATTTACGAGACAGGGAATCGCCAATCGACTTACACAATACTATTTAGGGAGTTATAATGTAGGGATAAGAGTTTGGACCCACTTAGGCATGAGTGCACTTAGAAAAAGAAAGAACGAAAATCAAAATCTCCTTCTTCACTGAGTAGAACACTTAAGAATTTGTGAGAGAGAACGGAAATCCTAGACCGACGAAGTAAGTAAGGTAGTAATTGGACCTTGATACAAAGTCTAAAAAGACAGTAGGTGTAGAAAGTGTATACGTCTCTTCGTATGCCAGCCCAGAAAGAAGTGAGCACTTTCTAGAGCAGAGAAAAAATAGAAGAGAGGATGTAGATAGCGAAATAGAGAGAGGAAGGATCTTAATTCGACAGACACATAGTAGCAGAGATTAAATGAGAAATTGGAGGACGACAGACCAAAGACGAAAGTGGAGAAATTACTTAGAGAAGATCGTTTCCAGTGATTATCGTACGATTATCTGTGTATGTCACTAAGAAAATTCTACATCATATGTAGAACTTTTAAGAGAAGAACTTTTACAGAGAAAGAAACTGTGTGTTCCGTGGTTAACGACAAAAAAAAAAAGAGAAAAGGAGGGAGGTCAAAGGAATGTAAATAGAGTCAGAAAGTGGAGGAAGGAGAGAGACATGAAAAATTTACGACTATAAGAGGACTAACGACAGGAACCGGTAGAAAAAGAAATGACGAACGAACGAAGAAAAGCTTACGTATAACAGAAAATAACTATAGGTGTTGTCAAAGAAATTTATGGTAAAAAATTTTTTATGGTAAAAATAGAAGTACGAAAGAAACTTTATACACCGTCTGTCTGAGTGACTTGTAGTCACGTTAGGAGACAAATTTTCCCCCACTAATGTCCGACCTCTCGATTTCGACATAAAGGGTTTATGAGGACGTTGAGATCCATAAACCTGTCAAAGACACTTCGGTTGGGTGGTGTATTCGTAAAGTTCCATCTAAGTCCACCTCAAACGTACCTAGAAGGGAAGTTCGTTTCAACTGTACGGAAACCAAAAAGAACATCTCCAGGAGTATAAACCAGCGATTTAATACGTGTAAGTCTCCGTTCCATTTACCGTGGATCAGACAGAAAACCGAAGAGTCATAAAAATCTCTTCAGTTAAGTTTTAACTTTTTTTTGTTTGTTTTTTGGTTTTGATAAGATTCACATGACAAATAACCATAACTTATCTAATGGTCACAATATGTAGGTGATCGTTATAAGTAAAGGTTTTGAATAAGTAGCACGGTTTGTTTCACTTTAAACGAGTCAGTACAGGTAGGTTGAGAATCACTGGGGTACCTAATATGTCAGGTACCTTAAGAGGTCCGGTCTTATGACGTCACCCATCGGAAACGGAAGAGGTCCCCTAGAAAGGTTGGGTCCATAACTTGGGTCCAGAGGACGTAACGTCCACCTAAGAAATGGTCGACTCGGTGGTCCCTTCGGGTTCTTATGACGTCACCCGTCGGATAGAGAAAAGATCACCTAGAAGGGTTGGGTCCCTAGCTTGACCCCAGGACATAACGTCTGTCTAAGAAATGGTCGACTCGATGGTTTGTTTGGGAAATGAGAAATTTACTATTGAAGAGTAGCGGAGAGAAGGGTCGGGGACCGCAGGAGATAATGTGTAAGAAAGAGATACTTAAACGGATAACGTACATGCAGTACATTCGTCATACTATGTTATAAACAGGGAAAGACTGAACGAATAAAGTAAATCGGATTACGAAAGTTTTTAAGCAGGTACAACATTGTACACAGTCTTAAAAGAAGGAAAAATTCTACCCAATAATAAGATAACACACACGGATAGTGTAAAACACATTAATAAGTAAACAACTACCTGAAAGCCCCAAAAGGGGGTGACACCCCGATGACACTTAGTACGACGATACTTGCAACGACATGTTCATCGACTAGAGACAAAAACTAAATAAACCCAAAAATTGATCTTTATCTTAAAGACTTAGGATCGAATGTAAGAGTGATGTTTGTGTTTCTAAACAAAGAGACGTAGGAAGGACTGTAAACTGATACAACGACAGAACAACGATAAAAACAAAATGCCTTCGTTGTAACCAAACTTGTAACATAGTCAAAGGACACATATTGGAGAATCAAGAAAGTAACACGGAGAGACAGGTACGAGGTGGACTCTACTCTTTGACAGTCCGGAAACGGTGTATAACGGTTTAGAGAGAAGAATTTGTTATCTGTGCCCCAACCGCAAGGAATATTCCAAAACTACCCTTTTTTTTAATTGGAACGGTGTTTATCTAAGTTCTTAATATGATTATTAAAGTCTCTCAGTTTCAAATAAAAGAGTTCCAACGGGTAATACCTTATTTTCGTCTGGACCTAGAATTTAAGTCCAGAAGAATACATTTGTGTCCCGAGGACAGAAAGTAGTATTGACCTTACGTTCGCGAGAATTTTGTTCCCTTACCCTCTTCCCTGTTCTTTTATGTACTCCGCTTCCATCCCCAAACCCCGGGGTGACCATTTTTCTGAAGGTATAAAGAGTGCATCGTCGAAGGAATTTTGTAGAGGTTTATTGTTCAATTTACTAAAGATCGTAAGTTGAAACTCCCCATGATGTCCGAGAATTTTTAGAATTTTCTATGAAGAAATTTTAATGAACCCTCCGAAAAGGATAAATTATGTTGAATCTTTCGACATCGATGAACGGTCTCGAAGGGTCTATGGAGTCGACAATTTTTGAAGTGGGCGTTACGTCCCCTGGAGTCAAGGTAAAGACCCAGCCCTTCTAGGGGACCTCTACCCTGTCCGATGGGTAACGTCATAAGCACCCGAAGGGACCACCGAGTCGACCATTTCTTAGGCGGACGTTACGTCCTTTGGACCTAAGCTAGGGACCCAGTCCTTCTAGGGGATCTCCTCCCGCACCGTTGGGTGAGGTCATAAGACCGGACCTCTTAGGGTACCTGTCTCCTCGGACCGCCCGACGTCAGGTGCCCCACCATTTCTCAGTCTGTCCTGACTCACACATTCGTGTCGTGTCGTGTCGATCAACGAAGGGTTCACTTTACTTTCTTAATGAAGGATTTCATACATAGAAATTTAAAAGGAAGTTATGGGTGACTATAAAATTATGTTTCTACTTACTGGTCTACTGATCATAATATAAAATAAAACCTCTCCGTCTTCCTCTTTACGTTACCAAACCAGTTCCAATATCTCAACACCACCTGTCATTCTAATGAGAAGTAGAATTTGTGAACAATAAACGGAACTGAAAAAAAAAAAAAATTCACTTTAGTTGTCGAAGTGTAGTCGATGACTAGTCCATGGTCTACCGTTTTTGGAAGTCAGTGATGGTGGATCCCGATATAAGTTTGGTTACTTTCCGGACATAGAGTAATAGTCAGGGGACTCAAGAGAGAAGAGGGTGTACCATGACAGGAAAAGTTCATCTTTTCACTGTAATAAAATTTTTGACGGGAACAAAGTCTATCGGTTTTTTAAGACTATTAAATTTGTCAAAACAGGAAAATCCACAAACTAAAACATGCTGTAATAATTTTAACTTCTTGTGACGTTGTCTTTAAACATTTTGGTTTGGTTTACTTTTATTTGATACACTATTGTTGGGTCTTAGAACGAGGTACATTTTTTAATATCCACTAACTTTTTCGAACACTCCAAATCATGTATTTTTGGGTCTTTTGGGACAATTTAAACTTAAACTTTATTTACTTATATATATAAAAAATCATGTGTATACCTGGTTTATAGCTTACTTTGTATGAAAGAAATAAACCTTGAGTAAATTGATATCTAGAATATAAAGTAGATTATTGGGTCTGTTATTTTTTACCTGTCGAGTTTAATAAAACATCTTGACTCTTTTGTTCCTGCTCACTCACCTAGGATTGCCACAATACTGCAGGCGATGTCGGCGAAATACGAGACACCCTCTGTTAATGTAGAACTTTGGGAATAATGTTATGGCTTTCGGATACTTCTCACTTTCCCTTTTTTCACAGAAAACCGAACTTTTATCTTAATATAAAACGGTCGTACTCTTTCTTAACGCCGTTTTAGTTTACATAACACCTGAAAATTTTCAGGGAGAATATCTTTATCTTGGCTTATGTAACCAGTCGTTAACAAAAGGTAAAAAAGTTTATCCGTTTTGTATAACGAAGAGCAGCCTTTCGATGTCCCGTTCGAAATTTAAGTCGTTGCAACAAGTGGCTTACTACTTGCGTCTTAGCGAGGTAGATGTCGAGGAATGAGAGATACAGCCCGTCCAGACACTTCCGTCCTCACGTAGAGACCGGTACTCACACTAAGTCACCGTAGATATCATGTTTCCCTTTATGTCCGTGTAAACGGATCCGTGTCTAGAGTGTAAATGAAAAAAGGAAAATAGAACAAAGTTCTCGTTACTTTCTTTACACTGTCGATTATAAAGAGGAAACATTATGCATACGTATGTTTGAGTTTAGTGTGTCGGCACCATTATTCCTGTAATCGTCATTTATATTTCTCCTGTAAACTTTAGGGAAAACCCACACACAAGAATGGAACTAGGAGTCTCTAAATATGTAGATTTTAGGAAATTGTGAGTGACTACTTATATTTAGAACCCATGACTCCTTTTTCGTATTTAAAAAATTAAGTTCTACATTCGTAGGAATGGAGATTCCCAATCGGAATACTTTTACTTGTTTTCGTTACTTTACCTTTCAAGTCCCTCGACTGTAATACGAGAATTGGGTTCTATTACATTATATCTATCATTTTCCAAAGACTTAACACTCGATACGTAAGACCATTGACATTTCACTCATGACTGGAGCACGTAATACGATATTGGTATCAACCATAAAATTGTGTCGACAATAAACCTTTCATTTCGATGAAATGGTGTCTAAAACGGAACAAAAAAAACAAAATTTCCAATTCCCCTTATTTAGACAGAAAAAGAAAGACTTTTAAGTCCTATAATCTAATGGAAGTCACTTATAATAAAAAGGGGTTTATTACATTTATGAACCATTGTACTTTATAGGAGTACTTTGTTTTTTATTTTGTCCTATCTCTGTCAAAAGTCACGTAAACACGGTCAGAATAAAATACCTGTAGACAGATAGGCTTAACTAAAGACTTGAGTACAAAGTTCGTTCAACCATAACACAGAATAAAATACTGAATTTTTAATATTAGTATAGACATGTAAGTAGGAAAAGAATTCATAAGTATAACCTTTCTACATTGACACACAAAAAACCCTTATGCCACTGGAAACCACACCAATCCTACCACCCACGGTTCCCCAGGAACAAATCACAGTTTCTGAACTTCTACTTGGTTTCGTCTTAGGGGTCCCTGTACACCCTTTTTGGCTCTCCTGGTCTCGCCGTCCTCAAAGTCCGTGTGAAGTTTTGTTACTTTTGCCAATAACCCTTTTACAGTACATGAGTGTCGAGTGAGATGTACGACGAAGATTAGAATAAACATGTTCATGTCCGTTTTTGGATGATTGTTGTCTCTAGGAGGGAAAGGGAAACAATGTTAAATCGTAGCTAGCGACACGACCTCCCAACTGTACTTAGGGTCTTACCCAAATTAATGTTTATATGTGTTTTTTCATTAACCGTTATCTTCATTTCCCAATCAATCGTCTAAAAACAAAAAGTTGTCTCGGTGTTATAAGTTAAACTCGTCTTCACCATTAGTTGTTTTCACCTTTTAAAATTTTGTGTATATATTGATTTATATGTAATATATAATTTTATGTATGTATGTATATATATATATATATATATATATATATAGAGGGTTTAGTGACGTCTACCACTCATGTCGGTACTTTAATTTTCTACGAACGAAGAACCTTCTTTTCAATACTGTTGAATCTGTCGTGTGATTTTTCGTCTCTATAATGAAACGACTGTTTCAGGTAGATCAGTTTCGATACCAAAAAGGTCATCAGTACACACCTACACTCTCAACCTGATACTTCTTCCGACTCGTAACTTCTTAACTACGAAAACTTGACACCACAGCCTCTTCTGAGACCTCTCAGGGAACCTGACGTTCCTCTAGATTAGTCAGGCAGGATTTCCTTTAGTCAGGACTCACAAGTAACCTTCCTGACTACAACTTAGACTTTGAGGTTATGAAACCTGTGGACTACACTTGACTGAGTAAACTTTTCTGGGACTACGACCCTTTCTAACTCTCGTCCTGCTCTTCCCCTGTTGGCTCGTACTCTACCAACCTACCGTAGTGTCTGAGTTACCTGGACTCAAACCCATTTGAGGTCCTCTACCACAACCTGTCCTCCGGACCGTACGACATCAAGTACCCCGACGTTTCTCAGTCTGTGTTGACTCACTAACTTGAGTTGACTTGACGTAATTTTTGAGTCGTGAACAATAAGTCTATTTAATTTTTCATACTACCTTCAAAACACAGATATGACTTTACTCATTAGTACAGTGGATGAGGACTTTGATTGCACGACGTCAGGTACCCCAGTCTTTCTCAGTCTGTACTGACTCGCTGACTTTTTATTGTTATATATAATTCTCTCCGGTCGGGTGAAATTTACGTAAATAGGAAAAAAGGAAATCGGTCAGGGGAGTTTAGTAAAGTTACGACAGAGACAGAAGAACCAGGTGTTCAGTGGTTAATCGATTTACGGTTTGACCTTTTAATTTCATCGTACACAGTACCTTCCTTCCCTCCCTCATCGCAGTCCTCCGACGGAGGGTGTTGAGTAGACTCAGTACACTATACTTTGTATGATATTACAACCTACGGTTGTAAAAACGTAAAAACCGTCGGAAACATATCCTGACTTTTAAATCCAATCACTATGGAAGAGGTGACTAAAAAAAAAAAAGACAACATTCATCGTATTCAGAATCTTTGCACTTAGACTTTGAAGTAAAATGTCGTACAAAGAAAGGAGAAGTCGACTATTACAAATGTGATAGAGTGAAACAAGACTCCTGTGTTTAACCAAAGAACCTAGTACGACAATAATTATACTAAAAAAATTTTTATTATCTTAAATTGTGTCTTCATCCAACTCTTTTGTACTTTCCGTTTTACTTTTACTATTAAGAACCACACTTTTTGAGTCTTTCACTTTATCTTGTGCTAGCACAGGAAACGCATGAAGCCTTACAGAACCCGTACAACCCAAATGACTGTCGTGTTACGTTGTCTTCCCCCCGAAGAGTCCCGCAACGATAAGACCCCACCCTCTCCGAGTGATCTTTGACGATCCCTCGGTTCTTTATAAAGTAACCCTCAATAAATCAAAAACAGAGAAGAATCGAGTCCTAAAAGAAGACAATAATATCTTAATAAAAGGGACTATTTGGGATCAAATTCTCTTTAAACCCAACATAATTCACCGTCGTTGAAGGACTCAACTAACTTTGTTACTTTTAAACTTTGTACTGATTTGTTGTTACTAAATTAGAAAAAGAGTGTCGTGACCACATAAATGTTGAGTTGCCCCGGACGTGACTAGTTTCTTTTGGACGTATCGTAGTCGAGAGTCCTTATGAAGAAACATTGATAGAGTCCGTCAGTAAAACTTCAATTTTTTTACTTCACTACGCACACCGAACAAAAGGTACTCTCTTCGTCTTTTCAGTTCTAGTAGAATATATTTCATTTACTACTTATTTACATTACATATTTAGAAGACATTTTGCGGATGTAATTATAAGTATTGTTTTTTATTTTTCGGTTTTTTGGATTGGCTTGCTTAGACTCATTTACTTTGTTTGTTCATTTTTTGAAGTTCAGTAAATTTTTTCATAAGGGAGGATTCTGTAAGTTTTTGTTAATAAAGTATTTTAGAAGTTCCTTTACCTTTAAAATCCACCATAGAATTCGGACCACTCTATTGTGAATTTGATACTTGTTAGACTTTATGAAATTTCATTCCGTAAACTCCTTTAACCCTAAGAACGTAACGTTTGAATATAAATTTTCCTATAAAGTCATAAACGTAAGAAAGATTCCACATTTCTGATTTATAAATTCCCATTAAAAACACACACACACGCTTACAGATACCTGTAAAAAAATCTCCTTTTACGGGGGTATAAAGTATCTTTACAGTGGTTTTAAAAACCTTTTCTACTTAGAATGACAAAATTTTAATAGTACAAACTGACTTTTATGATTGAGATGATTCATACTACTAATGTTATTAACGCCAGAAATACATTTTTAACAGTTACTTCCAAATTGTTTATAGGAAAATACAAAACTAACTCTATGAAAATCAATGTCAAAATAGAAATTGTTTATCACTGACGTTTACATCTATTTGTTACTGTATTTAATATGATCTTACCTGTATTTACGTCAGAATGTTTCTAGGGATTAAAACGTAGGTACTTCTAGCTCCGGTTTCGTGTAACTTCTAGTTCAGGTTCGAATATTGACCGTTTCAGCCCCACTTTAGAACTAAGAAAGTCAAGAGTTCGGTAATGGGATTTGGTGTGACGAGTCTAGTACAACGAGAACACTCTCATCTTTCACAAATATAGTTTGACACAAAATTTACGTCATTAGACAACGAATTTCCTGGGGTCGTTTCTTGACAAGTTTCCGTTTATTGCGTAATGTATTAAATTTATGACTAAAAGATTTTCCCATCTTTTGTGAGTCTTCGTCGGAGGTCCCCTGTACCAGAGATCGGGAATGAAAATGGTCCTTGTCTAAATCCTGTAAAGACAATTGATAAGAGAGAGAAAAAGACAAAGAAAGAATCATAAAAGAAGACATGTTTATTTCACCAACTTAGTGTACGAAAAATTCTATGAAAGAGTAAGATTGTCAAGTCAATTTCACTAAGATCCCTAATGTCGATCTAAATTGTTAACAAACCCGGGACCTGACTACCCTAATTAAACTTGTGACGAGAAGATGGACTTCCTTTCCTCAGAAGTGTTTTATTTGGGAGTCATTTCTAATAACATTTCGGAGACAGGTACAGCATATTCCGGACTTAAATTTTCCCAAAGACTCTACATGGGAGAGTTTGAGGGTGGACTGGGAACGTCCTCTTTGACTAAATTAAAAACGTCATCAATATACACCATTTGTAAAAGTCTACCCTTTTACTTTTATTGTGTGTGTGCGTATGTCCGAATATATGTATATGCGTGACCAAGTCAAAGCCCTCATCCACTGTACTAATGAGTAAAGTCACGTCTGTGTTTTGAAGGTAGTATGAAAAATTAAATAGACTTATTACTCACGACTCAAAAATTACGTCAAGTCAACTCAAGTTAGTGAGTCAACACAGACTGAGAAACGTCGGGGTACTTGATGTCGTGCGGTCCGGAGGACAGGTTGTGGTAGAGGGTCTCAAATGGGTTTGAGTCCAGGTAACTCAGACACTACGGTAGGTCGGTAGAGTACGAGACAACAGGGGAAGAGCAGGACGGGAGTTAGAAAGGGTCGTAGTCCCAGAAAAGTTTACTCAGTCAAGAAGCGTAATCCACAGGTTTCATAACCTCAAAGTCTAAGTTGTAGTCAGGAAGGTTACTTGTGAGTCCTGACTAAAGGAAATCCTGCCTGACTAATCTAGAGGAACGTCAGGTTCCCTGAGAGGTCTCAGAAGAGGTTGTGGTGTCAAGTTTTCGTAGTTAAGAAGCCGCCAGTCGAAAGAAATACCAGGTTGAGAGTGTAGGTATGTACTGGTGACCTTTTTGGTATCGGAACTGATCTGCCTGGAAACAACTGTTTCATTACAGAGACGAAAAATTATACGACGGGTCAAACCAGTATTAAAAGGAAGGTTCCTCATTCGCACAAAATTAAAGTACCGACGTTAGTGGTAGACGTCACTAAAACCTCGGGGGGTTTTATTTCAGACTGTGACAAAGGTGACAATGGGGTAGACAAACGGTACTTCACTACCCTGACCTACGGTACTAGAATCGAAAGACTTACAACTCGGCATTCGGTTGAAAAAGTGAGAGAAGAAACGGAAAGTAGTTATCCGAGAAATCAAGAAGTGAAAGACGGTATTCCCACCACAGTAGACGTACAGACTCCAATAACTATGAAATTACGTCAATCTCTTCGTCATTGGAGCCCAGTGGAGAAGGAAGGATAGTCCGAATCATTCCTGATTCTCTCCTCTTCCGTTGGGTGACGTCACAAGAACGGACCTCTCAGGGTCCCTGCCTCCTCGGACCACCCGACGGCAGATACCCCAGCATGTCTCAGCCTGTACTGATTTCCCTGAATCGTCGTCGTCGTCGTCGTTCCTGATCCTCTCCCAGGAAACACCCTTCCTTTTACTTACCCGACGGAGCCTAAAGGGGAGTACGTTACTTCATGTTACTAGATAGATAAGAGAGAGTCATACACATCGACACAAACCCCAAAATGAATTTTGAACCGCTGACAATATGGCAGTGAAAGAGAAAGTGTGTAAAGACGGCGAAAAGAAGGTAAAAATATCAAATCAACTTTCGACATTTTCAACAAGTAGAACACTAGCGAACTATTCGGAGTTCGAACCCTTCGATGTTGTCAATAAATTTTGAACGTCCTATATAGTCTTTTTATCATTCAATTCATCGATTTTCATTCCAATGGAATACTCTATATTATTAGTGGAGACTGACCTTTGGAGTTTGGGTCCGTCCGGTTGACTCGTCACTAAAAAGTAGGGTTCGCTAGACCATAAAGACACATTAGATGTCGTCAAAGTAAACCCATGTAGAGATCACGTTACTTCTCTGTGTAATGAAGTAGGTCCGTTGCCTCGAAACCCCTTCGATTCGTATTCGTACACAACGTGTCCTTGTTATGTTTGTAATTGATGTTTAAACTTCTACTGCGTAGGTAATCGTTTACATAAATAAACCGTGTTTCAATGAAGTCTACTTTTTTTAATTTTCTTTTGTTGTTGGTTTTTTGGATCAATCTCCTTGGAGAGTAACTCATGGATCTCCTGTGAGGTGACAACCTTATCTGAATTCTGCCGACGTTTTTTCCGTCTTAAAGACTACCAAAAGTATATATTGAACTAAGAAAACTTACTTCGTTAAGCCTGTTTAAAATCATCTTTAATTTTATGAGGTTAATTTTATAAACAATTTTAACAACCTTTAAATATTTTTATCGTTTACACGTTAATCTTTCACCACTATTATAAAACCAATTCTAAGTTAATAATTTTTTTTTATGTCCATCGAAAATCACGGCAATCTACCGACTTTCCCGAGTATATTTTGACATTATCGGGAAAAACCAGAAATTTCATATAAGACGATTGACGTAGTGAATATCTACCAATAACTTATATACTTTACTTACACGGAATTTACTCTACTTCCCAAAACAGGTTCTTATTAAAGTCTCAGTTTGATTGAGTTATGTCTTTCACCTTTTGTAGTATAAAACTTTGTACTGTCTTTTTTATCGATGCAACATTATCACCATTAAATCGATTATAAAAACAGAAATTTTCCGAAAAGTAGATAAAGAAATAAGTCATTCCTTTATCACGGGTAAACCCGACTGACCTCTCTCTTTTAATAACCACTTGTGTAGACCTTAATAACTAATACGAATCCGTATCACTCTCCCCGATTCTCCTCTGACTTAGCCTCTCTGGCTCGACGTAAGAGAGTAGTCCGCCCAGACTTCAAAAGAAGGGAGTGGTATAAGGGCGGGGCTCGTCTTGGGAGTTCTCGTGTCCATACGTCGTCTTAGTTGTTACAACGACTTTTCTGTGAACTCTATTACACACTATTACTTCGTTTCTTTCGTAGGGAATTCCGCGTAAATAGGTAGGTTATTATACGTAAATACGTATACCCTCCTTCCAACTCCGGCGACGGTTCGGTGTTTTCCGACACACTCACCACAATTTCTCGAACCGAGTTAGGAAGTAGATACTACCCCCATTGTTAATATCTTACGAGCTCCGAGGAGGAGCTGTGAAGACGAAGGCAAAATCCCCTTGAAAAAGTAGGGGTAGAAGTCCTCTAACACGTCAACGAAAATACAAGACCAAAAGAGAAGAGAAACAGGGAGGGGGAAGACATAAAAATTACACAAAGTTTAGATCAAGTGCAGACAGTTACCCTGTATTATGACCCTACGGATTAAATCATTTAAATCGTTTAGAGAGGATTGAGAGGAATAACCATAAATAATTGAACTATTTTAGCGGTAAAAACTGTCATATATATTATACATTCGGGGACCAAGTCTGGTCCTTGAAAGGAGAAGTCACTAGTTTACTGCACTCTGTCGGTAGGGTACGTAGACGTTTTTTGAGAATTCTTCGGAATTCTCACTCTTCTGTAAGATTAGTAATGACCCCCTTTGTTCCAACAAAGTAAATATTTCCTCGAATTCATCTTTCTAAACACCTCGATTTCATTCCGTTCCATTATTTGGTACGAAATTTGTGCAGTTCACAATATATTTGAGATTTGTGTGAGAGACTATGATTCTTTATGTCCACAGTAATTGCCAAACAGTTTATCGGGCAGGTTCTAAATCTCTTCTGGTTGAGCCCTGAGAGTAAAATGTTTTCAGACATCCCTAAAAACAGTTTATAAAAATTTCCTTGTTCATAAAATAGGACTTGAACTTAAACGGACGACCGATTAAGTTCGAGTTACCGGTAAAAAAAATTACAAATTATAACTACACACACTTTGAGACGTTTCATCGACCTATTTTAAGGTGTCACAGACCATCCACTGCTCAGACCTGACCTAGTTTAGAACAGTCCAGGTCTAATCTCGACTGGGATAGATATCCCAGTGTAAAAGGTTAAGAGTGTGGTGAAATGTTCGAGGTCACACGTACTTTAATATTTTGTGCCTGGTACTCTTTCATAGAGGGTCCAACAAAAACACCGTTCTCTCGGGTCTCTTTATTTGACTAAAAGTCGGGAAACTCAAAATAATAAAAGACTTCTTTCTTTTAAACCAATCCCAGTCAAAAGTTCAAATTGTCAAGTAGTCGGGTATTAACGTGAGTAATAATGACATCGGTCGAAATATAACCTCAAACTAATTATTGCTATACGTGAAGTCATTGCGAAAGGTAATTCACCGGGATTAATATGACATTGACGACAAGTTGTTGGTTCGTTCACATCGATGTTACAGTAAAAATACTTCGGTCTAAACGAGCCTTCCCACGAAACTATTACGATTACACCCTCACTTCATTGGCTTTCACACACCACAGATATCAATGATAATGAAGTTTAGGATATCTGTAATTTGGTTCTGCAAGACTTTAAGAATGACCATCCCTTTCGAAAACTATACCTGAGTCTCTTTCAGAGACTTTACAGTACTCATTCGAAACAGACGAACCTTGATGAAACCCATGGTTCTCCGGGTCAATAATTCATATTTTCGTATTCCAAATTGACCTTCTGGTCGAAGTTTGGATGTCAAATGAATAAATAAAGAGACTAGAACCCGTTTCATAAATTGAGGAGACTTTAATCGTGGATACACATTACTACGTGTGAGGATATAAACACTGTAATCCTAATTTACTCTATAACAGAGACGTCTACGGATTATATCATGGACCAAATCTCGTTTCCGAAAGGTCACAAAGTCTTTCCGTACGGGAGGAGTAAGAAAGATAGTAAGTCATCATCCGTTGCCTAGTAACGGGAGCTTTATTCGGAAACGGAACTTAATCCTAATTTATTTATATTTACGAAATTTTTATACACGTACTCATCCCTACTTTTCACATTTGGAGATTATCCTTTCTTACGTTTAATTAGTGGTGACGTAATTTTCTTTAACTTCTTTGCTTTCCTTTCTCCCCCTTCCGGATTTAAAGAAAGTGTTCCACCCTATAATACGTCTTCAACTCATTAGGTATAAATTATTCGGACCCCGTTTGTAAAGTCGACCCAGAGTCCTTCCTTATTTACGATCTTTATTACTTCGTTGAACCTAACGTTTTTAGCGTGTTCTTTCACTTGTAGATAGTGAATTTCACCAACTCAAAAAGATAGAAAAAAAAAAAAAAAATGATGAAGACCAAGAAGACCATTAGTAATGTAAGGAAATTGGGGGTTTTTACAACGACTTTTTTTCTTAATCTTGGACATATCTTATTTACTAACGTGAAGGGTCTCACCCTCTATCAGAAAAAAAAAAAAATTTCTTGGTGTCCCTTACCCGTCACGAGGTCGTAGCTATCGTCATACCAAACGTCTATTACATAAATGATCACTCACCACTGTCCAGTTGACATAATCTTAAGAACGTTCCTGAGTGTTTATAAACCACCTCTCTTCCAGTCTAGAATTTCATTCTAGCTTTATAGAAATATAAGACTATGCCGAAGGTTGACAAAGGAAGTAAACTTGTGTAGACACAACAAGAAAGATTTGTTTTTTTTTTTAGTGGAATATACCAGTTTTCGATGTTTGAAGGTAAAGATTCTATTCATTCACCATCCCAACAGTATGTTGTGCTACGGATCTCAATCTTTACGACACACTTTATATCCTTTCATCAATTTCCTAGTCAAGAGTAGTGTTCCTTCTCTAACAAAGGAAAAAGGAAAAGAGAACTAAGATAGATATACTCTACTACGTACAAACGACTTTGATAACACCGTTAATAAAATATTATGTACTTTCATTTTTGCAGTATGGTATAGAACTTAAATATGACACTATATACAGTTAACAAAAAGTTATTTTGACCTTTGTTCTTTCCTTAAAACTTTTATTAAAAATTTTTTGGAATACTTTAGTCGACTTTTTATATACGACTCTGAACCACACTTCCCACTATATCTCCTTTGTGTACCTCTCTTTAAGAAATCTACAGTGACACAGAAGACACCCAAAGGGACCACCGAGTCCACCATTACTTAGACGGACGTCAAGTCCCCTGGGTCCAAGTTAGGGACCCAACCCTTCTAGGGGACCTCTTCCCTTTCCGACGGGTGAGGTCATAAAAACAGACCTCTTAAAGTGCCTGTCTCCTCGGACCGCCCAATGTCAGGTACCCGAGTGTTTCTCAGTCTGTGCTGACTCACTGACTGATCGAGACCCGATGACCTTATAATGTGTTCGCTTTTCCTCTCTCTTTCTTTTCTTATTCCTTTTTTATAGCTTACCATAAAGAGAAATTTTGCAACACGGGAAGGTAGAGTAAAAGATTACTGTACTCAATGACGATTACGGGTTCATATAGTACATTATTACATCGTTGATCAGAAGTACTGTGTGAGTCAACTTCCTGATCCTAGATGCCTCAATTACGGTCCTCTGGTCCTCTGAATTCACATAACTTTTTAGAATTTCCAACCACTCGAATGACTGTCCCTACCCGAGAAAGACTTGTGACCGTAGACACTAATTATCCACCACTCGTAGTCATTAATTTGTAAACCGAGACTAAAAGACCTAACATTTTATGAGTTGAAAGCGAATCTGAACAACTTTCCTAAAAGTATAAAGGGAAGATTCTTCTAAAAACACTTGAAGATAAATAGATTTTGTATTTTGATACTCTTTTAATATCCGAGGATATTGTAAGTATAAACTACCCTTTCAGTGTGGTTGATCACCTTGGTGGCTAACTTCATCTTTCGTTATTTGGGTTTTGGACTCTCTTTCCACTGAGTTGTGGCAAAGGTCGGTTTCTACATGAGATTAATGAGTATAAAGTACACTTTATGAATTAGGAGTAAAGTAAATATGAATAGATATTTATATAACTTTATACAGTAACATATTGTAGCACTGATTTTTACTCAAAGCGCAAGGGTAAATAAGTCCATATATAAGTGTCTCAACGATCCGATTTCTATAATGTCTACAGTGGGAAGGTCGAAAACGATGAAGAAAAGTTTATTAAGTGATTGTCGTCGACATTTCTTTCTTTATTGTTTGAAGTAATCACAATTGTTTAATCCGTACTTTCACTTTCACTTTATGTGAATCAACACGCCTGAGGAACGTTGGGGTACGACGACGATTGAGCGACGTCAACTGGGGTATCTGATATGATATTTCAGGGACCTTAAGAGGTCCGGTCTTATGACCACACGCATCGGAAAGGGAAGAGGTCCCCTAGAAGGGTTGGGACCCTAGCTCGGGTCCAGAGGGTGTAACGTCCGTCTAAGAAATGGTCGACTCGGTGGTCCCTTCGGGTTCTTAGGACCTCACCCACCGGGTAGGGAAGAGGTCGCCTAGAAGGGCTGGGTCAATAGCGTGGCCCCAGAGGACGTGGCGTCCTCCTAAGAAATGGTTGACTCGATGGTCCCTTCGAGTTAATCCGTACTCAAATGTATTTAGATAAAATTTATAAATCAAGAAGTATTTTTATACTTGACATAAACAACCCTTTTGCCTACGGACTTCTCAAAACCAACTTTTCACTCCACTGTAGTTTGGATTATACTCTACAACTTACCTCGTCTTGTGTTCCTATTTCCGAATAGTTAAGTCTCGTGTCGTACCTTACTAATATACTACCAATGAAACAGGTGACCGCTACTATCCGGATTGCATCCAAGAAATCTTAAAATTTTCTTCTTATTTATAAATTAATATCAATCAGTTCTAATGTAGTTTTCAGATGAAAAAAAACCAAATCTTTTTAGTATATCCCACCAAATTGAAACTTTTGTGTTTGGAAAGGAACACGTTTGTGAACAAGCAACTATTTATGCAAACCCAAAACAATTTGTGTTTTGTCTAGATGGTCAAAGTCTGACGCTACGCAGACTACCGTACTGTGTTACGGTGTAAACCTGTGGACACTTGTGTTCGATAATTTAAAAAGATATTCACTTCACGACAAGCACCGATGGATTGAGAGACCTTTTTCGTTGACATGTCTCATATCAATGTGCAAGTATTATTGGTGTTACCTTCCGTTTGCCGTTTAAAGGGGGGGTCAATGTGATGGCTTCGAAGATATACCGGGTAATAGACGGAGTTGGTCGTACGAAAAGAAGACCGACATAGTTCTTACAGAGCTGTTTCCTGAACAAAATACAGTTGGACTCTTACCGTCTCGAATTATTGAAAAGAGTCTCAGTATTTATTTAAAAATATACCTGGAACTATAATAAACGTAAAGTCCAATCTAATAGAGATGAATTATTATGGTAAATGTTAAACCATAGTGAAATAAACGAAGTTTAAAAGGTTATTGTCCATTGAACCTTAGGGAATTTCGTTTAGTGAGTTTTAAAATAACATTTTATGTACACGTAGGATTTATATGATATCTACCATGACATCTAAAACAATTAAGAGATCCAACTTCAATCCTGAGGTTGTTTGAAGACAAGTAAAACTGTGAACGAGTGAAATTGAAGAGGTAGAACTAGTTTTGAAGCATCGAGAACTCCGCCTTAAGATGAAATAACCTCCAAACATTATTTCGAAAGGAAATTAAGAGTCCTACAAGGGCTCTCCAGATCGTACAAACTAAAGTTTTCAGATTATCTGTTAGATTTGTAATTTTTGGGAAGTGTTTCCCGACTTTTAAGAGAGCCTAGGAATATACCAAACGAGAACCATTGGGTGAAAAGGTCGTCAAAAGCGGTGTATCTGTAGTAAAAGATAAGTAAAGAACTACAAACAAACACTTTTATACAACTGAACTATAACATGATAGGTTAGGTTATGTCTGAGTTGCGTGTGTATGTTTGTGGTATGAAAAATTGTACATAATGTGAAACCTTTCATAAATGATATATAAGTTCGTGTCATAAATACGGTAGTCAAAATTAATAAGTTCTTAGTTATTCATGGACATGAATGTTTATGGATATCGATAATGACAGTCAACGGTCTTACCTAGGTTCGGACATAGACTTGACAAGCTCTCAACAGACTTTGTACTCCACCCTCTTATTGTTGCCAGACTGTTTCTTTGTCTAAAAGGTGAATGTACGTACACACGTGTGTGTCTGTGTAGGTGTATGTACGGAAACTAGTGTCAATCGACTGATGGAGACAAAGATATATAAAAAACCCACAAAGACGTTAAATTTTAAGGAATTTTTTACGAAAAAAAGAGGGATACCAGATACGTTGGTGCTATAGGTCCTTCTCTAGCTATCTTTTATACTTACCGAGTACCAAATAAAGAAAAAAATTATGTGAAAAAGTAAATAATCACCTTTATTGTCAATAGACGGAGACACACACACACACACATGCGCGTACGTACACCCATTGGTGTCTCTCGTTTTGTTTTCGAACTAAAAAGAAATCAAAAGAATGACTGTCCATCTAAGTATAGATAAAATTTTACCTTTTTAATTGTGGTGACACTTCTATAAGTACGTAGATCTCTCTTTAGGAAAAAATGAATATAACATGAAGATTATACGTTTAACTTTTAGGTTTATTTTTGTCGTCCTGTATATATAAGTATTCGATACAGTTGTGTTTATACTTACAGTTTTAACATGACCCATTCAGAATAAGATCGGTAGTTATCCAAGAGGTCGGGTGTAAAACCAGATAGATTCTTTGTGAAGAATATATATTAGAAAGGATAAAAAGATCGGAAAACAGAAACGAAACCCACGACGACTCTGTTAGGTCAAGACGGGTTTAAAGTTGGTCGGAGTGCTACCGTATTGGGCTAACGGAGTGGTGCACAGACCCGGCGTACGGAATTCGGAATATGGACGTCTAGGAACCAAGTGAGTGCGACTTCGTACCCTGTAGGTCCCGGGGAGTCACAGGGACGCACGTACTCGGTCTATATACGTTTAATTTTGACACCCAACTTGGTCACTCTGTCCTCCAGATACCTCACTGGATCCTTCGCTAATTATGTAAAAGAGGTAGACTCAAATCTGGCATGACTCTTCGTCAACAAATATATGCCGGAAAACCTTCTCTCAGAGTCACTTTAGGTAGTTCTCCAGTGTGTTATGTTACGTTAGGGTTCAATTTGTTGTGTATGAAAATGACCACTATAGAGAAAGACTAAGTGAAGGGGGGGGGAGTGAGGGAGAGGGACCGTAAGTCAAGTCAAGTCAAGTCAATGACTCACCACAGACTGAGAAGCACTGGGGTGCTTATCGTCGTACGGTCCGGAGGGACAGGTAGTGGTTGAGGACCTCAAGTGAGTTTGAGTACAGGAAGCTCAATCACTACGGTAGGTCGGTAGAGTAGGACAGCAGGGGAAGAGGAGGACGGGGGTTAGGGAGGGTCGTAGTCTCTGAAAAGGTTACTCAGTTGAGAAGCGTAGTCCACTGGTTTCATAAACCGGTTTCAAAGTCGAAATCATAGTCAGGAAGGTTACTTGTGGGTCCTGACTAGAGGAAATCCTACCTGACCAACTTAGAGGAACGTCAGGTTCCCTGAGAGTTCTCAGAAGAGGTTGTGGTGTCAAGTTTTCGTAGTTAAGAAGTCACAAGTCGAAAGAAATCTTAGGTTGAGAGTGTAGGTATGTACTGGTGGCCTTTTTGTTATCGGAACTGATCTACTTTGAAACAACCGTTTCATTACAGAGACGAAAACTTATACGATAGATCCAACCAGTATTTAAAGGAAGGTTTATCATTCACAGAAAATTAAAGTACCGACGTTAGTGGTAAACGTCACTAAAACCTCGGTGGTTTTTATTTCAGACTATGACAAAGGTGACAAAGGGGTAGGTAAAGGGTACTTCACTACCCTGGTCTACGGTACTAGAAGCAAAAGACTTACAACTCAAAATTCGGTTGAAAAAGTGAGAGGAGGAAGTGAAAAGTAGTTCTCCGAAAAATCAAGGAGAAGTGAAAGACGGTATTCCCACCACAGTGGACGTATAGACTCCAATAACTATAAAGAGGACCGTTAGAACTAAGGTCGAACACGAAGAAGGTCGGGTCGCAAAGAGTACTACATGAGACGTCTCTTCAATTTATTCGTCCCACTGTTGTATGTCGGAACTGTCTGAGGAAAAGGATAAACCTTGGTCAGACAACAAGGTACAGGTCAAGATTGACAACGAAGGACTGGAAGTACGTCCAAAGAGTTCTCCGTCCAGTCCACCAGACCATAAGGATAGAGAAAGTCTTAAAACGTGTCAAATAACACTGGGTGTGTCAGTTTTCGAAACCGTATCAGTTTTCGTCTTTATCTACAAAAAGATATTGACAGAACGTAATTTGAGTTCATTGTACAGTTCCAAAGTCCGGGAAGAAAGACCTCTTGAGTCTAATTTTGACCACAGTCCTTACCGGGAGTTTCTGTTTTGGGTATCCAGATAGTCGTCATTGCTACATAAGTGACTACCATTCGTCCTTTTGCTATGTAATACCACATATCATCGAAACGTCAAAGATTCCCAAACTAAACGTCAAAATTTATTCTATTCCAAGTCTATCTTCCATACCACAATGTAAAATGTTACCGTCAACCAAAAGTTATCTTGCCCCGTTTTTGTTGATATTCTTAGCACGTCACCCGACCGAAAATCTTAACCGTGACCTTAGACACTGTCTTCTGTCGTTATCTGATTTCTTGTCGTTTACGGATGACTTCGGGTTCTTGGAGATAACGTCGAAAATTATTTGAGGGAATAAGACTTTGGTTTTGTGTCTGACGTGGTTGACTTGTAGGATTTATCCAGAGGCACAGTTTTAGTCCAGAGATTATCTTCTCCTGTCCCTGAGGTTGTGAATAGTGCTCCGGTAAACTAGCCCGTTCTGACTCTAAGACCCTAGGGAGCTGAGGGACTTTGGAGACCGACCGTCTTCGTTGTGGAAAGGAGACCGAAGAAACGTCTTCTTCTGAACAAACGGTCCTTTTGGGACGTTAGCGGAATGAACTCCGTCCGTGGAACGTTCTACTACGAACGAGAGACGTTCTATATGGGGAGGGTAAATAACGGAAGTTCGGTTATCCGTCCAGTAGAGATAGTCGTGTCGGTGAAACTCTTCGTATCGGTAACGACGTAGTTTTGATAAACGAATTCCTTCGAATCGTAGGGATGTATGGTAGTCCAGGACCCCTTGTGCATAGACTACCTTTACTCTTTCAAGTCGTCCTCTTACGTCTCTTATCCCGACCCATCACCTCTCAACTAACTGGGATTTCGGAAGTACTATTGAACACTAAGTTGCAAGCCTGTCCCTGGTCCTACATCAGTATTGTCAGACGACTAAAATAAGGAACTTAGATTCGGTACAGATATAAGATGTTTTACACAAAACGAAAGTTTTAGATTACTTCGGGTGGTTAGAGACAAAGAAAATATAATCATCCTTCACATCCTTCCCGTTTCATCTTGTTGACAATAAAAAACGAAAGTTCACCTATAAGACCGTGCAGTCACCTGTGACCTGGGATTTTAGAAGATTGCGTACCGTCAGGGGACCCGGAAACCTCTCAAATAAAGGGAGAGTGACTATGTCTTCACAAAATAATCCCACAGGTCTCATAAAAAAACGAAGGAAGAACGGTCTAGATTAAACAAACTACGGTATTTAAGTCACCCGATCGACTGTAAGATATCTGACATTTCTACTAGAATAGGGACACTGACATAAAGATAATTTTTGTGTCCTTTCTATTTTATCGAGACCCTGTTATGCAACTTAGACTTGAAGATACTGACGGTACACCTACGTTTAACTAAAGACGAAGAGAGAACAAACCCAATTTCTTCTTTCGGAAACGGGGACCTAGTTGTCGGAGGATTTTCTGTCTCCGGCACCTGGACGAGGTCACTCTTGTGGCAATCGCACGTCGGCTCGAACCCTCACGATAGACCGCTTCAAATGTAATGAGGTGACAGTAAACGGTGTAAAGTAGACAAAAAAAATTCTCAGTCTCTCCACTTAACTTACCCTACCACCCTTTATAGGAACTTAGGTTACTCCGTGATTAGAAACGTTGTGATAAGGAGGACTCTACGAGATAACGAAAGTTAAATGATAATACGGTTCCGTTCCACCCAAGTCATCCGTCAAAGTCTTAGAGAGTGAACTTGAAAGGAGGTATTACTACGAATGAGGGGTTAACCTCTCCGTTACCCTCTCAAGACGGTCAATGTTGTACGTGTGTATGTGTGTGTGTGTGTGTGTGTGTGCGACACTAACATACATATGAGTCCACTGGTCAACTTATCGGTGTCCCATCTTATTGATTAGTGTTCGTGGTGATATATGCAGGTGTCACGTCTTGGCCATATTTCTTTGTAGGTTAAAGGTATTTGAATGGTGGATTAATCTTCTTGTCAGGACTTATAAGTAACCTTCCTGACTACAACTTCGACTTTGCGGTTATGAAACCGGTGGATTACCCTTCTCGACTGAGTAACCTTTTCTTGGACTACGACCCTTTCTAACTTCCACCCTCCTCTTCCCCGGCTGTCTCCTAATCTACCAACCTACCGTAGTGACTGAGTCACCTGTACACAAACTCGTTCGAGACCCTCTGTCACTACCTGTCCCTCCGGACCGGACGACGCCAGGTACTCCAGCGTTTCTCAGCCTGTACTGACTCACTGACTTGACTTGACTGACTTGACTTAATCTTCTTGAGACAGTCTAAAATCCATAGGACCATGACCCCAGGAGAGTCTGTGACCCATTACAACAGGAATCTCAGGTCCGATATGAGTGGAGGGGATATGCTTATCGATGACACTTTTATTGGTTTCCTTCCGCCTTCTCCTACCCACTTTAGAAATGACTAATAAATGTGTCTCGATAAGAACTGATCCATTAGTCTTAACAGGGGTCACGTAGACACCTTATATATGGGAGTCTCTCTTGGTAGAAGGAACTTGGATATCGTTGCTTTACGTTCCGTACTCTTTACTTATACCTCGGCAACACTACCAATTAAAATGCACAGTTGAACGGACCCGGGATCCCACGGGTTTGTATGCATCAGTTTATAATAGACCTACATAGACACTGTAAAGATCTGTCTTAACTCTATCCTTAACCATTTGACTCACTTCGTCTGACAAGAAAGAGTTACACTCACCCGGAGTAGGTCAGGCGACTCCGGACTTGTCTTGTGTTTCCGACTATACGGAAACTCACACCCCCTTAGGGGAGGACGAACTGACGGAACTACCCCTGTTCGCAAAGAAAAAAAGGAACGGAAACCTGAGTACCTTTGTCGCTGACGTTGTAGGAGTAGGAGATTCGACGAGTTCGGTTTATGACGTATAATAGTAGGAAGGAAGGAGAAGGGGATAAGAGTACCGATCGATTAGTCGTTACTCTAATATAGAGAATATACACACACACACACACACACACACACAAAGGCCTTAGGTAAATGAAAGTAAAGTATATAAACTCAAGTTCTAGGGAAGCAGAGGTTGGACTCAAGGGTGCCATGACGAAGTATCTGCGGGGACGAAGATGAGCATGTGTCAGCTAAGAGATGACTCGTCACCTTATGAAATTTATATATATACACGTATTAAAGTAGAGTAAGGTGACGTAATCTGAGTGTCACGAAAGGGTAGTGGACACTTCACGCAGAACTTGCGGAACGAGACCGAAAGGTTCGAGCAGTACCAACCGAGTGTGTGCGGGACAGGGCTAAAGGACGGTGATCTGTGAGCGAGTGACGAGAACTCGGTGGGACCTAAAGGTAGACGGAGAACTAGCACCACTTTAGCGAGAAAGGAATCCCTGGAGACGAAGAAGGACGAGAACGTACTGAAGATTAGTGTGTCTATAGTCGAATTTACAGAAGTGCAATTACGTCCAAAAGAACTGGTGAGTTATATTTTATCGATAGATCCGTCGACGATAGTTAGAAATGACTTAGAAACGTCTCTTTCATAGTTTTACGATTAATTCCGAACCGACCTCTTCCTACACCAGTCCCCACACTGTCTATTTAAGATTCCGTCCTATCAAATCACCTCGTGCCTAAAATTCTTTCAGTTACCGTCAATCAGATAACTTTTCTTTTACGAAAAGAAGAAAAAAAACAAAAACAAAGGTCTCAGGAAACTTGTTGTTGATCCAATTTTTTCACTTCCCTTCTGTCTGTCGTTTATTTACGTTCGGCGTCTCTCCCCGATGTCCATAACACACACCTAAAATAGTCATAACGATTGTCTTATTTGTAAAAGTTGTTCTTGACGTTACAAGTCTAGTTCTCTAGAAACCCTAGTTCTCTATGGAACATTAAAAGGTGAATGAATTATTAAAATAATGAACTTTCGGAAATGACATATTTATGATGTAACCCACCTTTCTATTCAACCATATTTTAACCTACGATTCCTGTAATATTTATTTACTATAAATTCAACCGAATTGTAAAAAGAATTCATGGTCAACTTGATAAAATATGATGAGTTTGATTATGATCGATGTACCAGATTGAGGTAATGTTACGTCACATTGTCATTGTCATCAGTTAATAAATACTTAGTCACCTTTGTAGACCTTCGAACTGGAGGAAAACGATAATTTTCCTGAACCTCGTAAACGACATAAAGTGATAATCACGGTGAAGTCAATAATGTACGAGACGGTTACAAAATACATTGACCTGACTAAAGGAAGGTTGAGTATTCCAGTCGACTGACACTTCCCTACCTCAAAAGATCCGTGGATACGGATGTAGATAGGGGAATAACTATGACGCTGGATTGATTAGGAGCGTGTGTCGTCTTTTGTACAACCTGATCGTAGTGTATCATGTATACATTCGTAGTTTCTTTTATTTACTTGTAATAATACCCGGTTAGAATGTCAGAAAAAAAAAAAAAATCATAAAGGTTAGAAAAGGAAAAAATGAATAAATACATGTAGATACATGTATGTGTGTGTGGGGTGTTAATCTACAGGGACTAGACATAGATTTTTAATGTCACTGGAATGGGTGTCCATCTTAAATAAAATCGGTCCATTTGTTCTTGCTAAGAGAAAATGTGGTTTACATAAAGGTTGCATGAGACATATCTTTCATCACTACCTCTTTCACATACAGGTCCTTGACTACTGTATACCTCTGTGTTTGTAAAAGTATCCACTTGAATGTTAAGCCAGAGACTTTTCTGTCTCTCGGACGTCGAGTCGCCTACTGGTGGTGAATCGACCTGGTAGGGTTTGACGTCTGTCAATGAACATAAACCGAAACAATAACAAGATGGTTGTCTGAAGGTAGGATTAAGTAAAACGAATCCGAATAAGGGTAAGTACTCTATAAATACCACTTATAAGGGACGTAGACTGTGTTATAGTCTGTGACCTTCTATTTTTACTACTAATGCGCTCTCAGAGATCGACATTACCTAAAGTCAGAAGAGTACTCGAAATTTCGGTCTCTTTCGTGTCGTGGTTCCTCTTTGTAAAGCTCTTGAATTTACCCTACACTCATTAACAAGTCTCCAATTCTTATTTATGTTTGTTTATTTGTTGTTTTTGTTTAACGGTCAAATTATGAATTAGACAAATCAAACGTTTCGACGGTATAAAAGAGTAGTCCCACTGAGTCGTCGTTATAACTTTCTTGACTCGACTTTTTCTTACTCACTACACTCGAGAATCTTCCCTAGGTACATTCCTTGTGCATCCCTTTTATTCAGAAAAATTAAAGTTTCCTTTTGTTCATAAACCCATCCGGATTTGAGCAGGTTGACACCAGTCCCTTTTCGACTTGAGATCTCCTGTCCGTTTGAAACAGGGTACTTTAGTAGTCTTTTGTATGTACAGCTCGTCGGCACGATTGGGGAATAGGTAGGGACCGTCGGGGAACACGGGACCAACGCAACGAAACACGGTCTAATGGGGTGGTGAGGCCGTTGACTAGTCGTTAAGGCTGACCTAGTCGTTAAGCTGAGGTTTTGGTAGAACCTTCTGTCACTCCACCGAACCGGGGTCTCGAGATTGTTCGTTTACGAGGGATTTGGTTCACACTGAGTGACTGGGTTGCGTGGTAAGGGAACTTTCCAAAGGTACCCTCTATAACTGTCTGCGTCGTCGACCGTCGTTTTTACCGTGAATGTAACTTTCTTCCACCATACGATGGTCGGTCACCTTAGGTGCCCCACTCTTCTTTTTCTTCCGTCATTTTAGACCGTCCACCGTCTAGTTAGTTGTTCCTTCTCGGCGCCTTATCTCTGTGCCTCCAATCTGCCTACAATAACCCTCGTCGTCGCCCGTGTTCCCTGTCGACTCAGTAGAATTGACGTCCTGAGACCCCGAGACTTCCGGTTGGGAGTTCGTAGGTAACCGTCGTCCACCATGGTTGAAATTAATTCTTCATTCGGATTCGACACAATGGTGTGAGTCATAAAGATGTCTTTATTTTTGGAGCGTATCGGAAAGAGGGTATCATCCGAGTTTCTGAACTCTGTTTGTCTAGAAACTTACTTTCCATGCAGTGTACCCTGTCCCCGAAGGGACCATCGAGTCGACCATCTCTTAGACGAACTTTGTGTCCTCTGGGACTGAACTAAAGACCCAGTCTTTTTAGGCGACCTCTTCCCCCTGCGATGGGTGAGGTCATGAGAACCCGATTTGTCCAGAGGATTTATCCTATTTGAAAAGAGAGGTCAATGAACGGACACTTTTAGAAGATAAACATGTTTATTGGAAACCGTTCTTGTTACTGTGTAACAGTCCTAAAGAATTCACAAAAACAGAAATTTTTAGTTTCCTTAACCCATCGTTCTCTCGGTGCACCAGTACATCATTAGTATTAAGTCTTATAAGTTAAGAAAAAGGGAAGCTCCCTTTCTTTTCGGAGTTTGAAGGTATCCCCAAAAAGAACCACTCATGTATGTAGAGTCGTTTTTGCCGGTATTTTGTTTAAGTAAGAGAAAGCCACCGAGTCTCCCATTTCGCAGACGGAGGTTACGCCCTCTGGGCCCAAACTAGGGACCAAAGCCCTTCTAGGGGACCTCTTCCTTTACCGTTGGGTGAGGTCATAAGAACGGACCTCTTAGGGTACCTGCCTCTTCGGACCACCCGATGTCAGGTGTCCCAGAGTTTCTCAGTCTGTGCTGACTCGCTGAAGTGAATGAGTGAGTGAGTACTATTTTACTTATAAGACAATTTTTAAATTTTCCTTGTATTTATATGAAGTACTGACACCTTGATACAGAGAGTTTCAGTTGTACTCCTTCCTTCTCCGTGCAGGTGTCGAAGACGCAGTGGATCCCCATGGAGGTCCCTCTCTACCCCACAACCTACCCCCTTCGCGTAGAGGAGACACCGAAGTGGGATTCAGAAGGTTTACCAAAGAGAAAGAACAAAGAGTAGACGGTAGAAACTTATTTACTTGATAGTGTCAAAGTATGACACCCGGGTGAGAATAATAGAAATTGTGCTCTTTTACTCCGGGACGTATGAGTCCTGGCTTAAAGTTCGTTCCCCCACTTACGATCTCCAGGAGGGAACAGGAATTATCGTAGAAAGAAAGAAATACTCAGGATTGATGTCATACCGATCTTACCAAAGAAGAAAAGTGAAGAACCAAGAGAGTAATTCGTGGTTAATTGACCGTCCGTACGTAAAAAGACATTAGACATTCTAAGAATTTCTTTTCCCATTTGTGGTTCTAGGTCTAGTAAAATCCTATGTCTTCTTCCTTTGATCTCTGTCAAACGAAAGTGAAGGATTCATTCCACCTTCCGTTTCAATTGGTGTTTCTTTTTTTTTTTTTCAACCCTATCTTTACACATTATTTCAAATCTTAACGATGACACTTTTATACCGTCCCTTAGTTGATGTCTACTTATTCTTTTAACGTTATTGCCAGGTTCTCGACTACCTATCGTACGGAATAATGTTACTAAACGTCAAAAAAGGAGTTCAGTACTGGTTTACAGGAAACCGTCTCAAGGTACGAACTCCTACCCTTTTAAATGTAGAAATAAAAGTCATTGGAACTTGATTTTAAATGTAAAGGAAGTTAACACTAATATCCGGTGTCTGGTGTAATCATAATCATCAAGAACATTGTCAAATGGGTTAACTTTATAATCTATCAAAGTGTAGTATAATTTCAATATCATAGAGTTTCATAGTCCATAATATATTAAGTTACCATAACGAAAAACAAATTACACAATAACTTTTTGTTTATAATGTTAAAATTAAAAAACTCTATTAATATAAAGTCATATTAACCGGAGGAGACATAAGATGTTGGAAAAATTTTGAATCATAAAAATCTTCTCAAGACACAACAAGTATTCGAAGTATTTCAATGGTCTCCGTAAATACAGAACGTCATACAATTCTTACGGACAAAAAACCATACAGTTATAAACAGTATACAATGCATTGTGACTTCTGACTTTCCTTCTCCTATTTTAACCTTACTTTATAACAATGACTTTAACCGTCTTTTATATTCGTTGATGGATCTAAGTCGTCGATAATTATTATACTCTGTGACGAAAAAATACAGTTTTAAAATTGTAATACTGAATTCGCCGGAAAAGGAAAATGTTTCCGGGTCCTGAAAAACAATGTCAGTTAATTTGCACAGAGTAATGAGGAGAGATCTGAAGTCAATCTTACGTGGGTATTACATCGTAACTATAAAATTCTGACATACAGATTGTCGTACCAAATTCCGACTACTTCGGAAAGATATATCCAGGAAATAAACGACGTTTAGATACCGACGATAAATGTTCGACACGAACGAACGTAGTCCCTAAAAACGTCCATCTATAACTAACGGATAGAAACTAAAAAATGACTAACTATTTAGTCAAGGATTTACTCCACTGACTTCTTCGGACTGTAAAATCGTAGTTTCGTTCCTAATGTTATGACATTACCTATCGACGAGGAAGGACGTGAATAACTTAGTTATAAGGAGGGGGTAGTAAAAACATCCTTACGTTAATTGGAAGATAAAATAGTTTTATAGGGGCGGGGGGGCGGGGGGCGGCTATTTGTGTATGAGAATTAAGAATACTAAGCCCACTCCAACCAGGAAAGAGGTCTAGGACCCCGTTCGTACATTGAGTTCGGTTAGTCCCGTAAGATAAGAGAAAGTGTCACTAAAAGTATCTGTCTCCGTATGTGCTAACTTCGTTTCTTCAGAGTAAAACTCCCTATAAGTAACTTTCAAAACCCTTATTTAGCCCCGACAGCTCTCGAACACAATTTGGACCTCGTCGACTGTCGGTATAAAGATGATACTGTCGCATCAGACTTTCCCTTTCCTTCGATGTCTCTTTTCGTAAAGAGCCCTTACCATTCTCGATATCGGCAAGACCACTGGATTAATCTCTGGACCTAGACCGACACGGATTTCAGTCGTACACCCCAAAGTAAAGACACGTGGATAGATACACTTAATGCACGTCGCTCTTAGTGAAACTCCGTGTTAATGAACCGTGTTTTTCTCAGAGCTCATTGTCTGTGAAAACGATTTAAGGTTTAAGATTAATCAGACCTTTCAAGAAGAAGTGATACTTTATGAATGATCACTACGCACTTAATCAGTTTATTTCTTATCGTTGCTTTCTGTGAATAAAGTATGAACTTTTTTTATAGAGCGAACTTTAATTAGATCTTGATTCATACCTTCCTTTTTGTGTTCATCCCATAAAGTCCCGTAGTTATTAAACATACTCAATTAATAAACTCCCCTAAGACGTAAGTAGGAGAGTCTACAGTATTAAAGATTTAAACTCGTAAACGTGTGAAACTTCAGTCCCTTAGATTAGGTAGAAGAAGGATCTAAACATAAGGATATTTTGTTAGCGGGACAAGATCCCGTCGGGCATAGTGGACCGGATAACATGACCTCCTATTTACTCATTGTCAGAACTAATGGGATGTTTATTTAGACCAATTGACAATATAATTAATTTTACGGACCAAGACACCGATAAGACTTGATAAATATACACTAAATTAAGTATAGTCGTCGATTAAACATAAATTACGTCTGATTACCCAAAATACATTTACCTCGTACACCGTCAGATAAATTTTTTGTTTAATAGAGATCAAAGTAAAGTCAATAAAATTAATTTAAATCTCACACACACACCACCCCCCGACTTCCCCTTTCCCTACACAATATATACTTCACTACTAATTTAGGTTAAATCCAGATGTCTTATTCTTTGTTCATTAAGAGAGTTGTCTGTGTCACCGGGAAAATATTTCAAAGTTCTGCATTTCTCCCAATCATATGTCTCTTCGGAGATTCTAACATCTACCACATTGAAAGAATTCTAGTACGAGAATGTAATATTTGATGTTTATGGATATTCAGGAACACCTTTATACAAAGAAATTTTAAAAAAAAAAAAAAATGAAATCGACCTTTATTAAAATACTGAATTTGTGAAACCGGTGGAGTATGCTTCTCAACTGAGTAACCTTTTCTGAGACTACGACCCTCCCTAACCCCCGTCCTCCTCTTCCCCTGCTGCGTCCTACTCTACCGACCTACCGTAGTGCCTGAGCTACCTACACTCAGACTCACTTGAGGCCCTCTACCACTACCTGTCCCTCCGGACCGCACGACGCTAAGTACCCCAGCGTTTCTCAGCCTGTACTGACTCACTGACTTGACTTGACTTGACTTTGTGATTCCTAGATACATATATATATATAAAAAGGAAAGAAACTAAACCTTTACAACTTTGGTAAAAAATTTTAACCAATTGATTATAAAGACACGTACAAAAAGAATAGTCACCAAATTCGGTCACGTCATTAAAAATTGACATTATTTCGAAAGGAATTGAACATCGAATAGAAAGTGAGCTGGTACAAACTAAAAAATTTAAAAAAGGTTTCCTGTTAAAACAAAGGAAAAGAAAGGAATTAAAACTATATGTAAGACCTCATTTCCTCCTAGAACCGTATTAAATACGATAAATCAGGATCGGACCTTGGTAGGAAATCGAACATGTTAAACCAATTGAAGTTTCAACGATATGAAGGGTAAAAAAAAAAAAACGTACTATTAAAAGAATACAATGATAAAGGTCGGTCTAATATGGAAAAAATTCCTTTTATTGATAAAAACAAGTAAAGGTGTGTTAGTCAAACTAAGAACACGTACACCATTCGTAAGTCAATTACAAAGAACTTATAGAGGAATTTTTTTAGTAAGTTTGGTGACTTACTGTTTACAAGGTTTCAGAGATGAAAGTTGTTTTTTGTTTTATATCGAGAGGAGAAAGGTTCGACAACCAATGTCCTATTCTCGATTTGAGTCGTTAGATCAAAGGGTCTGGATTAAGGGTTTTAATAGAGTCTTTAAGTTTTTGGTAATGGAGAATCTTCACAGTGCCATCGTATTATTTCCTAGTAGATAACCGAATGTTATTACCACAATATAAGATTCTTCAGTAATTCACCTAAATTGGGAGCATTGATAAGTCTACCATATCATTTATGACACAAACCATGATACTCCATTACCTACATGGTTTTATCCCGTCACAGTAATTAAGAAGTCTTCGTCTGACCTCTAACCAGACCACATATCCTCAATAGACTAAAGTTCATTCGACACACACCAGCCACACACACACACACACACACACACACACACACACAGACACATACACACACACACACACACAGACACACACACAGACACACACAGACACACATACACACACACACACACACAGACACACACACACACACACACACACACACACACACACACAGACACGAGTCAGTGCAGTCTGGGAAACGGTGGGTGCGGACGGTCAGAGGAGACAGGTACCCGAAAAGGTTCGTTCTTATGATCTCACCCAACGGTAAAGGATGAGGTAAGTTCCTTCGACTCACGTATACTTTTAACGTCGAACATGTTTTCTATGAAATTTCCTTCTCTGTCCTCCTTCTCTTTTATGTGGAGTCTCTTGAGTGACTATGTAGGAAAGGGATTTCGTTTTTCGGTCAATGATTCTCGTGATAAACGCATCAACGGTTTACGGACAAGATAGGGAGAAGGAAAGTCCGGAAGGAGGAGAGAGTCAAATCGATGTAATTCGAAGATGTAGTAGAGGTAGCTAAGTTAACTGTCCACTAAATAGTCCGGTCGTAAAGTAGAAGGAATGTTTTCGTTTTGCACGGGACAGGGAACCACGATGTTTCCCCTTGACTCCCTATAAGGAAACTACGATGTTCCTGTGGTCTGACTATTTCAAACGGGGATGTAACTTGAACTGTACCTCCACCTCACGAAATTGAAAATTTTCCGACGAGATATTGAGAGTCGTATTGACTACTGGGAGCAACTATAAGTGTAAAGTTTACGTTTATTTGGACAAAGTAAAAAAAGGGGAAACTAAGATCCAGGTTTTAAAAGTGGAAGATGTGTGTATACACGATATTATAGTTCGACTGTTCTAGAAAGATGACTCACCCAGTGAGTCAGGTAGGTCTACAGAGAGGTATATGTCACTCTACCTTTTGATGTCGACAAATTTGGTTTCAGTGGACGTAAAAGACGCACCCTACTAAATGATCCAACCACGTGTTTATTAGCACCAAAATGTAACAAGTTGAAACGACAAACTATAACCTTATGTAAGAATTTACACCAATACGATATGTAGTAAAATTACGTGTAAAGAGTGAAATACCAAAGAACGATTACTGGATAATGAACTATACACATAAAATACGAATAAAATCTGATATCTTCACTAAAATCTGTTTTTCCTTTAAGTTCACTAAAAAAATAAACTCAAGTTTTACACAGTATTTCGTCACCTCTGTCAAGTGTTGTAGTTGTTGTGTAAACTGGGTCCTCGACGATTGTTCGTATACCAAGTCACCACCAATTTCCTCAAAATGTTTCCTCTACTTTCGGAACTTCTACTCCTCACTTCACTGGTCGGTAGTCTTTGACTGTTACCAGTTAATTCCCGTTAGTAACTTCGACTAGGAGAATATTGGTGTGTTCTTCAACGGCTTCTTAAGTTGTAGTTGGTAAGATTCCAGTAGCTATAAGCTTTGTTTAACCTTTCCACTTTTTAGAACTATTCACCCACGGAGTACTCGACTGGTTTATAGTTTTTCTCAGTAGTAAAACTTCACGGAAGAGGATAAGATACGTTGTTGTTACTTGGTAAAGAGTTAGTCTAACACTACAAACTCCTTTTCCCCTAAAATTTACTATTGGTCTCTCCTAGCAGAGTCACCCACCTGACTTCCCTTCGAGGTTTTATACAGGGTTTCGGTTTTGACGTGTTAAGTTTCCAGCACCAGTGACTGACCACCAGACGGCGGGTGGCCTAGGTGACGTCGAAAGACTCGGGTCACTGTGGTAGTGTAGACTCTTCACACGAGTCGTCTGGCTGTTCTATGTGACTCTTGACGTTGGGGACGTCGGTCATAACCGTTGTCTTACCCGGGCTGAGGGGTGTTTTGGTCACAAGTTTTCAGTGACAAGTTTTCAGCTTGTTTGACCCGACACTTCAACACGGAGTAGGCGGTATAAGTGGACTGGAGAGTGGTTGGCTGCTGGTGAAGAAGTTTGTAGAGTCGTTGAAAAACGTCCCTTTTACGAAGGCGTTGGTCGTCCTCCGTCTTTTGTGAAGGGTTCTCAAGCAACTTAGGACTTTGTGACTAAAAAATGTGATATCCTTATTAAAAAAAAATTTTTTCGAAGAAAGAACAACCGTTTTTACACAACTAGTATTACCGGGGATAAAACTAATTATTTCTAAACAAACTCAGATCAATATTACTAAATTTTAAAGTGCTGTGTTTCGGTGTTAATCACGAAGAATGGGAACGAACCTGGGTCGAAGGGTTCACCGAGTCGCCGTTTTTCAGACGGTCGGTGACGTCTTCTGCGTCCTCTGGGCCCAAGCTAGGGACCCAGCCCTCCTAGGAGACCTCCCCTTTTACCGTTGGGTGAGGTCATAAGAACGGACCTCTTCGGGTACCTGTTTCCTGGGGCATATCTCAAAGTCTCTCAACAAGTGTTGACTCGTACGAGTGTGTGTGGGAATGAACTCACGCCCGTTTATTCTTTTACGTATTCTGTCACTCTTCTTCGACCTCGAAAGGGTCCGTAAAGTCCTTCCTCTCGCGTAGGACCGGCAAAGTGTCGACGCCGTAAGTCGCCCGAGGTACGAACCACATCACGAAACGACAGTGACAGAACTTTAAGAATTACCAAAAACTCGTCCATCACCACCAAAACAACGATTCAGTGCAGGTTGAGAACATTGACGTACCCGAAATCGGGTGGTCCTACGAGACGTTTACCCTGAAGGGCTCGTTCTTATGACCTCATCCAACGGTAAAGGAAGAGGTCCCCTAGAAGGATTGGGTCCCTAACTTGGGTCCAGAGGACGTACCGTCCGTGTAAGAAATGGTGACTCTGTGGTTTGTTCGCCGAACGCAAAAATGTGTTGTAACCTAAACGTTTAATATATCAGTCAGGACCTCTCGTTGTGAGGTAAAAGAAATTAAATCAGGTTTAGAACTCCATTTATATCACTTCATAACGGTTAGTTCACAGAATCCAAATAAGGATCCACACTTGGTTACATGGTTTGTGACACATTTCGGTAAATTATCGTCATTACTAAGAATATAGGACATCGGGACTCAAAAACCTGTGATCCCTACGAAATAAGGTATCCGAACTCCAATTAAATGTTTTAATCGTAAATAAATTAATCTGACTCTGAAAAAAACGAAAGAAAATACTTACACAGAGTATGCTCTATGTGAAAAACGAAAAAGATCTTTTGACTAAAAGTATTACTCCCAAGAATCCCGTACCCGATTGCATTGTGTCTGATGGAATTTGGAGTCAGAATAAAAAATTAAAGAAAAAATGTCGACTTACAAGGGAACCCCGATTATACTTCCGTCGAACCCATCCGTTCCGACATCATTGGAACACCTTCCAATGGAGAGATGAAAATGCGACTCTTTCAACCAAAAATTTATATTCCGGGATTTACAGTCTATCAAGGAAGTGGTCGAAAGGAATTTTTATCCGTTATTTTAAGCAGTGTGGAACCGACTGCACTTGTCCCCCTTTCCGGACAACTTCCAGTACTCCTTTCCAAAAGAAACTACTATCTCCTCTTCGTGGAGTATGGGAACGAAGACCTCTGCCAACGTACTTACGGACTACGTTTGTCGCTGTCGTCCACAGAACACTGTCATTCCGTCTTTGGTCCTCTTTGCCTCTCTCCTCTCTACCCTTCGTACCCTATGCCGGTTCCTGCGCCAATGACGACCGACTCGGTTGTTTCTTTTATGGACGGAGGCCCTGAGGCTGTTTAAATTTGGTCTCTAAAAGTTTTACGCCAGAGGCCTGGCCGTTTCAGTCACAATGGTCCTTCGCACAATCTTTCCTCTTAAGAGGGGGAGAGAGGAGAGGTGTTTCGAACGACTTAATCTTTGTGACCCATACCCTGGTTCGGAAGAAACAAAATTGTTCGGGAGAACCAGCAATAATACGTGTGATTTCAAGTTCTTGAGGACCAAATGCAAATATAAAACAGTCGATAGGAAAAGTAACATTAAGTTTATTAGAGTTAAAATAATATTCTCTAACTCTGTAACATTTTAATAATAAAAATAAAAAAAGAAAATAAATAAATAAAAATTAAAAATAAAAATGAAATAAAATGAAATGTTATGACATAACCAAAACGGTATGTAACTGTACTTAGGTGGTGCCCACATGTACGCAAGGGTTTGTACTTGGGGGGGAGGGTGGAGGGAGGGGTATTGTAGAGAGACCCAGTAGGGGCACGTGGTCGGGGTTCGTACGACATAGGACGTAGCCTGTATCTGACCGCTAAGCAAAGAATGTTCTATCATATGTACAAAGTCACGGTAAGAGGGTTTAGTAGGGTGGGAGAGGGAGAGGGAGTCTCAGGTTTTAGGTGAGATGTGTAGACACAGAGAAAACGACAGAACGTATGTCCCAGTAGTAATGGTAGAAAGATTTAAGGTATATATACACAATCATATGGTATAACCACAAAAAGAAAGACCGAATGAAGTGAGACATATTAGCCGAGGTCAAAGTAGGTAGAGTAATCTTGATAATAAAAATTTTCTGACATGAAAGAACATTACGATCACAACCCGTTGTGTGTCTAAGAACGTAGATCCTTATTCACTTGAATCATAAATCAATCGTTTTTATTAGATTCTTGAATTCAGAACACAAATAATGTCGTGATTAATGTTTTCGGTTCTGCACCTTCGTTAGAATCACAGGTAGTTACCTATTACCTATTTCTACTACACAAAATATATGAGTTTATGACGACGACGACGATTCAGTGAAGTCAGTACAGACTGAGACACTGGCGTATCTGTCGTCGGGTGGTCCGAGGGGGCAGGGACCCTAAGAGGTCCGTTCTTGTGACCTCACCCAACGGTAAAGGAAGAGGTTACGTCCTTTCACTTTTCACTTTCCCTTCAACGAGTCAGCACAGGTCTGAGAAGCACTGGGGTACAGGTACCCTAAATGTTATGACATAACCAAAACGGTCTGTAACTGTACTTAGGTGGTACCCACACCACCTAATGGTCCGAGGAGACAGGTACCCTAAAAGATCCGCTCTCATGACCTCACCCCACGGTAGCGGAAGACACTGAGTCTATGATAAGTCGGTATTTTATTCTTACTTTAGAACGAGAAACGTTGTTGTGTCTACCTAGAACTCCGGTAATACGATTCAATTTATTTAGTCCGTGTCTTTGTGTTTATGACATACTGAAGTGAATGTACGCCGTAGATTTCTCGTTTAGTTGGTTCGAGTGTCTATGTCTTGTCTAGTCGTCCTAGGTCTCACTTCTCCCGCCCCCATCCATTTCACCACAGTTTTCCACCCTTGAAAGTCCATATTTTATTCTGTACACCTGTATTACATGTCGTTATATCAATGATTATGACATTTATATAAATTTACAATAATTCTTTCATTTAGAGTTTTCAGGAGTAGTGTTCTTCCTTTTTTTTCAACATTGTTTTTTAACAATGATACCATTCCCTACCATTGATCCGACTAACACCGTTAGTAAAACGACACATATGTTTATAGTTTAGTAATGTCACATGTGGACTTTGACTATGTATATTATGTATATTATTGACTAGTGCATACAGTTAATATGGAGTTGACTTTTTTGTCTCTCGAACAGTAAACGAGGATTGTGGGTAGACACTCTTAGCAGTTGTAGTATATACTTCACTAAACTAAAGTATAATAATAAACAGAGTGGAGTTTTAACAATCAACATAGAAAAACTATGAAGTCCTAATAAAAAGTAGAGTTTCCCCTTTTAGTCTTGTTTATCTTTGTAATCAACATTACTACTGTAAGCTATACGCGTCAGAGAAACATGTGGTCAGTTTGGTAGAACCCGAAGGGACCACCGAGTCGCCATTCCTTAGACGGACGTCCCGTCCTCTGCATCCAAACTAGAGACTCAGTCCTTCTACGGGACCCCTTCCTTTGTCGTTGGGTGAGGTCATAAGAACGGACCCTTTAAGGTACCTGTCTCCTTAGACCACCCGATGTCAGGTATTCCAGTATTCTCAGCCTGTACTGAACCGCCGATTTGGCGGCGTTGGTTTTGGTGGTAATCTAAACCTACGTCATAAGGGCTCGACCGAGATTGTCGTAGCGAGGGCATAAGGACGAGTCGAGAAGACGCGTGAGACGCCAGTCGAACGAGCCAAAGTCGGTATCGAGGTGATACAGAGGACACTGTCTGAGGAGTGACGAAGTAGAGACGGATGTCTTCAGAAGTTTCATCTCTGTGCATGTGAGATCTATAGACTTTCTGTCATTTGGCTCCGTACCTTCTTAGTCATTTGGAATAATATAAATAGATGGTTATCCTTTGTTTAGAAATGATTATTACGTTTGTGTTATGGACACATGTTCACCCCAGTCAAAAGGTCGTGTAGTGTATAGTATATGTTAAACTCTCGACGGAACTTCTTTCTTGCTTTCGCCGTGTAACCTATCTCCCGGTGTCATCTCAGAAGAAACACTTAAACACAAAAACGAGAACCGTATGACAATGATTACGTCGAAGAGACACGGTCTGAAGTGCCTCAATAGTTAATATGATAACAAAATTGGTGCACTTGAAAGTGTTTAATTCCATCGATTCTATGTGGATTTTTCTTCAACGTCCACCTTCCTTAGTATTTATAACATTTATGTGTGCTTTTCACACTACTACAACCAAGAAAGGTAAAACAAGTACCCGCAAAACAGTCCGAACGATGGTCTACTTTTGTTCCTACGGGGTTATACTGTGTTCCCGAAGGGACGACCGAGTCGACCATTTCTTAGGCGGACGTCACACCCTCTGGACCCAAGTTAGGGACCCAACCCCTCTAGGGGACCTCTTCCCTTTCCGAGGGGTGAGGTCATAAGACCGGACCTCTTAGGGTACCTGATCTCAGGTACCCCAGGTTTTCTCAGTTTGTACTGACTCGTTAAAAATGAAAGTTATACTGTGGTACTCTTTAATGGTTCATAAATAATTTTGTTAGTGCTAATAAACTTTATGCTTAAATGTCATTGATAAAAGTCACAAAGTGGAATGAGATTTCACCTATAAACGGATATATGTAGTTGATTTATAGTCGATACCCGAAGGGTCCACCGAGTCACCATTTTATTAGGTTGATGGTTGCGTCCTCTACACCCAAACTAGGGACCCAGTCCTTCTCGGTGACTTTTCCCTTACCGTCGGACGAGGTCATAAGAACGGACCCTTTAGGGTACCTGTCTCCTCGGACCGCCCGATGTCGGGTGTCCCAGTGTGTCTCAACCTGTGCTGACTCGCGGACTCGTTCGTGTTCACTATCAGTGTCGGTAGAGATATAGGAGATAATACGTGTGACATGTGCGTCACCATCAGATAAAAAATGACTAACGATTTGTAAAAATCACGCAGACTAAAATAAGAATGATTGAATAAAAAATTGACTAACTTCCAGAAATCAGTTTTTCATATATCCGGGGACTGAGTGTTTTACTCCGGTTTTCAGGAATGAAAGGTATGATCCCGAAACCGTAGACTCGGGTGAGACGAAAGGTTAGTATTAAAGGGAGTCGAGAAGGAAGTACGAGGGACACGAAGACGATGTCCCTTCCGCGACAAACGAAAGGAGGTGTGGGTCGAGATGTGTGAAAGAGTTTGATTAGAGTCGGTCTTCAGTAAAGTGGAAGAGACTTGGGAGGATTACTCTTAACTATCAAGTATCGGGAAATTCAAGAAACTCCCGTCTTAGGTGGTAGACTAAGTAAAATGTAGGGGGTATTACGTATCCTATACGTAAACTTCTTTTACACAATCTTCTTACCTTCTTTCCTCTTTTCTTTACAGTTGACACACTCGTTTTTCCCATCAAGAAGTGGAAAGAACCAGACTTCCGAGTCCGACTACCCCGCACGGGTTCGATAAGTTTAATCAAGGAAGTTTATGGAGTAAGACTTTCATATAAAGAAAATGTGATGTAAAGTACTGAGCTCGTTCAAATTTTATAATGATCCGGCGAAGACAAGACGGTACATCACTGTATACTTTATAATAAGATGAGCATTCCAATAGGAGTATATTGTCTTTGATGACTTGCCGGTTGCGTCTTTAGTATCTCCGTCCTCATACACCCCGTGTCTGGAAAGTACGGTAGTCTGGATCCACCGTAACGATCGAGACACCGAATAAGGTACTCGTGTACGGTAATAAGAGGTTAGAAGAGATTACTAGAGTAGAAATTTTGCCGACATAATTGAGTTCATTTACTCTAGACAATCCTTGAATCCCGAAGGGACCACCGAGTCTACCATTTCTTAGAAGGACGTCACGTCCGTTGGCCCCAAGCTAGGGACCCCACCCTTCTAGGGGACCTCTTTCTTTACCTTTGGGTGAGGTCATAAGAACGGACGTCTTAGGGTATCTGTCTTCGGACCACCCGTTATCAGGTATCCTCAGTGTTTCTTAACCTGTGTTGACTCATTGTGAATTGAATGAATTCCTTGAATCGGATTATGGACCTATATTACAAGTCCAATATATAAGATGACCATTATATAAGATATAAGACCAGGATATAGGATATAGATATAAGACCAGGATATAGGACTACTTTATACGATAACTACTTTCACTTTGTCCTCTCACTTTTTCAACCAATTTTGAGTTGTAAGTCTTTTGATTCTAGTACCGTAGACCAGGACAGTGAAGTACCGTTTATCTACCCCTTTGTTACCTTTGACTCTCTGAAATAAAAAACCCGAGGTTTTAGTGACGTCTACCACTGACGTCAGTACTTTAATTTTCTGCGGACGAGGAACCTTCTTTTCAATATTGGTTGGATCTGTCAGATAATTTTTCGTCTCTGTATTAAACTGTTGTTTCCAGGCAGATCAGTTTCGATACCAAAAAGGTCACCAGTACATACCTACACTCTCAACCTGATATTTCTTTCGACTCGCGACTTCTTAACTACGAAAACTTGACACCACAACCTCCTCTGAGAACTCTCAGAGAACCTGACGTTCCTCTAGGTTAATCAGGTAGGATTCCCTTTGGTCAGGACCCACAAGTAACCTCCCTGACTACAACTTTGACTTTGAGGTCATGACACCGGTGGACTACGTTTCTTGTCTGAGTAAATTTTTCTGGGGCTACGACCCTTTCTAACTTCCGTCCTCCTCTTCCCCTGCTGTCTCCTACTCTACCAACCTACCGTAGTGGCTGAGTTACCTGTACTCAAACTCATTTGAGGCCCTTGACCATTACCTGACCCTCTGGACCGCACGACATCAGGTACCCCAGCGTTTGTCAGCCTGCACTGAGTCGCTGACTTGACTGAGTTGACTTTACGATGACTACCCCGAAGCGTCCACCACGATCACCATTTCCTGGACGCACTGTCACGTCCTCCAGGTCCTTTGCACCCGAGTCAGGGACCCAGTCCTTCTAGGGGCCCTCCTCCTTTACCTCGCGTGCGGTCACAAGAACGGACTTCTCAGGGTACCTGTCTCCTCGGACCGCCCGATGTTAGGCGTCCAAACGTTCGACCTGTACTGACTTCACTGTGCACGATAACTACCCTTTGCAAAAAAGGAAGATGAATGTTTGTGAAGACTATCGTTTACATACAAAAAAGGGGTGTAGTTGGTTAGGAGGTTCAGTGAGTTATGGTTCATCCACAGGATGTTAAGTCAATACTGTGATTGACGGGTCTCAATCGTGTCTGACGTACCCAATTCCCGGGAGAGAATATACCCGGGAGAAGGGTTGAAGTCTACGGTTAGTATTTAGGTTCCAAAATTGAACATGAAGACTAGTTGAGCGATATTCAGTTCCCAAGGGTGTTGGAGGAGGATCCAAAGTATTAAACGATATTACCGAGTTTCTTCTGAATAAATGTAGATGGTCAAATTGGATTTCCTACGTCACTTCCTTCCTGGGTCTACTTATCAGTACACTTCTTATGTCCCGTTCCAGACTCGAGTCCTCGAAGACACAGGTAAACCCCACGTGGTAGGAGGGTCGCATACATGACAAGTGGTTGGTCCTCCGAGAGACTTGGAGTATTAAGTTCCTAAAATAAAAAAAAATTTATTTCCGAAGTAGTGTATCCGTACCGGTCAGAGGTTAGGGAGGGGGAGCCTCGTTACTTCTACCACGACTTTCAAGGTCTGGAGATTAGCACAAACCAGAAAGAGGTAGGTCTTCGGGTCGTCACAACAGATTAATCTTGTTTTCTAATGGGTAAGTGGGTCCTTTAAATTCCTCTGTTAAAGTCCTCTAAACTCTCAACACATTCCACGATGATAGTACTGCTAATGAGTCCCTTAATGTTCCCAAAATCTTCGTCACAAAGTCCTTGACTCCCGTCTCTGGTTTAGATATAAAGAATAAAGAAGTAAAGTACATAGGAATTCCGGATTAATACTATTGAATATTATATAAATAAAAGTAAATACAACACATTAGAGATCTAAGATTTTAATTAATAAATCGTAACCGTATTAATAGAATATAAAGTAGGTATCGAATTATTAATATACGAAGTTAATAAAAGGGTCCGAAAGATTATATTTAGGAACAGGTATTAGTTTCAATAATTAAGATATCGAACAGAGGAGTTTCTAAATCGTTTAACTGGTAAATTGTAAGACCTGTCATCTTTATTTTCCAAATATAAGAACGTTTATTACACTCGAGATCACTTTCCTGTTGTTACTTTTGTTCCCTTATCACAGTTTATTTAGAATCTGCTTTGAGGGGTCTCAACTTTCTGTGGTCAGGAGTCTAGTTCACAGGTAAGTTACAGGTCATTTTATTTCTTTTGTGTGACTCAGTATAATAACATATACTATACCTGAGAGTTCCGTATAGTCACATTGAAATCGTGTGACCTTGATTTCTCCGTAAAGAATTTCTAAGTTTTCCAACATACTCGCCTTTTGACCGAGTAAGGTTTACTATCCTTTAGTTTTACAGTAAGTAGAGAGTCACGATTGGGTAGGGGATCTTTAGGAACTTTACTAAGGAGATTTAAGATTCTTTTCTATTAAAAGTAGGATATTATGATAGCAGACCGATTTACGGTTAGTTAACACTCTCCTCATATTTGTGTTAGAGTTTTTACTGAGTTATTAAATCGAGAATATATGAGATAGATCCCATCCAAGATCTCTTACATGGGTTCTCTTTATCTACTATTTGGGTAAGTACGTGTTTTTTTCGTACGATAGGTCCTTTTTAAAATGTGTTATGTTCTCTCACTTTTTAACTTTAAGGTTCATTGTCGACACAAAGTACGGGTCTTTCTTCATTAGGAAGTAAAATCTCGTCCACCAATCTCCCGATACACCTTCTTAAAGTTCTAAAGACTTAATAAACCCATAAAACTTTTTAATAATGATCCGTAAACTATCGAAACTACCTTGTAAACCTGTTTATGGTTGTTATCTATGTGTTTGGGGTTTCTTTGAAAACTTTTTGTCTTTACGTAAGATTCATTTTTGTCAACATAACTCTCCTTTGTATTTGACGAGTCATATCGTCATTTATTCGAAAGTCAAGTAAAGTCAAGTCAGTGAGTCAGCACAGGTCGAGAAACACTGGGGTACTTAGCGTCGTGCAGTCCGGAGGGACAGGTAGTGATTGAGGGTCTCAAACGAGTTTGAGTACAGGTAACTCAGTCACTACGGTAGTTGGTAGAGTAGGAGACAGCAGGTGAAGAAGAAGACGGAAGTTAGAAAGGGTTGTAGTCTCAGAAAAGTTTACCCAGACAAGAAACGTAGTCCGCCGGTTTCATAACCTCAAAGTCAAAGTTGTAGTCAGGAAGGTTACTTATAAGTCCTGACCAAAGGGAATCCTCCCTGATTAACCTAGAGGAACGTCAGGTTCTCTGAGAGTTCTCAGAAGAGGTTGTGGTGTCAAGTTTTCGTAGGTAAGAAGTCACGAGTCGAAACAAATATCAGGTTGAGAGTGTAGGTATGTACTGATGACCTTTTTGGTACCGAAACTGATCTGTCTGGAAACAGTCGTTTCATTACAGAGACGAAAAATTATATGACAAATCCAACCAGTATTGAAAAGAAGGTTCCTCATTCGTAGAAAATTAAAGTACTGACGTCAGTGGTAGACGTCACTAAAACCTCGGGTTTCTTTATTTCAAACAATATTTTATTTTCAGACAACATCTTTATTTTGACAAAGGTAACAAAGGGGTAGATAAACAGCACTTCACTACCCTGGCTTCCGGCACTGGAATCCGAAGACTTACAACTCGAAATCCGGTTGTAAAAGAGAGAGGAGACAGTGACAGTAGTTCGCCCGGACATCGAGAAGATCACACTGATATATTTTAAATTATTACTACATTACTTTATTATGACAGTATAACATTGCGTTACCCTTTATTTGCACCTTCACCACCATAGTCTTATTCTCTTGAAGTCAGAGTTTACGATTTTATCCTTCAGTTGTGACACAATGAGTGGGTCAGTAAAGACGGAGAACCACTAGGGTACCTGGCATCGGACGGTCTTAGGAAACAGGCACCTTGAGAAGCCCTCTCTTATGACCTTACTCAATGGTAAGGTAAGAGGTCCCTCCGTCAGTTATCAATACCGGGGTTTATTTCTGGATGCTGTAAATACATAAAATGAATCTTTTGCCACTACTTATGACTTCTCCATCGATTATCCAAATTTCCCGTAGTCTCCGCCCTTAAGACCCTAACTATCAGACCTCAACCGGAGAAGGACAACAGGGGGAATAGAAGATGAAGGGTGAAGGTTGGATGTACGGAAGGACTTTGGTAGCCTGTTGAGGTGTTCGGGCTTCAGGGACACGTACTCTATAAACCGAAAACAACTGTGAAACGTGATAGGATCCTAATCCGAGATAGAAAAACTTGAATCGTGACCGCACCGGTCACCCCGGCCTCTGGTCCCTACTCCACAACTCCCGTCGTCAAGTATCGTCTTGGAAACGAGTTCGGTGAACACTTGGGTTTCCCTCTCACCTACACCTCAAGACAGTCACACGACCTATTGTCTAAAGGTCTCCTGACCTTCTTTCAGCTCGGTCTACCGACTCGAGGGAGATGGGTGCTTCGGTTCTTTCACACCCCTGTGACCTCTTGTCCACCAAAGAAAACCATGGAAATCCTACCCCCACTCAGATACTTACGGTAAAGTGCAAAGTGTGGATATCCTCAGGGTCGTAAAGCCTATAATGTTGTCACTCCAGATATGGTTTGACTCGACTGTGCCTTTTAGTCAGTGGGTAGATCCTTCGGATTCTCTCCCTCTTGTTAGTCAAACTTTCTGGATCTATGTTCGGATTACTGTATCTTACGGATCCCTCTGTCGACCTATCGACTTAACTATATAGGTAAACCCTTTTGAGTTTGTGTGGTGTTCGTTGTCCTTTCATATTTACATAAAACCCCAATTTTTAATCAAACTCAGTTTGATCATACATACTAGTAACGAATCTGATTCAAATTACAGGAACTGTTCTCTACGGACCTCAAAGAGTGTCATTTTGTCTACTTTATGTGGTAAAGACGAATACCGAGTAACTGATCTGGTCACAGTTCTAGGATGTCTTGACGTACCTCTCCCTCCGTGTCTGGGATGGTACACGGACCTCTCTTCCTTCTGCCAGGTTACCTACCTATTACTTGCAACGGTAGAGGTAGACTCCAGTCTCGTTTCTGAGATTGATCTTACGTTTATTTGTCTTTGGGGGTTTACCGTTATAATTACTTGTCACCTATCATTATATTTTTATGTCTATAGTTATGTTTCTTTATACAACTAATTGTGATCTGGTCCTTATGTATTTGTTCACAATTTATTCTAGTGAATTTTGTCTTCTCTATAAAACACTCTCCTTAAGATTGATGTTTGAAGTGGACGGGCACTCCAACCCCTCCTCCTTTCTTTTTACAGGATTTCTAAGGTGAGTAGTACCCTTCCTGTTTTTACCCCTTTTTTTCTCTTTTCATGATAAAATTTCCAAAATAAAATGCCCTCCCTCCTCTTTCGTTTTCTTCTACTCTTAATCTTCAGTACCACTCTCTCCGTCACTCAAAACCACTCCCTTATGGACAATTATCTTATTTATTATTATCTGAAATTATACTCACCAATTGTTTCATTATTCCTAGTAGTGATTTCCTTCCTTTTTATGTTTTGGAAGTTTGATTAACCTTGTTTAAATCTAAACTTTAGTTATTTTGTCGACTGTTTTTATCCGATTTTTCTTTTTTTTACATCTGATATTATTTGTCCAATTTCATCTTACTTATTTTAGTCTCTATAATTGATGTGATTTACTGTTATCTAATTTTGGTAGGTAATTTTCTGTCCGTTTCTAATCTGATCTTTCTTTTGTGTCTATGTCCGACAAAGGTTTCTTATATGAATTTTACTATTATTATCATCATTTCTCCTCCTCCTCCTCCCCTTCTTCCTTAGTCTCTGCTTCTTCCTCTTTTGTGTCACACGTGTTTCTCTGTGGTTCATAGCCTTTGACTTTCTTTCCCCTTTTACCACTTCAATGACAGGTAGTTCGACCCCAAATTTCAATTGCCGTGATTTCTCCCAATCCTCCCTGTGACATATGTAATTCATTATGTTGACTTCTTCTGTAGTATCTACGTTTATATAGACTTTGTCACACCGTCTATTGATAATCTAACATTCTCTATGTATACGAAAGAATTACATTTTATTATCTAATATAACCGATAGAGTTGTAATACGTCTTTATTATCCATTCTAAACTTTCACCAATTAGAATCGTCCCTTAAGATCGATGTGTACTGAAATCCATGATAAAATAAAAAATTTAACATTAATATTTAAACTAGTCGGATTTATAATTAAACTTAATACAGTCACTTTATAGTAAAGAGTCTTACTGTCTTCTTAATATCCTCTTATGACGAATACTATATTACATATAAGAGACCTGTCACTTAAAATTTCAGGTATACTAGGAGGTAAAAGGAACCACCTAACTAAACAATTTTAAAAGGAGTGAGTACAAATTTAACGTTTATTTATATATCTGTAATGTTTCCTTTACTAATTTTAATATCTGTAAAGTATTTTCAAACGTAAATAAGGTTTACTCGTTATTTCCAATTTTAGTACAATGTGGTCACTGTTTGGTAATTCGTCAATAGAAATTTTTATTAGAATAAAACACTCTTTTTATGAAAAAGAAAGGAACTAATTCCATATTTGTTAAAGAAAATGAAATTTGACAGAAAATACCAACCGAATTTAAAATTAAAGACACCCGTCCGAGAATTTTAAAGACATCCGTAATTACTTTAAGATTTGGACAAAGAGTAGTGACGTACGATACAAAAGTTACGAAGAAAATTTCGTTGACTGTATAGGGTCTTCATTTGGTTGAACGTCGTTTTACTACTTAACTCACTTCTGGATCTTGTAAAAAAACCAGAAGAGCGGTCCGTGTTAAATTAATTTTGAAATTCTTGTAAGAAAAATACTTTATACACCTACTTAAGTAACCCTAAATTAAACTAAGAATAAAGGGAAATACTGAAAGAAAAAGTTTTAAGAAGACAAAGTGTATTAGTAAAAATTTTTACACTAAAAATAGTTTAAGTTTGACTAAATTACTCCTACAATTAACCTCCTTTAATGGTATAAGTATTGTGAGTAATAAGGGTAGTTCTTGAAAGACATAGAGAGTATATCAGTTTAGACCAAAAAAATAAAGAAATCGTTTTACACTATGTAAAGAGATATGTAATAACACTAATAAATGAAATATAAAACAATAGAAAAATTAACACAAAACACTGAATTGTTTTGTTTTGTTTTGTTTTGTTTTGGGACTTCGTACATTCCAGAATCGAGGGGTTACTCTATAAATTGGACACAGGGGAGGTAACTTTCGTGTCTTCAGGAAACACTTAACAATAACGACGAAATAATCTATATAAACCTTGAACAGTAAAAGAACGGGTATAAGATTATTTGAATTAAAATTTTATATTAAAATAAAATCATACAAAAGAATCCAGAAGGTGTATCTGGTACTGAGAATTTTTATTGTTAAAACTGAAATATTTTAAAAATAGATAAAGATAAAGAACAGAATAACGTATCCTATATTACTCCAATTTATTATTAATCGTGTCGTCTATGGGAATTATACTTTGAATTCTTCTATGACAACCTTTCGGAGATTACGAATGAGTAATTACACGATTACTTAATTAATCGTAATCAAAATTACGATTAAGTAATTACAAACGTGTAAATTTCGTCTATATAAAAATTTCCGTACAGGTAAATAATAATAAAATGATTCTTAGAAAGAATCCTACCAACAGTTCAAAGTAGTGGGACCTATAAAATAAAGTAGTTAAGACCTATAAAATCCTACTAGTACATCAAAAAACAGATCCCAGCTAAACACAATTACTAAATAAGTTTTTATAAAAACGTGAAACCTCTTTTGGGATAAACTAACATAACCTAATAAAAAATTATTTAATAACTTAAGTTAAACGTCATAAAATACACCGCAAGAATGTATATAAAATACAGAGTAAGATATTAAAAAATGAGTACGGTTGAACAGATAAAAAAAATTATGGTCCCCTATGTTGAAAATAGGGGTGATATTCTCACACTTAATAAGTTACAAATTATAAACACACTTAAGTGGTCTTTTATATATACCTACCTCTATAATAAAATCCTATTAAGGAAGAACCTAAAAGAGTAAACTACAGTAACCGAATTAAATAAAAAGATGAATAACTTTATTAATACCCTTAAAGTTAAAACAGTCTTTTAAGGAAATCTAATTCTACTTTTATATACTTATATTCAAGTACCTATAATCGTAAAGTATTGAAACCTTTAAAAGAGGTCAACAATAGGGTAAAGTGTATAAGTATTTGAAAATTTTCTACGATTTTAAAAACATAAATATTTATCATATACTTATATTATGTAAGTAGTGATTAATCAACAATTTTACTTAATTCAACGAATTTATTAAAATTCAAAAATAAAAGAATAACAAGTAAATATAAAAACAATATTTAAGAACTAAATGACTTATGTCCTATTTTTACACCAATGTATAAAATTTAAGAAACATGAGTGACTCAAAATAGAAACAGTTGTTACAACATTTAAAATTTTTAGTAAAGTATATCGACTTTTCGACACATAAGAGATAAATATCCTACAATAATAATAAGTCAGTGAGTCAGTACAGACTGACACTGGGGTACCTGACGTCGTTCCGTCCGAAGGGACAGGAAGTACTAGAGGACCTCAACCGAGTTTGAATACAGGTAGCTCAACTGCTACTATAGATTGGTAGAGCAGGAGACAACGGGAGAAAAGAAGGACGGGAGTTAGAAAGGGTCGTAGTCCCACAAAAGGTTTCTCACCCGAAAAGCCTAGACCACCAGTTTCATAACCTCGAAGTCGTAGGCGTAGTCAGAAAGATTACTTATAAGTCCCAACCAAAGGAAATCCTAACTGACCAAACTAGAACAAGTCCCCTGAGAGTTCTCAGAAGAGGTCGTGGTGTCAAATTTTCGTGATTAAGAACTTGTGAGTCGGAAGAAATACCAGGTTGAGAGTGTAGACATGTACTGATGACCTTTTCGGTATCGAAACTCATCTACCTCGAAACAGTTGTTTCACTACAGAGACGAAAAATTATACGACAGATCCAAACAGTGTCGAAAGGAAGGTTCCTCGTTCACAGAAAATTAAAGTACCGACGACAGTGGTAGACGCCACTAAAATCTCGGGTTCTTTTATTTCGGACAGTGACAAAAGTGAAAAAAGGGGTTGATAAAAGGTACTTCACTACCCTGATCTACATGTACATAATAGTCAATTTAAGTAACAGGTATAATAAATTAAACAAAAGAAACAAAAAGATGTATATAATGGAAGAAATAAACTGACTAATGTACTCAAATTTTTAAAGATATTAACGAAATTTTAAACAAAACGTATAAAATTTATAGAGAAAATTCAAGTATAATAAGATAAGTGACTGATTGTATGAATTAAGAGTATACAGATAACCCTTACATTATATTTCGTTTCGAGTCTACTATTGACAACCTTTCTGTCTTTTCGGTATTGTTCAACATTAAGTATGGTAGTTGTAATTTTATATTTACTCTATTTAAGTTGATCATATTTACAGGTGTTTTGTTTCGTAAAACTATTTTAATTTTTACGTAAATTTTAATTTTAATACTTTTATTGTTAAATGAGACGGGATTTTTGTTAATCAAGGATTCACCTTTATTAACAAACCTTAGGTAATTTTAGTCTTCAGGTTTAATTTGACATCTTCAGTTTATTTTTAACTTAATAAAAGATATATGCGAAGGTGTTAAATTTTAAAGACCAGTTTTCAATACAATTTATAAACGACCCCTAAGTTTGAAAAAAGACTTTTTCTTGTTTAAATGGTTAAAAGTTCAAAGTCTACTATAAATTTCTCGTATAAATGAAGACAATAAATTTCTCTCTGATTGTGAATTTTCTTTCTGATTACACCTTTTATCCCTTTATGGATTAGAACTCGTAGAATCTCATTACTCTACCATAACTCTTTTAGCCTTTCAGTGTACATTCATTCACTTACTTTTACCTGGTGATGGAATATGGCATGTGTTTTAATTGAGTTTTACATAATTTCTGCACTTACAACCTGAACTTTACTATTTTGAGGATCCCTTTTTTTTTTTTTTTCTCCACTATTTGAGCAAATGTATCCAACCGTCACTAAAAACAAAAAATTAGACTGTGGTTTTTATTTTCAATTTTTTGTTTTTATTTGTTCATTCTGATACAGTCTGATTTTTCGAAGGTGTACTACTTGATACTTATTTTAATTTTGCGACGGATGACTCACCCTCCTTTATAAGTGTCTAGTATCTATGCTGACTACTGTTCTACCAATCTACCGTAGTGGCTGAGTTACCTGTAGTCAAACTCGTTTGAGACCCTCTATCACTTCCCGTCCCTTTGGACCCCACGTCGTCAGGTGCCACAGTGTTTCTCAGCCCGTACTGACTCGCTGGCTCGGTGTGGTTATATATACTATTCCCGAGTTATAGGTTTTACATTTTCTCGAACAATTTGAGGTATCGTCTCTCCGTTTATTAGACTAAATTTTCACCGCTGTAAAAAGACTTCTTCCGTAATGTCAACCGGTTGTCCATAAACCTTACCTATGAGTTACAGTTATTAGTAGTCGCTTTTTCTTTAGCTTTGGTCCACTTTATAGTAGAGTGTGGACAATCTCACCAATAATATTTTTTCTGTTTCGCTCCGTTCACAACGACTTCCGCGCTCCTTTTACCTTGGGAACACGTTACAATGATCTTGCATGTCACATGCAACCACGTCGGTACGTAATATGAATGGTGACACCTTCGAGGATAATTTTGGTTTTTGTTTACTTGTGGTCGGAAATTTTGAGGGACGTATCTCTTTTGACCAGATCAATATGTTCGTTTTGATTTTACGTAAAATAAAACTTTCTGATTGAACTGGACCCAGTAAAGAACGAATGCAGAGATCTTTAGTCTTCGTTTTAAATTTTGAAAAAGGGTTCCAACTAACTATACTTTATTGGTGATTGATTAAGGGGTAGTAAATTCTCTTAAGATTATAATATTGGTCCGTGACACTTCTTACTTGTCAGTGACGAAAAAGTGATAATTCGACGAAATACTGTAATATGGGGACATGGAGTAAGGTACAAAACCAGACTCACAAAGACCAAACGTTTAACATAAAGACTACACACATGTTATTTGAAAATGATTAATGGTGAAGCCACCAAGTAACCAAAATGAAGACTTGAAAAATTTTTACCTTGATGGTCGTTAAAGTCAAAGCCTTGAGATAGGTTTCCTTTGTTTTTGTGATTGAACTTTTCTACCTACGTGGGGTACTAGTGACGTCGTGGTAAATGTTATCGGTTCTACACATTCGTTGGACACGAGTGACTTCCCACCCACCCGTTTCTATGTGTGTGTGTGTGTGTGTGTATGTACGTGTATGTGTCACCTTATAATAGGTCGGTATGTTTCTCCCCTTAGAACGGTAAACGTTGTACCTACCTGGATCTCCCGTAATACGATTGACTTTATTAAATGTCTTTTTCTCTATGACACACTGGAGAGAATGTGTACCTTAGATTGAGGGAAAGGGGGTTTGACTTGAGTATCTACGTCTCTCGTTTAACCACCAACGGTCTTCGTCCCTCTCCACCCTCTTAACCTATTGCTCCCAGTTTCCACTTTTTTTATTTTTAAATTGTTTATTAAAGGGAATTTAATTATCCGTAGGAGAATAAGAAACGAAACTCTGAGTTTATAAATACACCCTCTTATTTAGTTAAAAGTACCGATCAATTATAATAAAAATCTTCTTTTCTTCAATAGATGATTGAATCACCTTGTTTAAGGGGGTGTCCGATTCTTTTGTCAAGTCTTATGGACGTATAGTATCTGCAGAGAACATTAACGGTAAATAAAAGAATTTCACTATAAAAAACAGTAACGGTATAATAGCAATATGTTCAGACCTATAAATATCCTATATAACTTCCGAGTCGGACTACGTAGAACCTCCTTCTCTTCCTTTATAACCGTCTCATCGATGTATGATTCTTAAGTGAAGGTGGTGCAGGGGGAATTGGGGACCTCTCATTACTTGTAGACTTCTCGAGAACGCGCCTGAAGTCTCGAGAACGGGAATCGTTGGTAAGGTCGATACTCCGTGACCAAGACACGGCTCGAAACGTGTCCGATTGGACCGACGTGGATCGGAATAAACGTAAGGAACGTGGCAAAGTGAAGGACGAGACCCCGAAAAGACTTGTGTGTCACATCCTTGGGCCGACCCTTCGGAACTAGAAAAGACGTACGTCCCGAACCTTTACACCCTCGCAATTTGGAGGAGTCCCGTTGTGAAGCAGTCACCCCTGATCCTCGGTTACCTAATTATTTGTGAAGAAAGTGAACAGGGGACCCACCCGTCAAGACTGCAAGTAAAATATTTCGAGGAATCCTTCAGGACCACCGTAGCCCACGACTTAGCGGTAATCAGTATCAGTCACAATCCTGGTAGGAGCGTGACCACTCTCTGTCCCCGCCCTCCCTCATCGCCCTCGTCTCTTTCTCGGCACAACTTTTGTCTCTATGCGGAGCAGAAATCACAGAATCTTATTACTCTACTGCAAACGTAAGATAGAGACTCGACTTTCTAGAAAGAAACGGGGCTAGCAAAAGATGTAAAATCACCATTAAACGAAAACCAAGATCGCTCACTGCAATTTAAAAAAAAAACAACCTTCTAACTAAGTCAACACGGTGTTTCATTTTCGGACGAATAAACCAATGTAAACTACGACTGGTTTACAAGAGAACTTTTCATTAAGAGTGTAGACGGTTGATTTAAGATAGTATGTAGTTTAATCTACAATCCTGACAAAGAACGGTAGACATAAGACATTTGAGAAACTTACTATTAAATGGTACTAATATGTCTTATATAAAAAATCTACTCTTTAGATAAACCAAATTAGACACTACCTAGACATTATACAATAGTACGGTTCATACTTCTCAAAATTCTCGAATTTTTTTTTTTTAGTTTCACACCAACAGTGAAGAGGGACCCGTGTGTTTTTTAATATCGAAGGTTTAGGAACTTCAATCCACTCTGGTATATAAGTCGGAACCTGTTATTTTACACACAATTTTATTATACACGTGGTGGTCCGTTACTTTACTTTTCGGAGGATCGTTAATCGAGACGGAAGGAAAGGAAGGAAAAAACCAACACCTGTAGGACTCGACTCTACAGTCTTAGTGTCCTAATCTTCGGGGACCTATAGGCTCGGTGACGTCCCACCTGTCCACGGGACCCTTCATCGGACCCGGGTTTGTCTGAAGTCTGAAAGAGTACTCTGACTCTTTTGATGACTGTGGAGACAATGACGTCGTGGCTGGGAAGAGTGTTTATGTAACTCTTTAGACGGTTTAAACCAAAAACAAAAAGTTATCCCTCAAATACTTACATACACAATAACAAGAAGTCTATGATAAAACTAACTTAGGTGAAATTTTTTTCACGAAGAGTTGTATGTAAATACTATTAAAATTATTACATAGAAGTATATGTAATAATATAAATAGATTTTATACAAAATATGGATTACAAAGATAAGTGAAGTGACGATAGTTATACAGCCACTCACCACCGTTAATATAAACTGGGTTTTACAACTTGAGTAGGTAAAATAAACATTGTGAGCAGAATCCTGTACTGACTAATACACTTTACACGAGGTGGGCAACTTAAAACAACAATATAAAACATGGACAGTATATCTTACGAATTGTACTTTATAAATACAGAGGGCTCCTCAGAATTTATACGAGAAGTCGTAGACTTCATCTGTTACCACCATCACTTATAAATAATTAACATTTCGTACTGTGGTTTTAAATACTCTACCTGATGTTCGTACACCTTAAAGGTATGACTTACGGTCGCATGTGTAGCTCCACATTACCTATTATTTCGACTGTAGAGACTTTTACTGAGATACGAAAAACTCTTTTTTTTTTAGACATTCACTTAATTTTCCGTAATAAATCGTGAAAAAAGAAACAAAATAAAAAAGAGTTTTAAATTCACGCACCCCGTATTTCTGTAAGGGAGGTAACATGAGAGAAGGGAATACGGTCACTGTAGTGCACGAGTATATGAATTGATAGTGACTCATGGATGAGGCACGGTCCATTACTCCGTCTTGTAAACTTTTTGTTAAAGGGACGAGAGTACCTCGAATATGAGATACTCTCCGTTAGTTGTTCTATTTATGTACACTACTGAAGTATTGGTGATATTTCAACTACGTAACATCCTACACTAGTTCATTCCAAAGAATCCCCTTCAGCATACAATTTTGGGATAAGACAGTGACAAGATAACTCTTTATTCCCCAAGAGACCACTGAGTCTACCATTCCTTAGACGAACGTCACGTCGTCCAAGCTAGGGACCCAGTCTTTCTACGAGACCAATGGGTCGAGTGAGAACGGACCTTTAAAGGTACCTGTCTCCTCGGACTACCCGATATTGTCAAGTACCTCAGCGTTTCTTATCCCGTGTCGGCTCGCTGATTGTGATAGCAACTCTTTATTAACTGTATATAGTGGTACATTCGAATTTCGAGTTCCACGATAAATCTGACTCTGAGGTTACTACTCTATGTTAGGGACATTTTTGGTCTAGAAATTTTTGAATAAAATCCCAGACACTCAATATTTATTTGTCACATTATTGATAGACCCCTGTGACAGACTAAATTTAGGAGATACACCTCTATGATGGGATGTGATAGTGGAAAAGAAACCCTAAATCCTTAACTTTGATCCAAGGTCTACAATAAGAGCCATTATTAAAGGTTAAATTCCACGTCCTTCGTAATTGAGATACCTAGTCTGGGTAAATAAAAACGTATGTAGAGAGGCAGAAGGTTCCTCGGATAGTCACACAGTTCTACATGTAGATATAGTGTATCTCAAACAACAAAAAAGACGATTTCAACAATATGAAAAATGATAAAAGGAATTAATGGACCTCTTGATGTTACAGAAGGTTTACAGGTGGGTGTAGGTAGTCAAGTCAAGTCAAGTCAACGAGTCAGCACAGGCTGAGAAACACTAGGGTACTTGGTGTCGTGCGGTCCGGAGGGACAGGTAGTGATTGAGGACCTCTAGTGAGTTTGGGTACAGGTAACTCAGCCACTACGGTAGGTCGGTAGAGTAGGAGACAGCAGGGGAAGAGGAGGACGGAAGTATGAAAGGGTCGTAGTCCCAGAAGAGCTTACTCAGTCAAGAAGCGTAGTCCACCGGTCGCATAACCTCAAAGTCGAAGTCGTAGTCGAGAAGGTTACTTATAAGTCCTGACTAAAAGAAATCCTACCTGACCAACCTAGAGGAACGTCAGGTTTCCTGAGAGTTCTCAGAAGAGGTCTTGGTGTCAAACTTTCGTAGTAAAGAAACCACTAGTCGACAGAAATCCCAGGTAGACATGGAGTGAGGTTATGAGAACGGACCTTTTAGGGTACCTGTCTCCTCGGACCACTCGACGTCAGGTACCCCAACGTTCCTCAGTGTGTACTGACGTGCTGAAGTTAAAGTAAAAAGTGAAAGTACGTAACCTCTTCCTTTACCGTTGGGTGAGGTCACAATAACGGACCTCTTAGGGTCCCTACCCCCTCGGACCACCCGACGGTAGAGACCCCAGCGTGTCTCAGCCTGTGGTGACTTCGCTGAATCGTCGTCGTCGTCGTCATATACTGATTACCTTTTTGGTAACGAAACTGATATGTCTGGAAACAACCGTTTCAATACAGACACGAAAAATTATACAATAGATCTAAACAGTTTCGAAAGGAAAGTTCCTCGTTGACAGAAAATTAAAGTCCGGACGTTAGTAACGTCACTAAAACCTCGGGTTCTTTTATTTAGACAGTGACAAAGGCGAAAAAGGGACAGATAAACGGTACTTCACTACCCTGATCTGTGGTACTAGAATCCCAAAACTCAAAATTCGGTTGAAAAAGTGAGAGGAGAAAGTGGGAGTGTACTCCGACAAATCCAGACGAAGCGAAAGACGGAAATCCCACCATTGTAGAAGTATAGAATCCATTGACTTAATTTGAAATTTTTTATAGGTTTAATAATGGTAGGGATTCGGGGTATATGTGTATAGACTCTAAGAGATAATGGAGGAGAAAACGAGAATCTTACTTCGGGGGTCTAGAATCACCTGGGACCTTCGGGACGTATTAGGAAAGCCCTTAGGGACGGACGGAACCAGGGAAACCGATGACACAAGGAGGGTTCAGTGTTCCGGAACGTGTACGACGAGGTAGACCTTCCAAGAATCGAGTGGAGAAGAGGATCGGTAAAGAAATGTAAAAAGTGTAAGACTTAATAAAATTTGTAATCCTTTGTATGAATCTCGTTATTTCGTTTATAATAACAAATTTGTAATGAATAACCTAATTTATAAAACAGTTTAAACAAAGACTTACAAATTTTTGTGACCTAATATAACTATCTTTGTAACTTTCATTCAACATATCGATAATAAAGTAACAGAAGGAAAATTTGAAGTTTAGTTGATGATAAAACTTGGATTACATAAGGGTAATTGCTAAAATCTCGTTACTCAGGGGGAAAGATATATTAATGTACCAGAATAGACTTAAACCTATTACTCTTAAACATATCTTCCAATCTCTTGTTTCTTATCGTTTAATAGAGTTAAATAAACCAAGACTTTAAAGTTTATCGGTCGTTATTCTCAAATTTGTCTCTTTCAAAATATATTTTTAAATGGACTTAGGTAGTCAAGGATACAAACTTCTTGTTCTCAAACCTATTCCTCCCTAAAAAACTTATACACACACATATTAAACGTAAAATTTTTACGTTTACTTACTTACTAAGTACGCCGCATGTACTGAAGACGATGCAATCTTTGTCATACAAAAAACATCTAAATAGATACAACTGAATAAATGAAATTAACCAAATATAATAACATATTAATGAAGTAATAAATAAATACGTAGGACAGTAATAGAAGGATAAAATATTATATGCATTACCGAGTCACTTGTAAAAAGGTATAAAATGAATACGGATTCACATTCTCACCCTATATATCAATACTTATGTTACCGACCTGACTCCCGAATTTGTAGCAGTCAAAGTGTTCTATGACAGGTTAACGAGAGATTACATATAAATGTTTAAGTAGGACGTGAATATTATGTAATCAAGTCAAGTCAAGTCAACGAGTCAGCACAGGCTGAGAAACGCTGGGGTACTTAGTGTCGTGCGGTCCGGAGAGACAGGTAGTGGTAGAGGGACTCAAGTGAGTCTGAGTTCAGGTAGCTCAGGCACTACGGTAGGTCGGTAGAGTAGGACCCAGCAGGGGAAGAGGAGGACGGGGGTTAGGGAGGGTCGTAGTCTCAGAAAAGGTTACTCAGTTGAGAAGTGTACTCCACAGGTTTCATGACCTCAAAGGCGAAATCGTAGCAAGGAAGGTTTCTTTAGGGTCCCAACTAGAGGAAGTCTTACCTGACCAACCTAGAGGACCGTCAGGTTCCCTGAGAGTTCTCAGAAGAGGTTGTGGTGTCAAGTTTTCGTAGTTAAGAAGCCACGAGTCGGAAGAAGTGTCAGGTTGAGAGTGTAGGTATGTACTGGTGACCTTTTTGGTATCGGACCTGATCCACCTGGAATCAGCCGTTTCATTACAGAGACGAGAACTTATATGATAGATCCAACCAGTATTGAAAAGAAGGTTCCTCATTCGTAGAAAATTAAAGTACCGACGTCAGTGGTAGACGTCCCTAAAACCTCGGGGGGTTTTTAATTCAGACTGTGACAAAGATGACAAAGAGGTAGATAAAGTGTACTTCACTACCCTGGCCTACGGTACTAGAAACAAAAGACTTACAACTCGAAATTCGGTTGAAAAAGTGAGAGGAGAAAGTGAAAGTAGTTCTCCGAAAACTCAAGGAGAAGTGAAAGACGGTATTCCCACCACAGTAGACGTATAGACTCCCATAACTATAAAGAGGACCGTTAGAACTAAGGTCGAACACAAAGAAGGTCAGGTCGCAAAGAGTACTACATGAGATGTATTTTCAATTTATTCGTCCCACTGTTATATGTCGGAACTGCATGAGGAAAAGGATAAACCTTGGTCAGACAACAAGGTACAGGTCAAGATTGACAACGAAGGACTGGACGTGTGTCTAAAGAGTTCTCCGTCAAGACCATAAGAGTAGAGAAAGTCTTAAAAGGTATCAAATAACACCAGGTGTGTCAGTTTCCGAAACCGTATCAGTTATTTCGTCTTTATCTACAAAAAGACCTTGAGAGAACGAAAAAGGTGCTAGGTCGCCTACAACCGTTAAACTAGAGACCAAGGAGACGGAAAAGATTTTGGTCGAACTTGTAGTACCCCTAAGTGTTAAAAAATAAACGAAAGGTTTTGAACCAGTATAGTTGTATATAATATAAAAAAGTAAAGGTAAGGGGACTATTATTTGTTCTAATCCATATAATTATAAAAATAACCGATCAAAATAAAAAAATCTAGACGGATAAGTGGACAAAATGGGTTTAATGTACCCTGATAAAAAGAAAAAGTATAATTAAATATTTTTACGAAATATAGATCTATAATTTTATGTCAGTAATGTATCCAAAGTTTATTGAAGAAGGATATACAGTGAAAATCGAATGAAATACTATACAAAGCAACTTGTTTTTAAATTTAAAATCATATTGACTTAACTAGTCAAAAAATGGATGTCTAACGGAAAGGACAGAGAAGAGGTCTTCACAGAGAAATGGGATCTCAACATTCTTGTACAAGAACGACGACGACGACGACGTCAGAATGTATAACAGTTTAAAAATCACAAAAGGTATTAGTACGAAATTATAACCTAAATTTGGATTTTAAATACAAGTACATAATACACTTTGTCCCTATATAAAAATGTTAGTCTTCGTTTGTTCACAGATTCATAGTAGATAATTCATCAAATATCAAAAGGGGTGATTAAATGTCATAGTTTAGACAGGGTATGGTACTTAAAATACGAACTAGATAATTTTTTAAATAAGGACATAGTTATGAGTTGTATAATCTTAAAAATATATTTTACTCAAAACTATAAACTACCCCATTCAAAAGAAGAATGAGTTACTACAAAAACGATAAGAAAGTATATGTAAAAACTCAATCCAATATTTTAAGTTGTTTTGGAGATAAACTTTAAAGACCTTTTAAATAGATTAGAACTGTTCCCTAAAAATCAAGTACCTGTAAATTTTTAAAAATAAAACACATAAATTTAAGTAACAAATTAAAAGAGGTATTTAAAGAACGTATACAAAAAATGTCTTTGTAAGGATCCAGACAGAATCCAAACTAATGTTGACCTCTATTATAACAGAAAATTTTCTATGAAAGATTTACGAAAAAGACTACATTTATTTACATCAGTGAGAAATAAGTGATGAATAACAAATCTAGAAATGAATACATACAATGAAAGTTTGGGTAGACTGAAGAACGGATACAAAGGAGTGAGACCCATGGAGAAAAAGTGTATGAATTGTGTCTGCGACAAACGTAAATACAAATACTGATGAAATAATACACGATAAGGAAGGTGGTCTTAACTAAAACATCCAATATCTTGTACAACGTAAAAAGCAAACAAAACAATAAAAAAGTAGAAAAAAAGGGGATGCGGATTACCATTCCGAGACGTGTGTCGTCTATGGATTGATCATGAAAGACTCGTTCGCTGATATACTTACTTACCTACCCAATGATTATAGTAAAAATTTCGTTTAATAATTAATACGAATCTAGGAGTCTCATATTCTCTCTAATTTCCTGTAAAGAAAAGTCTGTATTGTCAAGTTAAGTGTGACCTCTGTTTAGTTAATTAGGATCGTCAAAAATTTTCTGACCTTTACTAGTGGTAAATTCTGAAATTTAATACAAAAGTGATCGAGGACAGACGACTAGTATTGTTGGGAGAAGTTTATTTTGTACTTTATTTCTTAACGTATGTTCTCCTCTCTTTATTTACAACAAGAAGTAAAATTCACAGGAAATTATCACTTTACGACACTTCATAAATACATTTAGTCTTACTTATTGTTTACTTTAACAAGACTAGTTCCGATACTTTTCCTTCCGAGTTACTTAATTAACACTCGTTTCATGTCGAGAAGTGTTACGTTGTTAAGAATTGACCCAACGTCAACCTACTTACTATTCCTTTTACCAAATTCAAATATGACTATACCATTGATTTCAAAATTATTGTGAAGAAGGTTAAATCTAATGTTTCCTTCCCCTCGTCTAATTGACAACAGTTCTATTAACAAATGAGAGAGTAGATATCCAAAAGGTTTGTTCTCAGAAACTCGAACCTTTAATGGAAAAGTTTAAAGGATTGGTTTAGAAGACAATTATAGTATTAAATGGGGGGCGGGGCTGAGTTGAGGTATACAGAGTAACAGTAGTCCTAATAAAACTTTTCACTTCAACCTGTCAGTCAGCACGGACAGAGAAACACTGGGGTACCTGACATCGGGTGGTCTGAGGAGACGGGTATTTTAGGAGGTCCGCTCTTGTGACCTCGCCCAACGGTGCGGAAAGGAAGAGGTGGGTCCCTACCTTCGGTCCAGAGGACGTAACGTCCGTCTAAGAAACGGTAGACTCGGTGATCCCTTCGGGTTCCTAATAAAACCCGAGTAGTAAAAATTCTCTGTCGTCCGTATCCTTTTTGAGGCTTTTGGTCTCCAGAAAGATTCTCTATAAACGTAAATATTCCCTTTAGAGGTAAACATTTTTACAGAAAAAGGTCCTGGTCCTTCTCCTTCTACGACTTTGGGATCTTTAAGGATAGTTGTCTCAACCTGAGGTTCGGAAGATTTTCACGTGGAAACACATACACGAACCGGACTATTGGAAAGAGGGGTGGGGGTTGTACACTTCAGAAAACGACCTCCGCCATCAATCCCATCTTCGAACCCAATAAAGATCCTCAATGAGTCAAAAGGACCCATAGCTAGTGGTACATATGTCCTCCGTATCTACGATAATTTGAAGACAAACGAAAAGAGGGTAAGTAGACTACAAATATTGCACCACGACCAACAACCCCACCCCCCCCTCCGTCCAGAGTCGGTTCTTGGATCTTCCCATTTCCCTTTTAATAAAAAGGAAGGGTTGTGTGTATTTCGATTTATACGCCATATCTATTACTACTGTTCCCCGAAGGGTCCCCCGAAGGGTCCATTTCTTGGACGGACGGTTGCGTCCTCTGTACTCTGAGTCCAAGTCAGGGACCCAGTCCTTCTAGGGGACCTCCTCCCGCACCGTTGGGTGACGTCATAACAACGGACCTCCTAGGGTACCTGTGTCCTCGGACCTCCCGATGTCAGGTACCCCAGCGCTTCTCGGTCTGTGCTGACTTCGTTGATTCCTACGGGCGTGTGTACGTGCGTGTACTGCTACTCTGGTCGATACAAAAGACCTTGTACATAAAAAAAGAAAAACAGATCGAATATGTATAAAGGACTCTCAAAAGCTCTCTAGGTTCTTAGATCGATTCCTTCTTGATTGAGACTGAAAGGTGTCCATGAGGACCTAAGTATACGACATCTGAGAAACGTTTACTATTTACTGTAGAAATACTTTCCAGAGTACTCTTTGGGTACTGGTGACGAAGTCGGTCCTAGTTGATATATTAAACACCTTGGGCTACGTGTTACTTTTACACCTGGAAACCAAGTTTTGATAACGTTCTCAAAGTCCTCCAACCGTTGTCTCGTAAGCTGTGTAACACCTCGTGAAGACTCAGAGTATACAGGGAGTCAGTACTCCAGCCCCGAGAGGATAGAGGACTATAACGGCACCACTCCAATTGGACCCTAAAGAGAAAAAACTTACCTACAACTACTTGACGTCTACTTCTCACCCAAGCGAAGAACTTTCTCAAAGTCCCCTCGGGCTTAACACTTGTAATTGCCTAGTAGTTGCTACGACGAGTCGGTAGTGACTCTGTACGACCTGGGAAGACTCATGTCTCTTTTCCCTGCTAGTCACCTCATTAAAGACACTGTATTTGATCCTGATATTTAAATTAATATTTACGTGAAATTAGTATTTTAAATAATTAATATTTTAAGGAGAAACATTTTTAAAATCGTACTTCATGGACTTTTTTCACCAGTAACAGGTATAATTTTTCTGAAATTAAACTTTTCTATGTGCTAAATCGACTACAGTCGAAGAGATACGTGATCAAAAACAAAAACGAAGTTTGAGGAAAATAAGACTTGGTATAGTGACACAGTAGATGATGGTGAAGTTGACGAGGAGATTGACGAGGAGGATGGGGTGGGGGGGGTTTAGCCTTTCTAGAAAATCTGGGCGATTTGAAAAAAACAGTTCACGTCCCCGTTTTCGGCTACGAGTTTTACAAACAAAGACAATGTCCTCTTTCTCAGGAAAACTTTTCGTTTTCTACCAAGATACCAGGAGACCCGGACTGCTCAATGTCGATCTATACTTTTCAAAGTATGTTATCCATTTCCTTCGAACTGTAATCTTTCTTCCAACGTAATGCTTAGGGTTCTCTACCCAAACAAGACCACTATCAGGAGGAGAATCGTCCCACGCCCCCCTTGTTTCAAATCGAGACGTTTCTCCTTCACTGTTCTCATCCCAAATCTGTCGGGTTCCCGTCTCTCGAACCGTACTGAAGACAGAGTAATCTTTTAGACTTTGTCTTCGGTCAGCCGTCCCACCGACTCACTTCTCCGGGTCGCTACCGTCTGCCCCACTGCTCGTTGGCGCCTTAACCTCTCTTGTCGTGTCCCCAACCTCCGCAAGTCTTGTCACCGAGAATGTCGACCCTTATAGGGTGGTTGCAAAGGTTTCGTGGTCGTCCATGACACGTCCGTCGACTCTTTCTGTGTGCTGTACGTACCGGAACGGAACTCTACGAGACCTAGCTCGGCCGTCTTTTCTGTGGTTGCCAAAGTAATATTATCCTATTGTTGTCCGAATCCTCATATGTGTCTCGTTCATATCGCTGTGTCACCCTACGTTGTGTCTTTAGGACCCTAAAGTTCCTGCTCCAAATGCTCGTTTAGAAGGTCCTACCCCCCTCCAGTAAGATTCATTTTTCTTATTGTATTCTCTACAGTCGTTCCACACATTGTCGTCCCACATAGGGTCTCGATGTCCATTGCGCCATAAACGATTTGTAGTCGTAAGACCCGTTTCTTTCCATCCCCTACCTCCCTAATTGAGTAGCCTTTCCGAACAAACAGTGTGGCGACCCGACACTGAGGACTATAAAATTCATAAAAAATTTTCCTCTACCTATTCCGTTTAAATGTGAAGTGTACATTAGTTTCCGTCTCTACACGTGCTCCATTAGACATCCGTCTCTCTGGGTCAGTCGTCCTATGTCGTCCTCGGATCCCTCCTTCCGACTCTCCGACCGGGTCCCCGTAACTTCCTGACTCTCGTTCCCCGTATGGACTTTCTCTAAATCCACCATTTATATACTTAGTATATTGGTTTGACTCGATATCAAATCACTACTCGAACTCTCTGCCCTTTATCTATTGATAGATTCACAGTACCTTTTTCCGTCTTTCACGCACCTGTGTAGACTTACCGTGCGTCCCACGATAAGTAACACGAGACGATCTTATATCAGTTAGACTAGAGTCAGGACTGGTAGACCACTACAGGTACACATCTCAGCAGAGAAGACACCAACCTTCTTCCACAAACGACAGTGGTTACGTAAGAGAACCGTTTCAAGATAATCGGAAACGGGACGAAGTGAAACATGAGGTTCCGGTTTGAACAGACAATGAGGTTCCTAGAGAACTGCAGAAGAAAACGAAAGGTCAGAGGGTACTACCTTTCCCGTAGAAATAAAAACACACTCAAGGCCTTCCAGAACATATAGAAGTATCTTGATAAATTGAAGTCGAAGAACTGACTCTCTGACTTGTTGTTGAACACGAGAGAGACGTGTTCCCGACTCAGAACAGACTGAGACGCCGGGGTGCCTTGTATCGGGCGGTCCGAGGAGACAGGTACCCTAAGAGGTCCGTTCTTATTGCCTCACCCAGCGGGAAAGGAGGAGGTCCTCTAGAAATTTGACGTCATTTTCGTTGGGTTTGAAGTCACTGTATTATCGTACAATTGAAGAACGAGCGTGGGACCTAACACTCCTCAGAGATGAGGTGTGTTCGTGAACCCCCGAGTAAAACACGAGCGTCGACTCAGAACTTGGTCGTCGTCTCCCGTCGGACCTTTTCACATGCGTCTGTACAGGATTGAGTCAGTGCTCCATTGTGGAAAACAGACGAGCACAAAGAAACCAGTCTTGATCGCGGTGTAGGTGGAATGTTCGGACGATTTACGTCAGAAGTCCCAAGGGTCTCCATTTCTTCTTGGTTTATAACTACTGTTGATCACTCGACGTCACTCTGGATCTCCCTACCACTGGATAAGACCGCATTTCAATGTGTCGTGTTCTGTCCGATCCACACCGGTATAAGGCCGGCAAGTGAGACACGGTTGAACGAGACACGGTCCCGAACACTAATTGGGCACGTATAGTTCTCGTAAGTCATTCAAGTAGGAATATTGGTAGGTCATTATGTTTTTTGAATTACTGAAAAAGTTAAAATTTCAAGTTTCTCTTGTAAGTTTACCAATAAGATTTTGTTTGGGAAATCAAACGTCTACTTCTTGACTAGAATTCTTTTTACTTTACTTTTCCATGTTCAAGGTCCATATTTTATTTATTCCGGGAACCCTCTCTTATCCAGAATGTTTAAGAGTAGGGTTCCCTTTTATAAACGTTGATACATACCACTACCTTCAAATGACCTACATAATTTATGCATACATACATAATACATGACTTTGAGTATATCACAAGATGTAGTTAAAAAGGAGTTAAACTTTTTATGCTGGGGGGAGTTTTTTTTTATGATTCAAACAACTGTCCGACTATCTGTCATCACTGGTAGGATACTTGTCCTCTGGGTCCGTAAAAATAAATAGTGTCTCTGAGTAGGTTTTCTTTATTATTATTAAATTGTTCTCTTTTTCGATTTACTACTCAGAGTCTATTGTATTTTTTACTTAGTGTCTTAATTCTTAGTTCGAGTCTTACTTGAACTTCGAGTGTCTCCAAAAGAAAGTAGTGTGAGAGGAGGTACAAGGTACCAGACCTCTGGTTTCGAACGTGCTTCCGAGACAGAGTACAGCATCTCAATCTGTTTTAGTGACGATATTTGGAGAGACATTTCTCGTATGCTACTTCTCTTCTCAGATCCTTACATGAACGTCAAAATGTAAAAGAGTTTACAACTATATTAGAGATACTAAATGAGTCCTCGTGTACCGACCAGTACGCCCAAAATGTCTATAAGGTCTACTATTACTTAATAAACATGACTTTGGGTGTCCGAAATCACACCACTCTTTCTCACGTCAAAGGGGTGCTGATTGGGGTGTCTGCGAATAGTCGCTTCGGGGAGAGAAATACTAAGTCTCGACACAAACTGTGACAGTATCGTTTAAGACTGGCCTTCCTTTCTGCCGTAAGGAGACAAGAGTACCCAATGATACAGGTGAAGTGGATTATTGGCAGTGTGTTAATTTATTTAAAGACGGAGTTTTAAGGTTTGTGTTAACGTTTTGTCTTACCTACAATTAATGATTTACGATGTCCTCCAATACACTTAATAAATTTGCCCGTGAATCCAACTCTACGGATTAGTGACCATGTTTAACTCATTTACATGTTCGATCAAATGAAAAGTCATCTTAAATTGTCTTTGATACATTCCAGAGGTCCGTTCTTTCCTCTAAATTAGATGGTCACTAAATATTTTATCTATGCACTATGGTTTTTTCTCTATGTTCAATACTTTAATCTGTTGTTTTCTGCAAATACTTACCTCTTTACGAAAATCTTTTTCCACTGACTTTCCATCTACCATGAATGGTTTAAAACCACGGACAGAGACTCCTCACACGTCTCCGATAAATTTCCACGTTCCAATAATACTTGTACCTATCTCTAACGTATTGAGAAATACTATGTCGTTCTTAAGATTACTGTCACCCAGTGAGTCCCCAGAGACTCCTAAACATAATAAAGACAGTAGTTGTCATCCTCTCGTCACTTGAGTCTATTTGTCTACCTTTCTTAAATGTCTCACCTAGTCGTGTTCAAACACCGAAATAGTACAGAAACCTGAAGTCTCCTTTCCTGAGTTTAATAGGAGGTCGTCCATTTCTTCCTTTTCTGGTTCGTAAGAGAAGGAAACGCGTACTTGACCTACTATTATGCCTGTTTACTACTTTCCGATGTAAGTCAATGTCCCAACCGTCTCGTAGATTCTTGGAAGGTTAAAGTATAGTCTCTTGTCTCCAAACCGACTCGGGACCCGTTGTTATGAGTTCTGTGGATAGCGCTACTCGACAGATGAGGACATCCTCGATACAGGAGGTAAAGAGAACCGTATATAAACTTAACACACGACTTTGACACTTTATCTCTCTGTCTAAATTATTAGTAAGGTGAATCATTCATGTCGACCCCGTCCATTAATTTGTCCAAAAGAGAACGGTCGTCCGGATTTCGCTACATCGGGTCTCAGAGCCAGTGTAGGGACCTGACTCTACCTTTCAATTATAAGTCGCACCGAAAAAGTCCGTCCGGGTACAGTCGTCGCGACAAGAATCGTTCGTCTTCAATAATTTCCCCGGAGCAGTCCGACGGTCCCCGAACGGTCTAGAAGTCAGAATCCTTATAACCTAAATATCCTACTTTTTACTTTTCCTTGATCTGATTAACTTTTTAATAATAATAACAACTTCACTGACCTTAATTATAAATTATTTTGTACGAGTGACACTTAGAAACTGTGACAGTACTACACTTATTGATCAGTTTGGGACCCTTTTATTAGAGAGTTAAAAGTTTGACAAATCAAAAGAAACTTAATATTTTTATGTGTAAATTGACTATACTCTGTATCATCGGATTAACACACCTCCAACTTATCAGTGTTTTCTGAGTTTCCCTCTACATTTAACTAGAATCAATTTATCGTGAAACAATCCTCTCCCGAAAACCGAGTAAGCTTTTACCTTTCACTTTTGTTAAAGGTGTAAAAAAAATTTAAATTTTTATATAACTTATATAGAGATTAAGTCAATTATTACAAAAAATATAAGTAACGTCGTCGATATATTATGATACATTGTGTGATGGGGTTTTGAGACAGAATTTTATCGTTCACTAAAATAATATGGGGTTTTTCAAATCCCAGTCATTGGACCCATCCTGAACCAGCCCGTTAAGGAGGTAGGACGTAACACGACAAGACGAAGTGGACCGCCACAGATCTTATACCGGACAGGTCAGATCCCAGGTTCTACCGATCACTGAACACCCCTGTTCACCTTCAACCCGGGTACGGAAGAAGGAAGAGGTACCTCGGAACCGGAGTAGTGACCCAGTATAGACGTGTGTGGCCAATTAGTGGTTACCTCGGCTCCCTACGATGATTTAATGACTAACGACCATAGTCACTATGTAGATTAGGGGTAAAGTTGTACCGTAGCTTTGATATTTATAAGAAGTGCATAGTTTGTGTCTTCAAAGTCAATTATAAAAACCTGTTGAACTATAAAGTCAAAACAAAGGACAGACTCTTCCGTAACGGTTATTCATATGGGACCCCAAGGTGAAGGTTTACCCACACATACTACCATCGCCTCCACCCTTCGTCTCTTCCCCGAACCGACCTCGTCTGAAAAGTTATTCAAGGGATATAATACACAAAAAGGAAAGAAAGAGAGAGAGAAAAAAAAAAAAAAAAAAACACCCCGCCCCCTCCTCTCATCCTCCTTACATTTAAACCACTGAATTTACCACGTAAAAAGTGTAATTTTATTTAACCGAAACTAATTTCGAAAAAATTGACAAAATTTTGTAATTTTTTTTTTTTTTCTAAGGGATTAGTTATACTTGGGTTTAACGTACGTAGTACGATTTATATTTGGTAAACCCATCTGCACGTTCTACTCTATAGATGTTAAATTCGATCTACTCTTGTTACGTCTTTATTCGTGTCTTAACGTCGACAACGTACCTATACATTTTTGTTTCCGCATTGAGATCTAAATACTGAATCTGAATTATCCTTCAACTCAAAGTCCCTATAAGTGTGTTATAAGTCGTAATTTTAAATATAAAAATTTTTAAATTATTAGAATGATCTATTTAAAAAATGGACCGGTTTTGAAAATTTTTATATAACTCACATTCAATATCTCCTTTTTTGGGAGAGTATAGGGATAAGAGATAGATGGGTCCATAGTGGAGACGGGGTGCCTCCCGGTCAATAGTCGCCAAAGAGATACGTACATGTCCATTTATACGATACGTAAAGTAAAAAGTTAAAAGTGTTTTTACATCTTAAAATATGCGCGAGAGATGTCGTACTACGAATTGCGATTTAGACAGGTATAGGTGTGAAATCTACGAAAGAGTAAAATAGTCAACGTGTAAAAACATGATATACTTACGTCGTATTAAATTTGTCGATGGATCACTACTTTTAAACAGAAATTTTTTAAAATTACGTTAATTATTGGACCCTGAATATAATAAATTTTGTTCCGTACGAACCCCGACCACGTACCCCTACTGGGTGTCTCTACAATACCCCTCCCTCCACCCTCCCCCCAAGTACAAACCCTTATGTACATTCTTAATTTCTAAAATTTTATTTTTTTTTAATTTTTTTATTTTTTATTTTGTTCCCATATAGGTACCTTCTTAAAGGTCTTCATTCTAATTGGTCCAGTCTGATGTATATGTAAAAGTAAAAAGTACCTGTAGTTGACTAGTATTATTTTCACAACTTGTGTGTGAATAACACCTTTACGTACAGACTGAAGACGTCGCGTAATGATTGTCACACTTTATTTCGAAGTAAGTCAAAAAGTTAAGTTTCCCGATTTTTTCACAGCAAAGACACAGTGGTCGCGTGTAAAAAACTTGAAACTCAAATTTGTGACTCAAATACGAACCGAAAAGTGTAAATTTTCTTGTAAAAGAAAGGACACTTGAGAAACTAATATAAGAATGTAGTTTCTGGATAATTCAATAGAAAGAATGTTATAAGAAGTTATAATTATAACTGTAAAAACAACTCTGTAAAAACTGGACTGAATTGTTTATAATAAAGAAGTAAAAAAACAAAAGGGGTAAACTGATATGAATATATGTAATAAACCGGAATACCTTCAAGAAGTTTAAATGTACCTATTTATATAGATAGAAAGGAAATTTCCATACAATTACATAATAAATTTATAAACAAAGTAAACCTCAAATAGAATAATAGATGGTACTCCATACCTATATCGGATTAAAAGAGGTCAATAAAGTTACGGTAAATAACTTATCAAGTAGAAAATAAGTGGTTAAACTATACGATTGAAATAGTAGAAAGTTTCTGTGTGTATATATGTAAATATATAAACATATCTAAAGACCTACGAGATAAGAGCGACAAATAAATACTCGGTTATGGAGTGACAAAATTACAACTTCGAAATGATTATACTTGACATACTATTTATTTAACGATAGAGTATTCGAACCAGAAGGAATAACAGAAGGAAGGGAAATTTATCGAAACGATTTTGACAAAGAAACATATAAAAAGATAAATTTGTAAAATTGATCAACACTAATATTAGTAATCGAACAGTTTAAATATAACACACACACACAATCAGCGAGTCACCACAGGTTGTGAAACACTGAGGCACCTGACGTCACTCGGTCCGAGGAGACAGGTACTCCCAAGAGGTCTGTTCTTGTGACGTCAACCGACGGTGCGGGAGGAGGTCCCCGAGAAGGGTTGGGTCCCTAGTTTGGGTCCGGAGGGAGTGACGTCCGCCCAAGAAATGGTAGACTCGGTTGTCCCTTCGGGTTACGTATGAATGATATAAATAAAGGATGACAAGTACCCCAAGTTCTCCTCTCACTTTTGCGACCGAATTATGAGTCGTAAGGTTTTTGATTCTAGTACCGTAGGTCAGGATGGTGCGGTACCGTGTATCTACCCCTTCCACACCTTTGTTACACTCTAAAGTAAAAGAACCCGAGGTTTTGGTTACGCCTACCACTGACGTCGGTACTTTAATTTTCTACGAACGACGAAGTTTTTTATCGTTACAACCTGGATCTGTAACAGAACTTTTCGTCTCAGTGGTGAAACGGTTGTTTCTAGACATATCAGTTTTCGATACCAAAAGCGTCATCAGTACGTACCTATACTCTCAACCTGGTTTTACTTCCGACTCGTGTCTTCTTAACTACGAAAGGTTGACACCACGACGTCTTCTGAGAACTCTCAGAGGACCTGTCGTTCCTCTCCCGTTCTCCCGTTTCTCCCATTTTTGACTCCCGTTCTTCTCTTCCCCACTGTCTCTTACTCTACCAACCTACCGTAGTGACTGAGTTACCTGTACTCAAACTCCTTCGAGTCCCTCTGTCACTACCTGTCACTTCGGACCGCACGACGTTGAGTGCCCCAGTGTTCCTCAACCTGTGTTGAATAACTGACCTTTTGTTGTTACAAACAAGTCCAACATAGTTTTTAATATCTCAATTCTAGCAAAACTATAAGTCGTACGGATAGGGTACCGGTCATGCGACAATGTGAACGATTACAGATACGGAACAGTAAGTTACGACGAAATTTTAAAAAACCTTTCTTTAGAAAAAGTAGAAACAATACCAATGAAAAAGGACAAATTGGAACTATAACATTTATCCCAAAGAAAGGGAACTTAGTATAAAAGATTGACCAATAAACGTATATACTTTCGACAAACTAGGACTTATAATCGTCAGGTACCTCAGTGTCTCAGTCTGTACTGACTCATTGACTTGACGGACTGACTAATTATTATAGGGAATTTAAATTACTTAAAAACATTCTTAAAAGATTAAATAAGAGAACCCAAGATGACTATTTGGTAATATAGAATCATTTATTATTTAAAAATGTACGAGGAAGATTTTACAAAATGGAGACTAAAGAAGGAGATAATTTGAGTAACTGGACACTTGTCTTTGTATATAAAAATGCTAATTATATAACTGAAAATAGAGTAAACTATAGTAATCCAACCTGTTATACAGTAAATAAAAAAGTGGATGTTTTTACTGTAAGGTATATTATTGATTTTTAATTCACACCAACGAATTAAAAAAAAGTTTACCAAAAATAATAGACACGACCACTAATATAATGAATATAATATCTAAAGGACTAAAATTTTGTAGTAATATAAACACACTATTTTGAATCAGTCAGCACCATTTTAATAGAATATTAAAACGAGATTAAAGAAAAAAATCATAAAATAAATCCTAAAAACGTAGTTATAAATATTCATTGTAACAAGGTATCAAACAAAAATTTCGTGTCAGAATTGTACTGAAATCATAGTTACAGTATAAGTAAAATATTTGAACGAAAGAAAAAGTACGGACTTCGTCAAATTATCGTAAAGTTATCGGACTAACAATTTGTAAACAACCTTAAGAGGATACTTAGGGAAACTAAGAGGACGAGAGATCCTCCTAATTAGAAACTGGTAAAACGAAATTAACAAAATACCCTTAATTGGAAAAACCTAAAAGACCGAAAGTTGTAGTCAAAACTGTTTAATAAAAACAATCCTTTTTATAGACAATAAGTCTAAAGTTTACAAAAAATAAAATGAAAAAAAATTATATCTAAATAAATAAAATTAACCTCCAATCAATGAAATGTTATAACATAACCAAAACGGTACGTAGTTGTACTTAGGCGGTGTCCATATGTGCACAAGGGGTAGGACTTGGGGAAGGGAGGAGGGAGGGGCATGGTAGGGAGACCCACCAGAGTCACGTGGTCGGGGTTCGTAGGTCATAGTACGTAGCTTGGACCTGACCGACAAGTAAAGTATATACTATAATATGTACCAAGTTACGGTAAGAGGGGTTAGTAGGGTGGGAGAGGGAGAGGGCGTTTCAGGTTTTCTGACAAGATATGGAGACACAGAGAAAACGACAGAGCGTATGTAGCAATGGTAGAAAGATTTAAGGTATATGTACGCAATCATATGACATAACCACAAAAAGAAAGACCGAATGGAGTGAGGCATATTGTCCGAGGTCAAAGTAGGTAGAGTAATCTTGACTGCGTTTACACAAGAAAAATTGCCGACGCAGCTTACACAAAAATATCACAGTCGTGTCGTATATAGTCAGTAGTCAACAAGATGAAAACACAGAAAAACCTGTAAAGTAGTAAACGGAAGGACAATATACGAAAGAAGGTTCACTAGAATTAATTGATCTAAAAAGACAAAATCACGACTGAAAAAAAGAAGTTTCTTCGTCAAAAACCTAAAACTAATAAAAAGAATAATTTAAACTTAAAACAGAAATGATTAAGCAAGCAAAAATAATTAAGAAAGGAATACGAACGAAATTTAAATAAAGACATGCACCAATATTACAATGAATTAGGTAAGAAAAATTGACTATTTTCAATTCCAACACGTAAAAAGAGACTCGTAACGTATAGATGTAAAGTGTATGTGTTTATCTCTCATAAAACATAATAGAAACGAAAGAATCTCCAAAATGTCAAAACTAATCGTAAATTAACCTCAATTCTCTTCAAAAAAAGACATTGGTCCAAATATGTATGAAAATGAGAAAAACAATTGAAGATTAAATAACGGATAAATAGTATTATAACAAAAATGGTTGGCACTACGAATTAAAGTACATAGTTGAACCGACCAGGTACCTGATGGGTCTATGATAGGTCTGTGATAAGACCTATAAAGACTTTGTCAAAACTTTCTCTAATTATAATTTATTCATCTGAACTCATTTCTTATAACAGAAGGTATTAAACTCGCCCAGAGTAGGTTGTTAAGTTAGTCAACTTCTGGACTGATCTCGTTTTCCTGTCTTCTCAGAGGGGGTTCGGTCACTCCTAGGAGGTCGTCCGGCGTGAGTCTGAGAGAGGTCGTGTCTGACTCCTGAACTCGACTTTGCGACCGAGAGGACCAAGGGGTCGGACTGCTGGGCGGGACGTCTACAACCTGAACAGTCGGAGGTTTTAGTGCACTCAGACAAGGAATAGTCTTTAGGGGCTCAAAATGACCAAGTGAAAGAGACCTCCTGAGACAATTGTGGAGTGGGTTGTAAAATCCGACGACGACGACGACGATCCAGCGAAGTCAGCACAGGCTGAGACACGCTGGGGTATCTACCGTCGGGTGATCCGAGGAGAAAGGGACCCTAAGAGGTCCGTTCTTATGACCTCACCCAACGGTAAAGGAAGAGGTTAAGTACTTTCACTCTTAACTTTCACTTTAACGAGTCAGTACGGGCTGAGAATCGCTGGGGTACCTGATGTCGGATGGTCCGAGGAGGTGGGTACCCTAAAAGGTCCGTTCTCATAACCTCACCCCACGGTAACGGAAGAGGTTGTAAAATCAGATGTGAAGGGATAATAGTAAAACAAACGACTTAAAAATCGACATTCTACTTGAGGTCCACCCGTTGTAAAAGACTAAAAAAAAAGTAAAAATCATAATGGAAATCATATATGGAAATTCTGTAGATATCAATGATAATTTGAACATTTACCAAAAAGAATTAAAAAGATAAAAAAAAACAATACAAAGGTGACAGAAACCGTAGATACACCTCTAGACTTCGGTCCGAATAAAATGGGGGATATTTATAATAAATAAAAGAGAAACAACGAAATATCAATTTCAGATTATTAAACCGGTCGGATACAGACCGACAAATCGTAGGATAAGTCAAACGAAACCGAATATTACACAGGAAAATCACACACTTATCGATCCCGTAGCGGTGAATAATCGACTCTTCGACCTATATTAATATACGTGAAGTCAGAGGAGTAGACATATTATCCGTTTATAATTCTAAATGGAAGCTCCCAACAATACTCAAACTCAATTAGGTATTTCTTACGAATTACCAATTATGTATCATTTATGTAGTAAATCAATTTAATTATTTATTTGTAAATAGAGTCTTTACAAAAGAACTAAAATACATAAATTTACAATAAAGATAAAATAAGTGTCTCTTAAAGTTAATACACACATAATCTACAAGAAACGGAGCAAAGATTCAGTTAATAAAAAGAGAGAGTAAGAATATGTTTTTGTCTTTCTTATGTAACTCCGTATAGAAAATCGTATTCATGTCTCAAGGTGCTCGAAACCGTTTACCTCACCTGGACCTTCACCTTTGAAGTCCTGTGAGGGTCCTGGGGACTTCTGACGGCGGTACAACGGACGTCAGTCAGGGACGGAGGTGAGACCGAGGTCCGTTAGAGGTCAGATACGACTATGATCGTAAAGTGAAAAAATTCTAAAAGTACGGTCCCTTTAGTATACCAAAAATACGAAATCTAGACCAAAGAAAGTAGATATAACAGACGTATCAAAAAAAGGAACACACAAAGACAAACTACCAAGTGACGTACCTATATAGTGTAAAAGAAATAGATCAGATATATTTGTCAATTAAAGGTCATGAAAAAGGAACGAAATAAATAGAGATAAAGTATACAATGAATAACCCAATAGACTCCACAGATAGAAACAAGAAGGTTAAAACAAAAAATATATACACTACAAAGAAAAAAGGGAGGAATAAGGAAAGAACGTTGTCAAGAACAACGTAGAAAACGATAACAAGGGAATAAAGACGAGATTCAAGACTATAAACAGGAAACATTCAAAGGAAAGAGCCCAGTACTAAATTCAGTCAAAAGAATTAAAAAATCATTATGTGAACCGGTACAAAAAATAGACGATACACCTTTGTAAAAGACTTCTCACAGGTAAGTAAGTAAGTTGGTAAGTCATTAATTGTTTACATAACACTCAAGGATGTGACTTCGTCCGTGACTCCTATGTTGTCGTTTATTTTGGTTTAGGTTGTTTTCGACTACTTTTATAAACTATACAGTTTAACACTTTTATAAATTATACAGTTTAACTTTATAAATTATACAGTTTAAGGACGATACGTCCTTTTGTGTCGAGTCTCTTCTCCTTATTCCTTATAAGTACACAACCAGAGTCAATATTCTATTCCAGTGGACACTGTTAGTGAAGACCCTTCACTATCGACTAATTTTAAACTTCCTCGATTCACTCCCTCGGTATATCTATAAACCCCTTCTTACACGATCCCTCCTTTTTCTCGTTCTTTTTTCAGGGACTCTCTGATGATATGAACTTTAAAAGAGCCTTTTCTTTCTTTCGGTCTCTGTCTCTAAACCTTCAGACTCCATTACCCCATACTCTAGTATGTCCCAGAAGATCCGAAAAATTTCAAATCGAAAACGAACTCACTCTACCTCTCTCGTGAGACCTCATATATCTCATCTTCTACTTTCTTAAACTCTAAATTTTTTAAAAGACCAATTAAAACCCTAGAAATGATGTAAAAAATGTTGTAAGTATATAACTAAACCCGGTATATGAAAATCTCATGTATAGTGTCTTAATCAACCTAAACAGATTTGATCGATAAATGTCTAAGAAGCACATCTACACCCCACACTCTTCTTGAGTCCGTTGTGAGGTCTGAGGTGTTGAGTTTCAGAGACGAGGACGACGACATCTTTGTCTGGGGAAGGCTGGACCGTCAGAGGGACCGAGGAGACACGCAGAGACGCACGACGGTGTTGTAAGGTTTGCAGGGGACAGATGACGAGAAAACAGTTGGAACCACGTCTCCAGTACGAGAAAGGACAAGTTCTCTACACCGAAGACGTGAAGACTCACTCGGGGAGTGGACAACGACAGTGTCTTGTCGGACTGGTTGAGTGGGACTAAAGAAGGAAGTACTGAACATTGGTAGATTTGAGGAAAACCGTCGAAAGTGTATATACTCTCTCCGTTGAATAATATCGAAGCAGGACTAAGAGGACTTTTAACTCCAGTGTCTACCATACGGGAAAGGAACAACGAAACCACACTAAAAGTCCTTCTGGTCCTTTTACAGGACTGAATCACACTAACAATTAAAGTACACAGTCGAACCGATTAGGTGCCACGGGTCAACAAACCAATTTAGGGTGAGACGACTACGACGACACCTCAACAATAAATCTACACACACGCACGTACGAGTCAGCACAGTTAGCAGGTCGAGAAACGTTGGAATACCTGGTATCGAGGAGACAGGTATCCTAAGAGGTCCGTTCTGATGATTTCCCCCAATAGAACGGGAGGAGGTCCCTAGAACGGTTAGGTCCGTCCCTAGCTTGAGTATAGAGACGTTGAGGACGTTACGTCCCCCTAAGAAACAGTGACTCGGTGGACACTTCGGGAAAAAATCTCCACTAATTGTAAATTTAGTCATTCAAAACTTATTTCGTTTAATCGGACGTGTGACACTTAACCAGAGTAGGTTAGTCAACTTTCGGAATTTTCTTTTCTGACTCCAAGAGACGGACGATACGAAAACCATCCTGACATTCAACCAAGTCGGTGACACCGTTTGTCATACCTCCAAGGAGCCTTTTGCTTTGTGTCTTACTGGTATCCTAGGTCGTTAGGGTGAGGACCTGTATATAGGTCTGTTTCGAGATTAATCTTTTGTAGGTACGAGGAGATACAAGTGTCGTCGTCATAGACGTGTTCGGTTCCGGACCCTTGTTAGATCTACAGACAGTCGTCTTACCCATTTCTTCTGTACCATGTGTCTATGTTACCTTATTTTCGTTTGCTTTACTACGGTAACCGTCGTTGTACCTACGTAATCTCTGGTAGTGTGATCGACTTCATTCGGTCTTTTGCTTTCTGTCTATGGTACACGATAAAGAATATACACCCTAGAATTCATACGTCTTACTTCGATACGTGCTTTGTCTCTGTCACGGTGCCTGCGTCTCTTGTCCGGTCACCACCGATCCCGTGTCCCAACCCCCTCCCGACACCACCCTCCAACCCCAATCGTTTACAGTCCAAAACGTGTGTCTTACCTATTTGTCGTTCCAGGACGACCCGTCGTGTCTCTGACATCAGACGACGACGACGACGATTCAGTGAAGTCAGCACCGACTGAGACACGCTGGGGTATCTGCCTTCGGGTGGTCCGAGGGGGCAGGGACCCGTTCTTGGGACCTCACCCAACGGTAAAGGAAGAGGTTGCGTACTTTCACTTTTCACTTTCACTTCAGCGAGTCAACACAGGCTGAGAATCGCTGGGGTACCTGACGTCGGATGGTCCGAGGAGGCAGGTACCCTAAAGGATACGATACTATATAGGATACTACAGGACACTATTTGGTAGTACCTTTCATTATAAAAATTTTACACATATATTAAATTGTATTAGTGAAACACATGTCGTTATTATTTGTGTCGTGACATTTAGTTTATATACAGTTATTTTTTTTTTTTTTCTGACTTCAAGAGGCTTTTTCTTCCTTAAGACGTAAGTCTGACGGGACTCTGAGTTCCGTTGTCGGAGTCTATGACAACCTTAAGGATCGAACGACCTGAAGGTACTCTTAAAACTTGAACGGTCGGAGATGTTAACACTCCCGGCCAAGGAACTTTATTTATCATAAATAACACACACACACACACACACACACACACACACACACTCAACGAGTCAGCACTGGCTGAGAAACAGGTACCCTCGGTGGTCCGAGGAGACAGGTACCCTGAGAGTTCCGCCCTTGTCACCTCACCCGACGGTACGGGAGGAGGTCCCCTAGAAGGACTCACACATGTAGGACAAGTAAGATGAAGAGACTCTTTGAGACTGACTATCTCCATCGGTACAAACACTACTTTTTGGTTATTAATTAAACTATGTTTATATTCCCTTAAAAACGTCTGACTAAAGACAGATTATTGTAAAACGTAAATAATTCGTAAATATATTCAAATACCAAAAATTTACATATAAATAGTAGTATGTACATTAAAGTATCCTGTTATAAAACCTTCATCATCAAATTGTACGACCCATTTAGACACAAAATAAAAGTAAGTATAACATCATAAAATTTTCTCACCATAATTTCGTCTCACCAGTTTTTTAATTTCGAGATTCCCTAATAGTAACCCCTTCTGGTCCATTAAATCCATGTTTATTAATCTTCTCGTGTCGGACTTCTACTTCAAGTACAGTAGAAAGTCACCTTTACCTTATAAGATTTAGAGAAAGAATGAGTTCTTGTATGGATAGTAAAACATTCCGTAAGAAATTGGAGTTATACGTAAACATTGGTTTTCACATAGTTTCTTCATGTCAAAATTTTATTAGTGTAACACAATATGCATTACTACATTATATATAATCTAGAGTTAAAGTTTTATAAAGAATCCGTAAGAAAGTTACGGGAATTTCATCCAAATTTAAATTTAGATCCAAGTCTTTAAGGATTTCCAGTTTTTTTTTTAAGATTTGGAATTATTAATTCTTATATGAATCTCATATGTAGAAAATTTTAACATAAAAAAAGACACTAAAATACAAGTATAATATTTATATTCGAAAATGTCATACGTTTTATGTCTTTATATTTATATATTTTGATATTTGTCATCGAAACTTGGTATCGAACTTATTGATGTTGAATTATAGTTCACTCACAAAAGGGTCCCCGAGTTACCATTTATTGGGTGGACGTCACGTCCTCTCGATTCTCAGCGTCCAAGTGAGGGACCCAGCCCTTCTGGTGTCCAAGTTAGGGACCCATCCCTTCTAGGGGACCTCTTCCTTTACCAGTGGGTGAGGTCCTAAGAACGAACCTCTTAGGGTGTCTGTCTTCTCGTACCACCCGATGTCAGGTACCCCAACGTTCTGGTAGGGGTAACTTTCTTTACGTTTTTTCGTTTTACCGACAGACCCCTCCGGAATGTTTATCGACACTTTTCTTCTCTTCGCTTTTCGTTTCTGCTTTTCCTTTCTATAAGGGTAAACTTACGTCTCAAAGTTTCTTATCGTTCCTCTCTATTCTTTTGGAAGGAGTCGGTAATTACGTTTCTTTATCACCTTTTGTTATCTTAACCTTTCTGATCTCTAGAGAAACCTCTTCCGTTACCGTTGGACGAGGTCATGAGAACGGACCTTTTAGGGTACCCACCTCCTCGGACCACCCGACGTCAGGTACCCCAGCGTTTCTCAGCCTGTGCTGACTCACTGAAGGGAAAGTGAAAAGTGAAAGTACGTAACCTCTTCCTTTACCGTTGGGTGAGGTCACAAGAACGGATCTCTTAGGGTCCTTGCCCCCTCGGACCACCCGTCGGCAGATACCCCAGCGTGTGTCAACCTGTGCTGACTTCACTGAATCGTCATCGTCGTCTCTAGAGAAGTTCTTTTAATGTCTATGGTTCCGTTGTAAAGTACGTTTCTACCCGAACTATTTCCTGTCTATACCATACCTAGATTGTCTTCGTCTTCTATAATTCTTCTCCACCGTTCTTATGTGGCTTGACATGTTTTTTCTCGAAGTACTGGTTCTATTAGTGCTACCACACTAGTGAGTGGATCTCGGACTGTAGGTCTTTACACTTCAGTTCACCCGGAATCTTTTGTAGTGATACTTCTTTCGATCACCTCCACTACCTTAAGGTCAACTCGAGAAAGTTTAGGACTTTCTACTACGACACTTTCACGAAGTGAGTTATACGGTCGTTTAAATCTTTTGAGTCATCACCGGTGTCCTGACCTTTTCCATACAAAAGTAAGGTTAGGGTTTCTTCTCTTTAACGTTTCTTACGAGTTTGATGGCGTGTTAACGTGAGTAGAGTGTCTGATCATTTCTTTACGAGTTTTAAGAGGTTCGATCCGAAGTCGTTATACACTTGACACTTTAAGGTCTACAAGTTCGACCAAAATCTTTTCCGTCTTCTTGGTCTCTAGTTTAACGGTTGTACGCGACCTAGTATCTTTTTCGTTCTCTCAAGGTCTTTTTGTAGATAAAGACGAAATAACTGATACGGTTTTGGAAACTGATACACCTAGTGTTATTTGACACCTTGTAAGACTTTCTCTACCTTGATGTTCTGGTGGACTGGACGAAGAACTCTTTGAATACACGTCCACTCCTTCGTTGTCAATCTTGACCTGTACCTTGTTGTCTGACCAAGGTTTATCCTTTTCCTCATACAGTTCCGACATATAACAGTGGGACGAATAAATTGAATATACGTCTCATGTAGTACTCTTTACGACCCGACCTTCTTCGTGTTCGACCTTAGTTCTAACGACCCTTTTATAGTTATTGGAGTCTATACGTCTACTGTGGTGGGAATACCCTCTTTCACTTCTCCTTGATTTTTCGGAGAACTACTTTCACTTTCTCCTACTTTTTCAACTGAATGTCGAGTTGTAAGTTTTTTGTTTCTAGTACCGTAGACCAGGGTAGTGAAGTACCCTTTATCTACCCTTTTGTCGACTTTGTCACAGTCTGAAATAAAAACCCCGGAGGTTTTAGTGACGTCTACCACTAACGTCGGTACTTTAATTTACTATGAATAAGGAACCTTCTTTTCAATACTGGTTGGATATATCGTATAAGTTTTCCTCTCTATGATGAAACGGTTTTTCCAGGCAGATCAGTTCCGATACCAAAAAACACTAGTACATACCTACACTTTCAACCTGACACTTCTTTCGACTCACGGCTTCTTAACTACAAAAACTTGACTCCACAACCTCTTCTGAGACCTCTCAGGGAACCTGACGTTCATCTAGGTTGGTCAGGTAGGATTTCCTCTGGTCAGGACCCACAAGTAACTTACCTGACTACGACTCCGACTTTGAAGACATGAAACCGGTGGACTACGCTTCTCAACTGAGTGACCTTTTCTGGGACTACGACCCTCTCTAACCCCAGTCCTCCTCTTCCGCTGTTGTCTCCTACTCTACCAGCCTACCGTAGTGACTGAGCGACCTCTACTCAAACACACTTGAGGCCCTCAACCACTACCTGTCCCTCCGGACCGTACGACGCTAAGTACTACAGTGTTTCTCAGTCTGTACTGACTCACTGACTTGACTTGACTTGACTTCTAGTTCACTTTATATCATGGATTAATTGTAATTGAGATACCATTGTGCATAAGTATCACATATACTCTTTACACAAAAAGTTTCCTAGACACGTCTGGTCTGTATATAGTTGTGAGTCTCAATGGGGTGTCCGAATAAGACATTTCGTTTCTTGTGAAGGAAGTAAAGGAGTATTCTGTGTGATGAAGCCTTTGAAGGTATAAGAACTTACATACGAGATAAAATAATGATAGCTACCTGTTCAACAAACGTACGATCCAACAGAATGTAAAAGTGACATAAATAAATACTTTAAACGTCACTAGGATTTGTCACATATACAAGGGGACTGTATTACTAACTAACCAATTCCGTAAATTTGGACTCCAAAAACTTCTACTTGTATACGCTCATAGTTTCTAATAATCTATACCCAAAGTATAAACTAACGTACGTATTTTGGAAGTCTTGGTTTACATGAGTGCTTTATCTACTGTAACGTACCTGATACCAAGTGGGTGTGGTTTTCCCGTAGGATGTTTCTCTACTTTACGTCCTTCATTCCTTTATCCGTATTTAATGGGATTCGTACTAATCTATTTATAAGTCTATAATCTGTCTAAACATTATACGACCTTGTTCAAAGTTTCCCTATAAACGACATAATATACACTCTAAACCGGTTTCCAAAAGATCGAAAACAAAACAAGAATTTGGGTATGGTCTCCTTAACACACTTTCAGGATTTTATTTAAACCTCTCTCAGAGGTAAACCTGTTTTTTTTTTTTGACTTTTCTTTAGTTAGGGAGTCCTACAAAGAAGTTGTGTCTAGGTACTCGGTCTTTCAAACAGTTGTAAATTTACGTGAGATTTCTTATATATCCCCTGTAATTATAGTCAAAGACCGGATCGATTTACACATCGGTTGTTGTGCAAAGCAAAAACAGTCCTGACGAGACGTGGAATAAAATACACGAGGTTCAACGAGAATAAGGATCTACGGTACGAGTTTTGAGAAGAACGAAGTCTTTACTTCGACGAAAAAAGTTCCCACAAATACAAATGTGAACGGTCTCTGAGACTTTGGATCATTTAGTCTTAAATGGTCCTTAGGAAAATTATCCCCGTTCTACGCTCTAGTTCCCGTAAGAATAAATAATCACCTCACCCGCACGTCAAGTTTTACCCGTCTTGATCATCACTGCTACTGACGCCCGAATATGAATAGAGTCTCAAGTCAGGACTTTGACGGTTTGGACGAATAACGAAGGTTACCGACCTTTTGCTAGAAAACTTATACCCGTCGGACAAAGTAACTAATCAAGGACATAGGAACGAATCGTGAGTCCTAATTAATACACTGTAGGACCACAGGACAGACTCAAAAAAGAGTCAGGACCAGAAGCCAAACCAAGAGTAAAGAAGACAAATCGTAGTACTGTGAGGGAACGATACGATTATTTGTTGAGGGATGGAAGGGAGAATAGAGACGGTGGGAAGATTGGGGGTCTTTGTCGAGTCGGTCGAATGACGAATTAGTGAAGTACGGGTTCCTGTGCACGGGATATGACTTACTTCGAACATTAGTTTACTATCTCGAGATGAACTAATAGTGTGGTTTGTCGTCAGGTTATGTACTAAAAAGATTAATAGAGGGGACACCACCTGTAATCGGGGACAAACCAAAAGTAAATATTGTAGATATACAGAATCAGGGGTTTGTAAGGATTCCCTATATTAGTCTTATTGGTACCTCTGCAATCAGTTTTACGGTCCTTTCGTTGAGGGAAACTACTGAAGGGAAAGAGAAGTACTATTTGACTTGATAATAATCCTCTCCTCGACTTCATAAGTAAACTTTCTACTTAGTTTCCGTTATGAAAAAGTCAATTTATTATTAAGAGTTAAAAGAGGTCTATTATTGTTTTAATTTACGGTATAATTAAAAAGTATATAAAAAGTATATCCGTTCGTAGTAAGGAAAAGTGACTTTCTTACAAGATTTACTCGAATAAAAGACGTCAGTAATTTTAACACTAAAAAAACCTTCAAATTAAACAAGTGACTGACAAAATTCATGTATTAAGGAATCTTAGCCTCAGTCTGAAATAATATTGTCATAGTATAAAATTTATTAACTACCAAAACTTACGTAAAGTCCTTCAAAAATTAATTTACTACAGTTATACGTAAGTCGTAAAAACACTGTTTTCGTATATAGTAAAAACGATAATAAAGTCAATTAATTATTTTCTCTTTCTCTAAAGGACTTTTTACAACTTAAACCGTTTTATAATTATAAGAAAAGTACAACAGCCAGGGTTTTCCTCTATGATACGTCAGTAAAACAAACCCACAGTTCAAAATACCTACTAGAAACAGTCTTCGTAAATATAAAAAGTCAAAGAAACGTTGTACAGTGATTATCCCTCGACGAAGAAACGAACGTACTTACAAACTAAAGAAGAAGATCAATTTATCACTAGGTTTACGTTTTAGATTACGAATCCCATTAGTACACTTAAATACTGGTAGTGACCCTACGATCCGAAAGTCTTTACTTTAACCTATCTAGTATAAAGAGGTATTTACATCCAAAATGTCGACTCTATCTAGATTATAACTATTAGAGAAATAAATTGATAAAGTTTTACGGTATACACTGACTTTCGTTGTCTTACCTTTATTGATACAAATATCGTTTATATTGTCCTTTACTTTCTTTCTATACGTCGTTCGCAGAGTGACTTCACTCGTTGTATAATCACGAAATCACGTCATCGAAATCTCCGTCGTCAGTCGTCCGACTTCCTTCCCCGACCCGTGTGAGTCTACGTCCGTCTCCTTTAATTTTACCCCTTTTATACTACCGATAAAAGTCTGCGAGTCTTAGAGGATCCTCCCCATTGAACTTCTGATTTAATTTTGGTTGAATTTTAGTCTCTTTTTATGAACAACTAAATAAAGTTGTTAAAGCATCCCTTGTTTCGCGTAGATGACCTGGTGCTAAGGGTCCTAGATGGCAACAGTCTAGACGCAAAAACGTTTCGGTCCTGAGGTCCACGTTGTCTTAAGGTCAAATCCTCTGTCGGGAGTGAGATTTTACCTAAGACTGAACCAGAAAGAGAATCAGACGCAAGTGAGCAAATAGGGTGCACCAGACAAGTCACTCTAATCAATTTCCCTTTCACGATGCCTGACTTAACAAAGGACTCTCCGTAAACAACTACGGGGCTGTCGATTACACTGATATAAATCCTCGGTTCTTAAAAAGTCTCCGTCAATTCCCATCCCAGGATCAGCCTACACTAATCACCGGATTGTTCTCCTCCTTTTCTTTCTAGACAGAGAAAGAGGTGGAACACTCTTGTGTTCCTGTTCTACCGGCAGACCTTCGGTCCCTCTCTCGGGAAATGTATCTGACTGCCGCGACCGTGGCACCGGCACGCGAAAGGTCTGAGGTCTGATATTCTTTTATTTAAAGACAACAAATTTGGTGGGTTAGTCGCCATAAAACAATGCCGTCAGACTGGTCTGATTCTGTCTTTTGTATAAGTAAGGTTTGTGTAGAGTCACGAGTCTACTGTCCTGTTAAGAAATGATAAAGTGAACCAAAGGAGGGTCTGCTCTCACGAAAACGTCGGTGCTACCGCTTTCCAGGCGTGCCTCCAAAAGACTTCCGCCGCAGGTCCGACGCGCGAGTGGTAGGACGAGAGTAAACAGTTTTAGGAATCTCATTTCTCCTTGAGACACCGATCTCTGCTTGTCTGTTCGTATTTTGGGGACAGACTTTAGAGTTGTTAGAACTACTCTTGGTTTGGTTCAATAATTCCTTTATAATCAGTGATATATATATATTTTAAGTCTCTAAATGACACATATATATATATATATATATATAGGTAAAATAGGATGTCTTAAATTTAGGAGATCGATAAGGTGAATGTAGAGTTCAATATGTTACCGACAAACTCACACACACTCTATATCTGCTCTGACTTTACTGATATATGTATAGGCAGACTCCCTTTTTCCGTCTCCAAAGGAACTTAATCTTAAACCTTTTTATTCGGTTAGTGATAAAAATTCGTTAGGGTTTATAGTCTCGTTTACCTGTCTCTCTTGCACATTGTTTCATACACCATCTTTTAGATGTACGGAAATTTAGGACTGTACTTTCTTTGAATTTTCGTTCGGGAAAGTTCAAAGTAGTGCAATCCTAATTGAAGGGTACAAATGTGTGTATAAGTGAGTAGTAAATAAAATTAATGGATGATGTATGGTCAGTGGGACGGTCCGAGACCCGTACTTTTAATATGTTTCTACCGTAGGGAGGGACTGAATTCTAAAGGATATGTGTTTTTTCCGGGTTATTGAGACTCCAAACCATTTGACCTTTAAAACTCAGTATTCTCGGTGTCTCTATAACGATACTTTAAGTAAGACGACATCAAAAGTGTTAACTAAAGAGATATATTGGACAATACTTTTAGTCTTTCATCTATGAAGTAAATTGACTTTTTTCTTTTACATTATCTGATAAAACCGAGGTTTTCGTTTGAATTCTGACAGAGTACTCCTAAAACAGGGGATTTTTGTGACCATATCATTGATATGTTCAGTGATCTCGTCGTGAAGAGGTTTCATTGGTCCGACGAGACGGAGGTCTCTTCTAGAAAGGGACAACTTAAGTACTTATCCCTATTTGTGTCTCCCTCCGATCTTCCTTACTTCTTCGTACTGAGAATGAGAGGAAAAGAGGTGTGAGAAAAGGAAAGGGAGACATCTAACCCGCGCCCCTCTAAACAAAAACACTTGTCGTCACCTCTAATGAAGTACCTATATTCCTCGAAGGGACCCTCGGGTCGACCATTTCTTAGACGGACATTACGTCCTTTGGGACCAAGTTAAGGACCCAGACTTTCTAGGCGACCTCTTCCCTTTCCGATATGGGAGGTCATAAGACCGGACCTCTTGAGGGAAGAGATATGTCAGGTACCCCAGCGCTTCTCAGCCTGTCCTGACTCGGTGAAAGTGAAAGTGAAGGCACCTATGTACACCAAATATGCGTGGTAGACGAATCTGAAGTCGAAGTCGAAGAGAGGAGTAAAAACGAAGAGGCAAACGAAGAGATTGGTTGAGTGAAGAATCTGTCATGTCTGGAAATCATCCATGACGGGACCACACTTACGTCAAAAATAGTAGATATACAATTAGATTGCTTCACATATGGAATTGTTACGTACGACGATGTGACTCTATTTTAGTAGGACTTATATATTCCGATCTACCAAACCCATGAACACTGTGTAGATTTACAACATGATTCCCTAAAAAATGCACTAAAGATAGGGTTCTAACATCTGTGTAAATAGTTTAGTCGTGAAGCTACTGGATTAGATTAAAACGGTTTTAGTTCCGACATAGTGTATCCAAGTCTGTCTAGGTAATTTGGACTCAAAAAATCAAGAAGTCACAGGTAGGTTTGAAGAATAGAGTAAAACCGGGGGTATAAGGAGTCAGAACCGAATCGAGGTAAATCAAGAGTATTAGGAGTGGTATCTGTGTCTATGCAATACTCGACAAGTGACTTTTCGGATAAAAGGACAAGAGGAACCCTGTAAAAACCCCGGACGATAAGGTGATACACTATTCCGTTACGTGTCCCTTTACCAATCGTCCCACTAATATGTCCGCGTCCCATCCGAGACCTAACGTTAAGTGTTCAAAGACTAACTGTACCAATAAACCGAATAGAAAACGTCTAAACCTATCATTTTTCGTAAAGTAGTAACATTTCGACTATGACTTCCTTTCTCAAACCCTTTATCTTTGTAGTCCAAGACCAGAAGGGAAACCATGATAGATATTCCAAACCCCTTTTAGTCCAGTAGAAACACGAAGGAGCGGGTTCTGATATGTTTACTATTCGACATGAAAAGATGAAGAAGGGTGAAAAGTTCTCGTAAATCTTACTCGGTTGGGAGTATCAGTTTCAACATATCGTCAAGTCTCTCTAAGTAAACCGTGAGACACACCTTTATCAGTCGACCATATGGTAACGAGTAAAACAAGTGATCAACCATTCCGTAACAACAAGTGAACGATCCAGTACAGGTTGAGAAACGTTTCGGTACCTGACGTCGTACGTTGCGAAGGGACAAGAAGTGATAGAGGGTCTCAAACGAGTTTGCATACAGGTGACTTAGTCACTATGATAGATTGGTAGAGTAGGAGACGGTGGGAAAAGAGGAAAACGGAAGTCAGAAAGAGTTGTAGTCATAGAAAAGGTTACTCAGTCAAGAAGCGTAGTCCACCGGTTTCATGACCTCGATGTAGTAGTTAAGAAAGTTACTTACAAGTCCCAACTAAAGGAAATCCTAACTCATCAAAGAAGAGGAACATCAGGTTCCCTGAAAGTTCTCAGAAGAGGTCATGGTGTTAAGCTTCCGTAGTTAAGAAACCACGAGTCGGAAGAAATACCAGGTTGAGAGTGTAGACATGTACTGATGACCTTTTTGGTATCGAAACTGATATACCTAGAAACAGTCGTTTCACTAAAGAAACGAAAAATTATACGCTTCGAACAGTATAGAAAGGAGGGTTCCTCGTTCGTAAAAGATTATAGTGTAGACGTCAGTACCAGGTGTCACTAAAACCTCGGATTCTTTTATTTTAGACAGTGACAAAAGTAATAAAGGGAAAGATAAACGGTACTTCACTATCCTGGTCCACGGTACTAGAATCAATAAACTTACGACTCAAAATTCGGTCTAAAAAGTGAGAATAGGTCTCCGAGAATATCAAAGAGAAGTGAAAAACGGTAATCTCACCATAGTAGACGTATAGACTCCAACGACTATAATGAGGACCGTTGGACTAAGGTCGGTCATTAAGTAGGTCGGGTCGTAAAGTGTCCTACATGAGACGTATCTGCAATTTCTTGGTTCCACTGTTATATGTCGGAGAACATGAGGAAAGGGTTGGACTTTGGTCAGGTAACAAGGTAAAGGTCAAGACAACGAAGAACTGGGCGTATGTCGAAAGAGTCCTCTGTCCATTCCACCAGACCATAAGGGTAGAGAAATTCTTAAAAGGTGTCAAACAAGAAGAGGTGTGTCCGTTTCCGAAATCACATCAAGAGAACGAAAGAGATACTAGGTGTCTTACAACCGTTAAACTAGAAACCAAGGAGACGGAATGCATTTGGGTCGAACATGTAGACCTTCAAGAGCCAAGTGTATGACGACTTCGAATCGAACTTCTTAAAAACCATTCGACAATATGTTTAGGAACTTCTCAAATGATCTTTGTTGTTACGTCTATAGTTTATCTTCTACTTTTTTCAATCAGAAGTCTGTAAGAAGTACCAAACAGAATGCCGACTGAGATCGTACTGATAACTCAACAGAAAAAGTATACTTAATAAATCTTGACATAAAAACAAAAGCGAGAAGTCGGTAGAGTAAGTTCAACTTGTTTTAGAGACATACTTACCAGTGTAATTTCTATAAACTACCACAACTCAGTAGAAGTAAAATAGTAAAGATGACAAATGTAAGTCATATCTATATTATTCTAAGACCCCCCCTCTTAAACGGGTATTAAAAAATATTAGATCATAAATGAAATAACAAAAAGAAGGGAACATAATAATGTAACGTTTCTTATCTGGTGTCACCTCTCGAGACCATAGAAACTATAAGTTTTAAATTTTGACTCCACTGTTCTTTTAATAAAACACACATATAAAATTACAGTGAGGTATTAATTACGTAAAATCGTTTTTTTTCCTATATTTTGTACATGTAATCTTATAAATTGATTGAGAGAATAACACTATTTTTGGTTCGAAAGTTATTAATAGAAGAAACATTTTCTCTTTCTTTTCTTTAGGTTCGTAATGATGAGAACTTAATATTTTGTTGTTTGATAGGGAAAGAAACACCGAAAGTAGGTATATTAAATGTCATGTTTACGTTAAAAACCAAGTGTTTACGAAGATATAACTCTCGACACACTTTTTATCTTACGGATCAAGGTTAAAAGAACGGTTTGTTTCTTTTGTTTTAGGAAGGGGCAGAAGACATAATACATTCACGGTTATTGCGGAGAAACTACCGTCGAAACACAAAGTAACACAAAAACGAAAATTAATTCTATATAACCCATTTTATCACGAAGTAACATAACATGTTTTATGACTTCGCACCCGATTAATGTCGGAAGTTACCCTAAGTCATATCTGGAGTACAATGACAGAGCAAGGGTAAAAAAATGACAAATCGTTTCATAAGACTACAATATAAAAGAGGACCCTAAAAGAAAAATCGAAGAGAAGTAGGTTTACTTTTCGTCACTGGGGATGGATTTTACAATTAATTTACCGATGGAGTAAACAATATTTCAAAAATAAATTTTTATAGGAATGGTAAAACCTACGGTTTTGAGTCAAAACGGGGGATACCGGGAAAAGTGTTGTGAACGAAAATCTCCCGTATTAAAAGTGTCTTCCGTCTTAAGTTTCAATCGTCCAACCCTCGGTCTGTTTATACCTTCTTTACAGTGGGAGTAGAAATAAATTTGGACTAATTGGAAAAATTAAATCAGTAATTCAGAATAACTTTTACTTGGTTTATGTCAGTAATCAAACCTTTGTCGTTTATTATTTAAGCATCTCAACGATTCAGCACAGGCTGAGAAACACTGGGGTACCTGATATCGGACGGTCCGAGGAGACAGGTACCTTAAGAGGTCAGTTCTTATACCCTAAACCAACGGTAAAGGAAGAGGTTATTATTTAAATCTGTAAGTTATTTTTCCGTTTTAAAGATCTTGTAGATCCATTTCTATTTTACCACCTAACGAGTAACGTTTGGTTAATATTCCCCTTTTATTATAATAGGCATAACTTTAACGTTAAATGGTTCCACGGTTAGATAAAGTCTTAAACGTTTTGACACTATTTTGAGTCCATTATGGACGTAGATAGAAAAGTTCTTTGACTAATTCATGAATCAACTGAACTTTTTTTACTGATGACCCTTATAAGGTAACTCCAAAGGTACTAAGGACTCATACTGACTCCACCCTTTCCTCCACAGTTTTCCTGTTAAAATATAGAAAGATATACCGGAATCACTTTATAGTAGAGGTTTATACTTCATTTGTCGTACAAAGTCCTTTTTTTAGGTAACTTTGTTTTCGTCGTAAATTTGCCTTACGATATTTACTGATACTTGCAAAGAGTAAATACAATAAAGAGACCGGGAAATCAAAGATCTACGGACGTTAAAGAAAACAATACTTAAAAGACGTTTGTAATAATCACAAGTATGTTCATAGATTAGAAAACAACTTGATGTGACCTAATTTTACCATTAACATTAATAACATTAACAGTAAAAGTAAGACGTACGATTTATGTTACCTCACATAATATAATAACGGACTTTTGCGTATTACAAATTATTACATAAACTTTCGACCAAAACGGTTATCGTTATTATCACCATACGTTAATATATACAATACCTCACGGATGATATACGGGACCGGTCTGCTAGAGGAATTTAAGAATGTTGATGGTATACCATAGTGTACCTATGTTCACTGAACGGTAAAACAAGGGTCTACTATCCCATGATACACGGAAAGTATGTCAAAGTGCAAATTATAAATGTAGTAGAGAGGGAGGCGTTCCTTCATCCCTAAAATTTTTACTCCTTTACCTTCCAAACTTCCATCATATACCACTAAACCAAACGTTTGGGTACGTCGAACTAAAGTCTCGGACACCAGAGTAGGTGATTTGTTTTAACAGAGACGATACCTATTCCGAAATGACTTCTCTCACTCTCTGACCAGAACATCGACAGAAGGACGGCTCAAGGCGGCTCAGTCGTCACGAGGGACTGTTACGACCGTAGCAAGCCGGTCAGTGGCACCTGCGTGCGCGACGTGGTCTCGCGACACGGGTGTTGTCTGCGGACACAGTGCCGAAGGGGATCTCAACAAAATTGTCGCTTCAATCTAATTTGGGAGAACTGAGCTTACTTTCTAATACAGGAGAGTCCCGTCCCCACCCCCTCCTCTCTCACCCTCATCGCAGCTGTGTCTCCGTCACGGTACACACTTTGTCTGTCGGGCGCTCTTCGACGACACACCGGGTCCCTGGAGTCGACTCACGAGACACTACTGAACCTCCCCACCCCACCGCCATCAGTCTCCCCCACATAAGGACTAGAACAAGCGGTACGGTTGACAGAACGTCAAGTGTGACAGGCGTGACAACCGACTTGGGTCCCACCCGTTCGACCGAGGTCGATTCTCCTTCTGAGGTCCTCGACATCATCGACGTCTGTGCAATTAAGAGAGGACCGACCACGTCGTCGGCATCGTCATAAGAGAGGACCGGCTGAGTTGTCTGGGCGGGGACTGCGTCGTCATTTACGAAGGCGGAAAGATCCACCTCGAGTGTACAGGAATGTCGTGCTTCATACAGCACTCGGTCGCTCACGGAGCACAGTGCGTACGTGTCACGATATTTACTCGAGTCGAGAATGTCTCAGTAATTAATGTTTTGTACCCCACTCTCCGACTAGTGCGGTAGAACCGATTAAGAAGGGTGCCACGCTGAGCTCCGTTCCGCCGTACGATTCAGTGAAGTCAACACAGGTCGAGAAACGATGGGATACCTGATCTCGGGCGGTCCAAGGAGAGAGGCACTCTAAGAGGTTCGTTCTTATTGTCTGACCCAAGGTCCCCTAGAAGGACTGGGTCCCTAGCTTGGGCGCAGAGAATACAGAGGACGTAACCGTCCGCCTAAGAAATGGTGATCACGGTGGACCCTTCGGCAGCACAGGAATATCGATTAAGTGGAACATGTCATCTTTGATTGTGCCGTAACATTTCGTTAGTAGGATGTCACTTTTAAAAAAGGATTTTTCTAATACAGGAATTTCATCCGAAGTCCAAGGCATTAGGCCGAAGGACAAGAGAGGAACCGGAGTAGATGCCAAGAAGGAAACGGGTGACACGATATCGATGAAACGGCACAACATAAAGGAAGTCAAATGGTCCCTACGAGAAGCTGAAGTTTGTATGGGAAACGGAGCCTACGTGAGTGGGGTCTGTGGATGTACTCATAGAGGACGTGTTGAGATACATAAGGGTGTCAGAGTTTGGAACTACTGGATGAAGCTTATGATAAATATCGTGTCTAAAGACTCGAAAGTAAGACCGTCAAGGGTAGGGGAAATGGGACAAGATTAAGAAAAGGAGGACGATCGTATGACACATTAAATGAATAAACAACAGAGGGAAGGGACAAGTTACGACCCTAAGAAACAACAAGACACTATACGGGGCTTAAGGAATTTTATTACGGTTTGTCCACCAATGAGGAACCTTCTTTTCAATACTGGTTGGATCTGTCGTATAACTTTTCGTCTCGGTAATGAAACGGTTGTTTCCAGACAAATCAGTTCCGATATCTAAAAGGTCACCAGTACATACCTACACTCTCAACCTGACACTTCTTTCGACTCACAGCTTCTTAACTACGAAAACTTGTCACCACAACCTCTTCTGAGAACTCTCAGGGAACCTGACGTTCCTCTAGGTTGGTCAGGTAAGATTTCCTCTAGTCGGGACCCACAAGAAACCTCCCTTACTACGATTTCGACTTTGAGGTCATGAAACCGGTGGAGCACGCTTCTCAACTGAGTAACCTTTTCTGAGACTACGACCCTCCCCAACCCCCGTCCTCCTCTTCCCCCGCTGTCTCCTACTCTACCGACCTACCGTAATGGCTGAGGTACCTACACTCAGACTCACTTGAGGTCCTCAACCACTACCTGTCCCTCCGGACCGCACGACGTTAAGTACCCCAGTGTTTCTCAGTCTGTGCTGACTCACTGAGTTGACTTGACTTGTCTACCATCAATGAGTTGTTTTAATAATTCACCTTCTTACGTCTCTCGTTGTTGTAAAAACTCGTGTCATCTCGAGTTATTGCAATCTTTTCCGTCTCCTTGGTCTCTAGTTTAACGGTTGTGAGTAACCTAGTATCTCTTTCGTTCCCTTAAGCACTTTTTGAAGATTGAGATAAAGTAGCTGATGCGATCTCGGAAACTAAAACACCAAGGATTGTTTAACACCTTTCGAGAATTTCTCTACCCTTATAGTCCGGTAGAATGGTCAGAGGAATCTTTGGACATACCTTGTTGACTGACCTCATGTCCTAACTCTTTCCTCATGATGTCCCGACAGACAACAGTGAGACAAATAAATTGGATGTACGACTCTTGTCGTCCTCTTTACGGTCCGACCTACTCAATGTCCGACCTTAGTTCTATCCACCCTCTTTACAGTTGTAGAACCTATACCTCTACTATGGTAAGATTACCGTCTTTTACTTCTCCTTGATTTCTCGTGGAACTACTCCCAATTCCTCTTCACCCTTTTTTGGTCGAATTTTCATTTATAATTTTTTTTCCTTTGATTCGAGTACCGTAGGCCTAGGTAACACTCACTCACTCACTTCAACGAGTCAGCACACACTGAGAAACGTTGGGGCACCTGACATCGGATGGTCCGAGGAGGTAGGTACCCTAAGAGGTCCGTTTTCATGACCTCACCCAACGGTAAAGGAAGAGGTCCCCTAGAAGGGTTAGGTCCCTAACTTGGGGCCAGAGGACGTAACCTCCGTCTACGAAATTGGAGACTCGGTGGTCCCTTCGTCGTTTATCTTCCCCCTTTCCTCCTTTATTACTGTCTAAAGGAGATAAAACCGAGATTTTAGTGACTCCTACCACTGACGTTGGTACTTTAGTCTATAAAAGAAGAGTCGTCCTTTCGATACTGTTTACATCTGTCATAAACCTTTTCGTCTTTGTCACGAGACGGTTGTTCCCAAGTATATCAGTTCCGATACCAGTAGGACAACTCTCAGGGAACCTGACGTTCCTCTAGGTTGGTCAGGTAAGACTTCCTCTAGTTGGGACCCTAAAGAAACCTTCCCTACTACGATTTCGACTTCGAGGTCATGAAACCGGTGGAGTACGCTTCTCAACTGAGTAACCTTTTCTGAGACTACGACCCTCCCTCCCGTCCTCCTCTTCCCCTGTTGGCTCCTACTCTACCGACCTACCGTAGTGCCTGAACTACCTGCACTCAGACACACTTGAGGTCCTCTACCACTACCTGTCCCTCCGGACCGCACGACGCTAAGTACCCCAGCGTTTCTCAGCCTGTGCTGACTCGTTGACTTGACTGACTACCAGTAGGATCAGCATTGTTTGCAAACACTCTCGACCTGGTATTTCTTCCGTCTCACGGTTTCTAAACTAAGGATACTTGACACAACGACCTCGTCTGAAGACTCTCAGAGGACCTATCATTCCTCTAGTTTGGTCAGTTAGAATTCCCTTCCGTTGGTACTTACGAGTAACCTTCCTGACTACAACCTCGACTTCGAGTTCATAAAACCAGTGGACTTTAACCAGTCGGGTAAGTAACCTTTATAGGGACCACGACTCTTTTTCTAACTTTCGTATTCCTCTTCTCCCGTAGTCTCCTGCTCTACCGACCTACCGTAGTGACACCGTTACCTGTACTTGAACCCGTTTGAAACCCTCTACCACTCCCTGTCCCTCCGGACCGCACGACATCAGGTACCCCAGTGTTTCTCAACCTGTGTTGCCCCGTCGACTTGTTTTCAAGTCAATTCAGCGTCATACGTAAAGACCTATACTTAGGTACCGTTAAGTAATAAAGACATTATTAGTCTATAAAGATATACTATTTCCGTCTTCAACTTCCAACCCACCCTAAAGACCTATCCGTTTCACAGAATCTGTCAAACCCGAGGAGATTATCTTATAGTATCTGGTCCGTCGAACTTCTTGTTTGTTAACAAAAAGTGTCAAGACCTCCTACCTTTAGACTCTAGTCCCACGGTCGTCCCAGTTTAAGAACCATTTCCGGGAGAAGGACTAAACATCTGACAGGAAAAGAGTAAGGTTCACCACTTCTCTGTCTTTACCGATCAAGAGAAGGAGAGGAGTGGGTTAGTCCTCCGAAAATACGAGGACTGGATTAATTGAGGGTTTCCGGGTTTGCGGTCCTGTAATCCCAAAGTTGTATTACTTAGACCCCTCTGTGTTTGTAGGTAAAGTAACGTGTTTCTCTCCTTTTCAACTCTTGTACGTGTGTCTGTTCTCGTTTCGTCTACTGCTCGAGGTCAATCGTAAAGACGACTCGTTGTCCGACACCCGGTCCACATCCCTCTGTGAGCAAAGAGATCTCAAGTAAATAAATTATTTGTAAATGGCTCGGGAACGATACACAGTCTCTGAAGAGATCCACGAGTCGAAAGTCGTCACTTGCTTTCTCTGTTTTAGAGACAGGAGTGTTTCGATCCTCAACCGACTCCTCTTGTCTCTATAGTACTTTTGTTCATCGATTTAAGATGGTCCTGTCCTACGCTGCAGTCAATACAAGTTTGTCCTTACACATACAGACTCTAAACGGCGTGCCCTGCGGATAAACAGGGGAAATATGGTACACTGACTCTACGAATAGACAACCCTCCTGAGCGAGGATCGGACATCTCAGACTGTCGAGTCTAAAACCACGACGGGAGTCGATAATGCAAATAGTCCGTTGCGTCGGAACAAAAGGTAATGATCTGTAGTAAGTACCTTAGTAAATTTATGTCATAAAAGTAAATAAATCTATGTTCCGTATGATATAGGAACTGTGTTCTAACATATCTTTCTCAATACACTTGGATTTTTATGATGAGAGAAGACGTACCGTGATAGAATTACTCGTGAACCGACCCCGATCAACTGACCAAAAGACGTTAATACCGAGTGGGGACGGCGAGGTGTGGTCTCAGACCCCCTTCCTTTTTATCGTGAGGTGCCTCTTGTGGGAGTACGGGCACATACGCGACACGAAATGTGACGTCCGTAGTTATAATGGGGCGGAGTCACTACCCTCCGCCCGTATTTCAAAGTGTACCCTTTTACCCAGTGAAAAAAGACCAGTAAACTTGCCGTGAACGAAAACCGACACTGTGTCTACCTATTCGACTTTCGATAAGCCGTCTATGGCACCTCATAAAGGAAACCGGAAAGCAAATGGAGATGACAGCGACGTTCCGTCGAGTCAAGGTTAAACTATTGAAATACAGGTACTAAAATAGTCAAAGGATTGGTAGTTATTAACACACCCTTTAACAAGTGAAATGTATACTATGTGTTACACGTCTAACAAATTGAAAAGTAAAGTCAACATTTTTAGTCGTTGTTACTTTTTTAAAAGTCGGTACTTTTTAAAATTTAAATTTTTAGGAAAGATCGATTTCCATCGATAAAGGTGATTTCTTGTACCGAATTTTATAACAATATTTCACTTACGTAAAATTTTTACAAATAAAAGATGAACACCTTAATAATTGTACCCTATCCTGTTTGTTTTCAAAAGAAGATAAACTTCTTGTTAACTTATTATCAACTTATAACACGTCAATAACTAAAAAACGGTTAATGATGAATCACGTATTATTGGAGATTAATCTGCGAAACATTCAACAACAAATCAGTGATTCAGTCCAGACTGAGAGAACTTTGGGATACCTGACATCGGGTGGTCCGAGGAGAAAGGTACTCTAAAGGGTCCGTTCTTATGACCTCGTCTGTCCGCAAAGGAAGAGGTACCCTAGAAGGATTGGGTCCCTAGCTTGCACTTAGAGGACGAACCATCCACCTAAGAAATGGTGACTCGATGGACCCTTCGGGGTGAAATATTCATCTATGTACTTTAAATTAAGTAAAGACTTTAATAGAGAAACGTAGAAGATTTCTTCTTACAGGGAGAATAATGTTGTCTTAAATCTCACTACGTTTCTAATGAGTATATCAGCCGGAGTCCTGAGATTCAGACAGTTCACTGTTCAGGGGTATCTTACAGGACTTGCATCGCATAGATCTATATTTAGACATGACGTAAAGTAAAGTTAGTGTCGTAGAAATGGACGTTTTATTACTGACGTGTAGACAGATATGTTTCATGTCGGGATTTACAGTCCTGAGGCTTATGTTGAGAGGCTCCAGGAGTAGGACCCCGACCAAAGTCTCGATGACAATGTCTAGCATTGTTTACGATCCCCTTTGACTTTCTCCCTGTCTTAAGGCACCCTACCCTGATTTCTACTTTACTCAGAACAGGACGTAGTACTTCTTTTCCGTCTCAAATCGACTCATACCCCTTTTCCGTATTTTTTACTCGGTTACGATTCCAGTCCTGTGTGAGTTCTTATATAATTCCCTATTGCGTAACTTATCGAAAAGAACTTATTCGACAAATTAATCTCTTTACCATTCTGCATCCATTTAAATCTGGTGACACCCTTTAAATGTAAGTCAAGACCTCTTTCTACCCCTAACAACTGATAAAACTAATATATTTTATTATAAAATACGTAATAAAGAAAAAGGTACTTATAGAAAGAGAGTGACTCCATGAACGAAGGTACTAATCTCAAAACTTTTCCGAGTAGAAACAGACGGAAATGTAAATTAACAGGTAAATAATAAGTGAATTGGAAAATTGATACAAAAAGATATGAAGTATAATAAACAAGAATGGTTGAACTTCTGAAGTACCTATAAAATTGAACAGGTCATTTCTTGTTTCTCTATTACCCATAGAGAAAGGACGTGTGTCTTCTTACTGTTTAAATCGACCGTTTGTACTCGAATGTTGTTACAATAATGTAATAAATAAAATAATACAAAGTGAAGTTACTTTTTAAAGAAAGAGTCTCTGACTTACGTACAAAACTACAGTATTCCTTTTCTGTTTCTTTGTGTTAGGTCGGTCTTCCATACCTCAAACTAGAAACGGAAAAGGTTGGAGCAACACTGGTGATTGTTTTAAAGTACACATCAGAGGTTTCAGTAAACCTCAAGTGCTTTAGTTTAATGGAGAGCATAATGGGAAAATGGATAGGGTTGTACAACTAGAGGGACGTTTATACAGTACTAGTTTAAAGGATAACAATGGGAACAGACCTCTCTCTACTCGTGATATAGGTTAAGGAAGTAGTCAACCAGGTGTAATTGTATTATTTACCGTCCGGGGAGAAATACTAGTACCCTATTACAACGATAATTGGTCTTACAGAAGAAAAATCGGTCTGGAGTTCACTTGATATCAGTGAAATTTCTCATTATTTCACTTAATAAGAAAGGAAGGAGAATCTCTGAATCAGATTTTTGGTCTCAGCCTCGTGACAGAAGAAGAATGGAACTTTTGACGTTATTACAAGGTTTTACAAAGTGATTTTTTCCTGTTAAGATATTCTTTCAACACTGATAGTCTCAAATTGTCCGATAAAAATAGGTCCCACTGATTAGAAATTAGTCGTTTACTGTTAATCCGTAACAAACCTCTTAAAGTCATATCTCTGTTTTACATTGTCATTGTGGAAGATAGTAGAAAGAACCAATAATACACATTAGACAAAATCTTGTAAACAATTGAGAAAATCGAGGTAAGTTACGGATGGAACAAACTTCGTACGAACTTTACTCTTAACACCCATGAAGTATGAAAAAAACTAAAATCTCAATCGATGGGTGATCAGACATTGACAATAAAACTCAGGAAAACTGGATCCTCAGGACCTATTACAATTACTTCTTTGATACGTAAATACTGGGGTGGGAATACCGTCTTTCACTTCTTCTTGATTTTTCGGTGACTACTTTCACTTTCTCCTCTCACTTTTTCGACCGAATTTCGAGTTGTAAGTCCTTTACTTCTAGTACCGTAGACAAGGGTAGTGAAGTACCCTTTATCTACCCCTTTGTCACCTTTGTCGTAGTCTGAAATAAAGAAACCCGAGGTTTTAGTGACGGCTACCACTGACGTCGGTACTTTAATTTTCTACGAATGAGGAACCTTCTTTTCAACACTGGTTGGATCTGTCGTATAACTTTTCGTCTCTGTAATGAAACGGTTGTTTCCAGACAGATCAGTTCCGATACCAAAAAGGTCACCAGTACACACCTACACTCTCAACCTGACACTTCTTTCGACTCGTAGCTTCTTAACTACGAAAACTTGACACTACAACTTCTGAGAACTCTCAGGAAACCTGACGTTCCTCTAGGTTGGTCAGGTAAGACTTCCTCTAGTCGGGACCCACAAGAAACCTTCCTTACTACGATTTCGACTTTGAGGTCATGAAACCGGTGGAGTACGTTTCTCAACTGAGTAACCTTTTCTGAGACTACGACCCTCCCTAACCCCCGTCCTCCTCTTCCCCCGCTGGCTCCTACTCTACCGACCTACCGTAGTGGCTGAACTACCTGCACTAAGACTCACTTGAGGTCCTCGACCACTACCTGTCCCTCCGGACCGCACGACGTTAAGTACCCCAGCGTTTCTCAGCCTGTGCTGACTCGCTGACTTGACTTGACTTGACTACGTAAATACAACCCGAGATAAAAGAGTGATAAAATCACCCCGTATTTATTGACACTTTATACTGATGAGAGAGAGGGATAAACATTGGATAAAATGGACATCAATGAGATACAAAGGATACTAAAATATAGTTTATTATATGAGTCCTTCGTTTGTTTATCGATTGTATAGTATCACATTAGGACTTTATGGGAACCCAATAATATATTTTTGTTAGAACTCTATTATTATTTTTTATTACTCAATTGCACATAACTTTCTAATACTACAACATCTGTGATATAATTCGTTAAATATTTGTGACAGAGTAAATTGAAAGTTTTGTTGACATCCCACCTTTAATATTAAAAAAGGTAGAAATCTTCTTCCTTAAATCTGTGTCTTCAATCATACCAGCTGATACTTTTACTAAGGTTTGACTGAGATTTTATCAATAAATGGTTAATTATTACTATTACAAAGAAAATCCGTTAATTGAATATAATCAATTACTTTATTGGTTAATTAGTATAGTTGAATATTCCAAACTTAAAGTATAATAAACGTTTTCTTTTTTTTATCAAAAGATAATTAAGACAAACTGAGGATATTTTGTGAAGGAGTAAGAGTTCATCTTTTTTTATTTTTATATAAATAGACCACAAGGGCGTCTTTCAAATCAAAGAATTCTCCTTTTAGAGACTGGATCTGACCTATAAGTGACTCCAGTGGGGATTGTTTACACGGACAGTGGCATCTCAACTCCTTCATCCTTAAAACATGGACCCTCTTGTACTCTCTCAATCTCCGTCGTTTACTATCCATGTCCTTTCCTGTGTAACGACCAAGACAGGGAAGGAGGACGAAAGGTGTTAATGAAATACGCGACCATTATCACGCGAAATTGTTACTCGAACCCTTCACTCCTTATTATCTTTAGTGTGCAAGATGAAAAAAGTAATATTTCGAGTCTATAGGGGGTAGATTGGGTTAAGTCGGTGGTATTAAGAAGTGTCTTCAATAAAGAAGAATTGTACTAAAATGTACAATTTTATTAAAATTGGAGGAGATGTTAAAAAAAAAATTTAACTTCTATGATAAAACACCTGAGGAACTTTTATAAAGAACCCAGAGGTCTTTCCTTTTAGTATATAATTTTTCGACTTATGGTTTCTTTAAAGTGTTTCTATATTTCTCCCATGGAGATTCGATTTGTTCTTAGTAGACAATTATCCAATTTTTCATAAACGTAATATCTATTTTATTAGATTCAAATGACTAAATATATAATTCATCTTTTATTTAATATTAGGTGAATCAATAATACAATGATATCCAGTTAGTAATGTCAAAATCAAAATGAACCACAAATTTCTGTCTTATTTTTATAAAAATAGTGACTGTATCTATAACCACTTCGTATTAACTTCTTTTTTTCTTATTTTTTTCGATAGATTCATAATCTGAACAAACCATTTTCTAAATTTTATTATATCTCTCTGTTCCTTTCTCTGAGATAAGATAATGACGAACCTCTTCTTGTATTACCGAGGGTGCAGTGTCTAGACCCCACTCTGTCCGAGAGAATCTTGTCGATAACTCCTACTACAACCGAACGGTACCGGTCAGAATCCTACAGTAATACATTCTCGATACATATACATATTCTTGAAGTATTTTCTCGTCACTTATTCTAATACTGTTTTCCTAACTTCCTCCCTATATATTTCGTTCCAACTTCCACGATCGTTAAAAACGTTCACGATTCTTCGTTTCATTTTTATTCTTACCAGATATTTATTTATCGTTCACTTCTCTCATTAACGATTTGTTTAAACTTCCTTACTACCCCATCTTAATTTGAACCCACTTATAATGTACGCCGTCTTAGGGAAACATTTGTATATTGTCTGTTTTGTATATTGGAGTACTCTTTTCCCCGGAGTAGGAACTTCGGGGGGACTTAAGTGTGGGTGGGGCGTGGTTCTGACCAGACATCTGTCTTGTCCACTTGAGAGTCGGGACGGGTGGCGTACGTCTCTGGTTCGGTGTCGATGTTTCCCGTTCGTCGAGAGAGAAAAGACACGTTGGGTCGACCCACTCACGCGAGGGACGTTGGTGTCGGGACAGAGTCGACCACTCGTGTGCGTCGTGTGTGGTCGCTTTAGGTCGCTCACGGACCGAAACCTCCGGTCTCCTCTAGTGTGAAGACCTGGTGTGTCTTTTTTTGACGAAGATTTGTCTTGGTGAGGGAGTCCTGACCTTTTACATGTACGAAGTGGACTGCAAACATCTGTTGGGGTCACTCTGACCGTTTACTTCTGTCTCCTTATACGATGTTGAGTTTCTTGCTCCGTTTTGGGGACCTTTTAGTGGAATTCCTTACCTCTTTTCGTTGGACGGACCATTTCTTAGGTTTTATCTCTAACATTTCTACAGGGGGCTAGAGTCTTATTCTTACCTTGCGTAATGCTTGAAGTTGTTTCTCCATCTTGTATAATTTTTTTAATACTTTGTGTATACACATATACATACACACATTGAAACTATATTTTTACACATATTGACTTTACTTTTTATGTGATCTCCCAAAATTGTTGTCTTACCTACTCTGTCTTCTTGTTTAGTTACTCGACTTTCTGTTTCGTTGCCTTTTACGGGTCTAATCGTGTCGTTCACTTTATCAATCTTCTTACTCCTATAAAGTTCCCTGGAGACCCTTTTATAGTTCGTCTAGTGTGTACGTAATGACCTCAAGGTCTTCCTCCTCTAGCTCTTTTTACTATCTTCTTTGTAGTTCCGTGTAATATTGATTTTACCATTTTCAATTCCTATTCCTCTCTTAGAATTTACGTCGTTCTATTTCCGTTGAATGTGCGGTCTTTTTGGAGTATTCCCACACTCCTCTAAAAGGTCGTCTGTCAAATGTCCGGTATCTCCTCACTGTACTGTACCTGTTTTACAATTTTCATTTTTCGGTGGCTGATTCTTATGGGATGGGTGTTCCAATGGTAAGTCTTGACTTCCTCGCTAATTCTCGAGACGTCTATTCGTCGTTAATTTCTTTAAGTAGTGGTGATTGTACCGGAATGTCCTTTGCAATTTCGTTAAAGAGGTTCGATTTGTTCCGTGAATAATTCTTATTCTTTTGTGTGATTTCATTTTTACAGTGGTCTTTAACCTTTATTATTACCTCACTTAATTAGTACATATTAATTCATGATTCCCATTTTCTGTTTTTGTTTATTTCAATTAATTTTCATATTATTAATCAATTCCTTATGGAGTTTATTTTACTGTTTACACAAAAGTTTTATATTTTACACCCCTCCTCAATTACATATTTCGAAACCAAACGAAAGTTTTAATTCAGTGGTATTTGAGCTTTCTTTGACAACAGATATATCCTACAATGTACCCCTCGAGTACCATTGGTGTCTGTGTGTGTGTGTTTATCGTTTTTTTTTTTTTTTTTTTNTTTTGTTTTTTTTTTTTTTTTTTTTTTTTTTTTTTCCTTTTCTCTTTTTTTGTATTTGTATCGTGACTTCTCTTATTAGTTTGGAGTTCCCTTCTCTCTTTCTCTTTTTCTTCTTTCTCCTCGTGATATTTTTGTCGGTCTTTTATTAATTCCTTTACCGTTATTCACGTGTGGATAGTCGTCACTGAAGTTTAAGTTTACCTGGCTTGACAGGTCAATCCCATAGGTCAATCCCAGTTTGTTAATCCCGGGAGTGAATAAATTAATGTTGTTCCCCTTCCGTCTTTGTGTGGGTAAGTGTGTGTGTGTCTGTATAAGTGTTTATATAATTATATTGGTCGTCTTTCTCTTAAGAGTTTAGTAAAACGACTCTTCTTTATATATTTTTGTAAAAAATTGGAATAAAGAGAGGTGAATGAAGAAAAAAAGGGAAATCATATCTCTACTATCTTCTTCTATTTTTATATTCATAGATTTAGGTGAATAAAGGGAACCTTCACGACGAAATTGAACGGTATTACACAAAACTATTATAATAAGATAATAGGTAAAACTTTACGAAAGATTAAACGAAACACTAGACAGGGAAAGAGAGAAAGAAGAGAAAAGAGAGAAGAGAGAAAGTCTACAAACCTCCAAAAATTTTATATATATTAAGAATAACTAAAGATTAATTTAATTAATATTAGTCTATCGTATGCGTCAAAATAAAGTCAGACAACTATAAATTACTCTGAACAAAATACCTGGGAAAAATGTATAACGAACAACTTTCAAGATAAACCTAAACTATTCTTAATTACCTACAATACAAGAAGTTTACAGTTAATACTATTCAACCAACTATCACAACGAGTTTAAGAGAAACAGAAATGACTAAAAAAGTTTAGAGTATAAAATGGTTTATGTCCTTCTCCCTACAGTTATCACCGTAGAGACTAACACCTAAACAGATGAAGAAGGAAATCCAAATATTTGAAAAAGGTCACATATTAGGTTTCAAGACGTAATACAAATCTAAAAGTTTTTATATTGGAAGATTTAATCATCCCCGTGTGTTAAAATTACATAATAATCACTTGACTAGGAAAATAGTAACGACGACGACGACGACGATTCAGCGAAGTCAGTACAGGCTGAGACACGCTGGGGTATCTGCCGTCGGGTGGTCCGAGGGGGAAAGGACCCTAAGAGATCCGTTCTTATGACCTCACCCAACGGTAAAGGAAAAGGTCACGTACTTTCACTTTTCAGTTTCACTTCAGCGAGTCAACATAGACTGAGAAACACTGGGGTACCTGACGTCGGATGGTCCGAGGAGGTAGGTACCCTAAAAGGTCCGTTCTCATGACCTCACCCCAAGGAAACGGAAGAGGTGGAAGATAGTAATCCTTTATGTTTAAAAATTTTTATATAAATTTATTGTAATTATAATTTATTATATTAATACAATTATTAGTTATGATAATAATTTTATAATTTATTATCATTTATAAATTTTATGATTATAAAATTTTTATATAAAATTTGTATATAAGAAACTAAACTCTCTAAAAAACCTTACTAGAGCACTATAAAAAGAACTCAAATACTAAACGTACCATATAGAAGAAAATTTTTTAAGAGATAAAATAATGTGACCTTGTAACTTTCACTAAAAACGAAAAGTATATCGACCCAACACCGAATAGTAACAACGTCACATCAAACTAAGACCACGTATATACAAGAGTAATTCTAATATTCTGTGTCCAGGGACCACAAGCTTTCCTCTTCCACCAGACAAATTCTTTTCTTTCAAAAGAAGGGGTGGACAGCTCTCGAATTCCAAAGGAGGGGCGTTACGACGCGAGAACCCAAGCACTAGCCGGGGTGGTGTGTGGCGGGGCGAGACGTTCTCGTGGGAGGGGTGGGCACTGCGGACAGGGGCACGCCTAGCGGGTGGTAAGGGAGGTGTGTGAAGTCGAACAAAGGATCTGCGGTAACTCTTATGGCTAAAGTAAGTCTAATGTGTACTGTACACACCTTTTACAGATCAAAGTGTTGGAAAATATGTCATTTGCCTCTTCCTTTACCGTTGGGTGAGGTCACAAGAACGGACCTCTTAGGGTCGCTGCCCCTCGGACCACCCGACGGCAGATACCCCAGCGTGTCTCAGCCTGTGCTGACGTCGCTGAGTCGTCGTCGTCGTCGTCGTACATCATGTTACAGTTAGGATCGGTAAGAAGAGGAGCGGAGTGAGAACTAATTTTTGGGCTCATGTTTTAGTCTTTCTCAAGAATATACTAAAAATCAGACCCCATTTACTTCCCGTTCCTGAAGACAACCGGAGTGGGGTCGTCGGAAAGAATAAGAAAACGGGGTACTTAAGTCAGAAGACAGAGAATTGTCTGTCAACTCATTCAGGTAAACTAGTCCTACAAGACTTTAGATGATGTGGACACACAAAGAAAAGACAACAACAAAGTAAATGTATTCTAAAAATAAAGTCTTGTCTCGATCCAAGTATACGTTTGACTTTCTATCGTATAAATGTGTATTGGGAGTGGGTCGAGAAGGATAATGGACAAATAGAATTTATTACTTGAGTACACCCATGTAATTGATTATTTGAGAAAGAAGAGTCAAAAAGAAATTAAAAAGGGGAGGAAGGGAAAAGACAGGGTCTTGAGGTCGATCTTTTCGTGTAACGAAAACTTTCTGTACGGAGGAATCAGAGGGGAACCAACACTGTCAAACAATCTAAAAAGAACAAAACTCCCGGAACTGTCAAAACTGCTAATGACCAGTCAACAAGACATCTTACGGGGAGTCGACCCTAAACGGACTTCAAAAAGAGTACTAATCCGACACCAATACCCAAAAGCCGTCCTTTGGATGTCTTCGTTACACGGTAAAAATAATGTAATATAGTTTTCATGCACGACAGTTGTCTTAAATAGTGGTGACTACAACTGGAAGTAGTGGGCGACTACCCTATAAACAGTCCCGAAAGGTAATATTTCGAGGAGCAAAAGAGGGGAGAGGTGTAAAGGCAGACTCGAGAAACCTTTCTTCAGTGACACAAGTCGGGTATGGACGTCACCCAACAATGGCGCGTGTCAGGAACCACCTCATAGATACACTTAATAAACCTTTAAGGACTTACCCTCAAAAGAAAGAAAAGAGGATAAACAGATAGATAAATATAGTCATACCTGGGGTCTTATAAATCGAATACAATAAATTAGGATGTGTTTATCATAGGTCGTTAATCACTTTTGATTCGAACGGTACAAGGGTCACACTTAATACCGTGATAGGTCCATTTGTCTAGAATTAATACACAAGTTCTACAAGGACTGAGAGGTCTAAACCCCTACCCAAACGAGATTAACAAGGTACTTTTTATTGACTAAAAGTTAAACAGACCGAAAAAAAAATATTCTCACTCTCACTGTTAAAGATTCATAGAAAAGACAACCTTGACTTTAACCTTACACCATATAAAAAAAGAGTTATATCAAGAAAAGTTGACCGAAAATATAAATTTTACACAACCCAGAACCAAAAATCGGTCATACTCTTGGATACCGGACACGAATGAGGTAGTGTAATATGTTAATAGAGATGTCAACCCGAAGAAATGAATAAATAAAAAATAGTACGAGACCCAAAAACCATATAAAAAGACAGTAAAGGAACGGGGAACGAAAGAAAGGACTGAACCAACACTTCACGAATAGAAGAATGAAAAGTTTAAATAGAGGACCATATTTAAAAATCAATATGGTAAAACACAGTATAATAATCACAAAGAGATCCCAACATCGAAATTTGGAGGGAATTTTATTATGGTATGGTAAAGTGTTCGTCATACTTCTAAAATATTATCATATGGGAAAGGAAATGATGAATATTTGGGGTGTCAGGTAATGTATTTAATAGAAAATAAATATTATCGAGTATCAGTACATTCAAATTTAGATAGGTAAATATACCATAATATACACATACTATATTATAAAACGATATATAATCGGAAACATGGATAGAAGTAAGGAAAGAAGTCTTTATTATAAGTCCTAAGTTAAATGATAATAAAGGGAAGTCCGATTTCTTGAGTATTCTCTCGTCCAGAAGACCTCTGTTTAAGAAAATAGAAACAGTAACGTTTTTACAGAACCTCCTTCTTCTTCTCCCGTCTCATCTTTCTTAATCACGAGTGGGAGTGGGTACTTGGACATTTTTTAAGTAGACTAGACGGACACCTCGTCCAGAGTGACTTTTGTTAGACTTCGGATTCTATTTCAGAGAAAGTACTGGTTTCAGTTTTTCTTTCTAGGTATACCTCAGTCCATCCTACCCTCCTCTTCACTAATCCAGTCCTGGTCCCTATAGTTTCCGAGCCCCGAAGAAGGACCATCACTCTCTAAATTCGGTATACTACGACACTTTCACGACGTGAGTTATACGGTCGTTTAAACCTTTTGAGTCGTCACCGGTGTCCGGACGTTTTCCAGTCAAAAGTAAGGTTAGGGTTTCTTTCCGTTACGGTTTCTTACGAGTTTGATGACGTGTTAACGTGAGTAGAGTGTTCGATCATTTCATTACGAATTTTAAGAGGTTCCGTCTCTTGCACTTGAATCGTTATACACTTGGTACTTGAAGGACTACAAGTTCGACCAAAATCTTTTCCGTCTCCTTGGTCTCTAGTTTAACGGTTGTAGGCGACCTAGTAGTTTTTTCGTTCTCTCAAGGTCTTTTTATAGCTAAAGACGAAATAACTGATACGGTTTCGGAAACTGACACACCTAGTGTTATTTGACACCTTTTAGGACTTTCTCTACCCTTATGGTCTGGTGGACTGGACGGAGAACTCTTTAGACATACGTTCAGTCCTTCGTCGTCAATCTTGACCTGTACCTTGTTATCTGACCAAGGTTTATCCTTTTCCTCATGCAGTTTCGACATATAACAGTGGGACGAATAAATTGAATATACGTCTCATGTAGTACTCTTTGCGANTGTTCGACCTCAGTTCTAACGGTCCTCTTTATAGTTATTGGAGTCTATACGTCTACTGTGGTGGGAATACCGTCTTTCACTTCTCCTTGATTTTTCGGAGAACTATTTTCACTCTCTCCTCTCACTTTCTCAACCGGATTTCGAGTTGTAAGTCTTTTGCTTCTAGTACCGTAGACCAGGGTAGTGAAGTACCCTTTATCTATCCCTTTGTCACCTTTGTCACAGTCTGAAATAAAACCCCCCGAGGTTTTAGTGAAGTCTACCACTGACGTCGGTACTTTAATTTTCTGCGAATGAGGAACTTTCTTTTCAATACTGGTTGGATCTACCGTATAAGTTTTCGTCTCCGTAATGAAACGGCTGATTCCAGACAGATCAGTTCCGATACCAAAAAGGTCACCAGTACATACCTACACTCTCAGCCTGACACTTCTTCCGACTCGTGGCTTCTTGACTACGAAAACTTGACACCACAACCTCTTCTGAGAACTCTCAGGGAACCTGACGTTCCTCTAGATTGGTCAGGTAAGACTTCCTCTAGTCGGGACCCACAAGAAACCTTCCTTACTACGATTTCGACTTCGAGGTCATGAAACCGGTGGAGTACGCTTGTCAACTGAATAACCTTTTCTAAGACTACGACCCTCCCTAACCCCCGTCCTCCTCTTCCCCTGTTGTCTCCTACTCTACCGACCTACCGTAGTGACTGAGCTACCTGCACTCAGACTCACTTGAGGTCCTCAACCACTACCTGTCCCTCCGGACCGCACGACACTAAGTACCTCAACGTTTCTCAGCCTGTGTTGGCTCACAGACTTGACTTTACTTGACTTGACTTGACTTGACTTGACTACCCCATGGGGTCGGGATCCCAGACTGTGACCCTTTTACTCAGGGAAATCGACCAAACTTTTGGTCACTCCCGAATGGCCTCTCTACATTCTTTAGCCCTGAGACAATATTTCTCGTGCATCCGAACGAATAACAGACCTTGTTCCGTCTCCTTCGTCGGACTTTTAGACCCCGAAACTGACTAAAGGACACTGACGGGGCGTCAATAGGGTCGAACGTGACTTACGGACGAGGTCAGTGAGGACGAGGCCCGTGGAAAGGTGATCCCGTCTCCGATCACCTCTCACAACAGGACCTGTTACACATACACTCGCCCCTGTCTCGGTCGATCTTAGAGCGGGACGGAGACTCGTGTCGTTCCCACCGGTAGCCCCCGTGCGTATTTTTACCCCACGAAACCCTCACCGGACCCCGAGACTGACCGGACGGCCCTGGTATGGTGGTACACCGGACCGGACATGGTAACATGGGCGAGGTTGTTGACTTCGCTTCAACGAGAACGAACTTCCACAATGTGTATGGGTCTCCTTCATCTGAGTCGAACCTAGACAGGGACGGAGNGTAATGAAACGGCTGATTCCAGACAGATCAGTTCCGATATCAAAAAGGTCACCAGTACATACCTACACTCTCAACCTGACACTTCTTCCGACTCGTGGCTTCTTGACTACGAAAACTTGACGCCACAACCTCTTCTGAGAACTCTCAGGGAACCTGACGTTCCTCTAGATTGGTCAGGTAAGACTTCCTCTAGTCGGGACCCACAAGAAACCTTCCTTACTACGATTTCGACTTCGAGGTCATGAAACAGGTGGAGTACGCTTGTCAACTGAATAACCTTTTCTGAGACTACGACCCTCCCTAACACCCGTCCTCCTCTTCCCCTGCTGTCTCCTACTCTACCGACCTACCGTAGTGACTGAGCTACCTGCACTCAGACTCACTTGAGGTCCTCAACCACTACCTGTCCCTCCGGACCGCACGACGCTAAGTACCCCAACGTTTCTCAGCCTGTGTTGGTTCACAGACTTGACTTGACTTGACTTGACTACCCCATGGGGTCGGGATCCCAGACTGTGACCCTTTTACTCAGGGAAATCGACCAAACTTTTGGTCACTGCCGAATGGCCTCTCTACATTCTTTAGCCCTGAGACAATATTTCTCGTGCATCCGAACGAATAACAGACCTTGTTCCGTCTCCTTCGTCGGACTTTTAGACCCCGAAACTGACTAAAGGACACTGACGGGGCGTCAATAGGGTCGAACGTGACTTACGGACGAGGTCAGTGAGGACGAGGCCCGTGGAAAGGTGATCCCGTCTCCGATCACCTCTCACAACAGGACCTGTTACACATACACTCGCCCCTGTCTCGGTCGATCTTAGAGCGGGACGGAGACTCGTGTCGTTCCCACCGGTAGCCCCCGTGCGTATTTTTGCCCCACGAAACCCTCACCGGACCCCGAGACTGACCGGACGACCCTGGTATGGTGGTACACCGGACCGGACATGGTAACATGGGCGAGGTTGTTGACTTCGCTTCAACGAGAACGAACTTCCACAATGTGTATGGGTCTCCTTCATCTGAGTCGAACCTAGACAGGGACGGAGACTTGTTTCGCTTCCATCGACAACTGTCACTCGTGTGTCTCCGTCACCTGACCTTTGTCGGACCCAAGACTGCCCGAACGACCCAGCCAAGGCCGTACTTGGACCGGAAGGGACCCACAGGTGAGGTCAAGGTAAACCGGGTCGTGACAAGAGGTGATCTCGTCTCCACGGACACGACCTGCCCTCTCACGTGTGAATCTACCCCCACTTTGGTCGAGTCGGGACTTGGAGTCCCTCATACTAAATCGTGGGTTCCGGAACTAGGACTGGGACTATCCTCGACTACCAGTCGCTCGTATCCCCTCGTGGAGGAGTGGGGACCACCACCGAGGTCGAGGTAGTGAGTGGCCTAACCGTCGACGGTCGTGTGTGGACCCTTTCAGCACTGGGTACGAGTGAAGTCTAAGTCGAGATGGTGGTTTCAGCGACCTGTGTGTGTCTGACGTATCCTTTCAAGGACGTGCTTCTGTACGGTAATCCATTGATATAGTGGTTTAAAGTATCTCCATTTCAACTTGTTTTACTCTCCTGTCTCCTTAAATAAAGTTTTCTTTCCTGTTCCTTTTTTTAGGGACCTTTTTCAACATTACCTTGTCTCTATTTATTAAATAGTGTATTTCTTAAGTTTCGTAATCATCATTCTGACGAGTGACTTGACCCTTCTCGACTTATACCATTTTTAAAATTGTTCGTTGATCTTTTATATCTTTCTCGGTAGTCTCGACTTCTTGTGTCATTGATTTTACTTTTTATGTGAGTGATCTTCCTTATTTATCGTCTGATCCACTATATCTCCTTAAGGGTTCACTAGATCTTCCATCTTATTACCTTTAGTTAGTTTTCTCGGTTTTTATTTTTACTCCGATAAAATTCCCTGAAGACTCTGTTGTAGTTCACATCTCAAAAGTCTTTCTCTTTTTTCTCTCTGTCCACATCTTTTACATAAACTACCTTAATTACGAACTTCAGAAGGACTTCAACTTCTTCCTTTGTCTAAAGGTACATGTCTTTAGTGTCTTTTAGGGTTTATTCTACTTAGGGTTTTGTGAGTGTGGTCCTGTATAGTGTACATTGTACCATTCTCAATTTCAAATTCTCTCTTAACATATCCGTCATTCCCTTTTTGTATGTCAGTGTATATTTCCTTAGGAGTATGTACCTCGTCGACCAAAAAGATGTCTTTGAAACGTCTGTTCTTCCCTCACCATACTACATAAATTTTACAACTTTCTCTTTTTGAATGTTACATCCTATAAGATAGGTCTTTCCCATAGTAAGTTTTAACTTCTTCTCTTTTTCTTGAAATCTATTCATTTTTTTTTTTTTTTTCAGGTAGTTATTATGTCGTCGGAATATCCTTTACAATTTCACCTTTTCTTCGATGTTGTACTTCATTCTTAAGTATCCTTTCCTTTTTAGGGTGATCATTTCTATTTATATATCACTTCGACAGACACCTTTCATTCACTTATCCTTATGATTTCTTGTTTTAATATTTTAGTTGATATTGATATTATTTATTAATTCTCTGTCTGTACTTGTATATTTTATACTGTATTTTTTACAGTCCCTTCCCTCCTTCTTTAAATCTAGAAAATCCTACACAGACTTGTATGTACCAATGGTCGAATCTTGTTCATCTGTACGGATATACAATTGCGTGTAGGTGTTCACCTTTTGGATGTCATCCATGTGTTTTCGTTTTCGACACTTTTGTATAATGATTACTTTGTTGAGTTTAATATTCCCTTCTTTAATTATCTTCTTCTTTCTTGTGTCCTCTTGATGTTCAGTCAAGTCAGCGAGTCAGTACAGGCTGAGAGACGCTGGGGTACTTAGCATCGTGCGGTCCGGAGGGACAGGTAGTGGTTGAGGGTCTCAAGTGAGTCTCAGCGCAGGTAACTCAGCCACTACGGTAGGTCGGTAGAGTAGGAGCCAGCAGGGGAAGAGGAGGACGGGGGTTGGGGAGGGTCGTAGTCCCAGAAAAAGTCACTCAGTTGAGAAGCGTCCTCCACCGGTTTCATAACCTCAAAGTCGAAGTCGTAGTCAGGAAGGTTACTTGTGGGTCCTGACTAGAGGAAATCCTACCTGACCAACCTAGAGGCACGTCAGGTCCCCTGAGAGTTCTCAGAAGAGGTTGTGGTGTCAAGTTTTCGTAGTCAAGAAGTCGCGAGACGAAAGAAGTGTCAGGTTGAGTGTAGGTATGTACTGGTGACCATTTTGGTATCGGAACTGATCTGCCTGGAAACAACCGTTTCGTTGTAGAGACGAAAAGTTATATGATAGATCCAACCAGTATTGAGAAAGGTTCCTCATTCGTAGAAAATTAAAGTACCGACGTCAGTGGTAGACGGTACTAAAACCTCGGGGGTTTTTATTTCAGACTGTGACAAAGGTGACTAAGGGGTAGATAAACGGTACTTCACTACTCTGGTCTACGGTACTAGAAACAAAAGACTTACAACTCGAAATTCGGTTGAAAAAGTGAGAGGAAAAAGTGAAAGTAGTTCTCCGAAAAATCAAGGAGAAGTGGAAGACGGTATTCCCACCACAGTAGACGTATAGACTCCAATAACTATAAAGAGAGCCGTTTGAAAAAAAATTCATATTTAAGTAACTAAAATTAACCTCCAATTAATGAAATGTTATAATATAACCAAAACGGTATGTAGTTGTACTCAGACGGTGTCCATATGTGTACAAGAGGTAGGACTTGGCGGGAGGGAGGAAGGAGAGGCATGGTAGGGAGACCCAGCAGGGTCACGTGGTCGGGATTCGTAGGTCATAGTACGTAACTTGGACCTGACCGCTAAGCAAAGTAAATACTATAATATGTACAAAGTTAAGGTAAGAGGGCCGTTAGAACTAAGGTCGAACACGAAGAAGGTCGGGTCGAAAAGAGTACTACATGAGACAATTTATTCGTCCCACTGTTATATGTCGGAGCTACATGAGGAAAAGGATAAACCTTGGTCAGACAACAAGGTACAGGTCAAGATTGACAACGAAAGACTGAACGTATATCCAAAGAGTTCTCCGTCTAGTCCACCAGACCATAAAGGTAGAGAAAGTCTTAAAAGGTGTCAAATAACACTAGGTGTATCAGTTTTCGAAACCGTATCAGTTATTTCGTCTTTATCTACAAAAAGACCTTGAGAGAACGAAAAAGGTACTAGGTCGCCTACAACCGTCAAAGTAGAGACCAAGGAGATGGAAAAGATTTTGGTCGAACTTGTAGACCTTAAAGTACCACGTGTATAACGACTTCGGACCGAACCTCTTAAAACTCGTAATGAAATGATCGCACACTCTACTCACGTTAACACACCATCAAACTCGTAAGAACCCGTAACGGAAAGAAACCCTAACCTTACTTTTGACTGGAAAAGGTCAGGACACCGGTGATGACTCAAAAGATTTAAACGACCGTATAACTCACGTCGTGAAAGTGTCGTAGTAGAAAGTCCTAAACTTTGTCGAGGTGACCTTAAGGTAGTGGAGGTGATCGAAACAATCATCACTACGAAGGATTCCGGGTGAACTGAAGTGTAAGGTCCTCGAGATCCACTCACTAGTGTGGTAGTACTAATAGAAAAAGTACTTCTAGAAAAAACATGTCAAGAAGACACATAAGAACGGTGGAGAAGAATTATAGAAGACGAAGACAATCCAGGTATGGTAAAGACAGGAAATAGCTCGGGTAGAAACGTACTTTATAAGGGAACTATAGAGATTAAAAGAACTTCTCTAGAGATCAGAAAGGGTAAGACAAGAAAAGGAGATAAATAAACATAACTGGCGACTCCTTCCGAAAGAATAGAGAGGAACGACAAGAAACCTTCAGACGTAAGTCTACGAGTATAGAAAGGAAAAGAGGAAACGAAAAGTGAAGAGAAGAAAAGTGTCGATAAACATTTCGGAGGGGTCTGTCGGTAAAACGAAAAAGCGTAAAGAAAAGATACCCCTACCAGAACTAGGAACAGAGGATGTTTTCGTTAGTATTTTGTTTATTGTTTTACCGTCATTCATGCATAAAATATACGGTTACCCAATTTTCGAGGCAAGTTTTCTGTATCACACCGACTAACTTATTTTGTTTATTTGTTCTGGGTACGACGGATGTTCTCTGAGTAAAGTCTCGAGTTCTGAGTGTAGTTAACACTCACACTCCTACCTTTTTACAGAAAATACTTTTACATTTATTTTTCTTTCGACCCCATCGTTACGAGTAAAGTCTGTTTGATCTGAAAATTTCTTTCAGATATGACTTTTAGTTTCCTCCGTCACATTACTATTTCCCTGGTTATATTCTTCCACGTTATTACGGGGAATTATGTATACGTGGATCGTACGTATGTACGTACGACTCAGTGAAGTCAGCACAGACTGAGAAACGCTGGGATATCTGACATCGGACGGTCCGAGGAGAAAGGTTACCTAAGAGGTTCGTTCTCATGACCTCACCTAATGGTACGAAAGGAAGTCCCCTACGTAGGTCACATCCTCGTGGATTCTATATATTTATTATATAATTGTCTGTATTTCCTGACCTATTATTATGTTATTATTCATCCCTTAAAATTGTAAAGTGAATCCAGTTACCTACCTAGTGAGTCTGTATTTTAGTTGGTTCTTTATAACCGGAATTTGTCGTACAATCTGGTGTGAATAACTAACCTTCTTAGTTGTACTAATATCAACAGGTATAATAGGTTCACTTTCACTTTCAACGAGTCAGTACAGACTGTGAAACGATGGGGTATCTGATATCACGGGTACCTTAAGAGGTCCGATCTTATGACCTCACCCATCGGCAAGGGAAGAGGTCCCCTAGAAGGGTTGGTTCCCTAGTTTGGGTCCAGAGGACGTAACCTCCGTCTAAGAATGGTCGACTCAGTGGTTCCTTCGGGTTCTTATGACCTCACCCATCGGATACGGAAGAGGTCTCCCAGAAGGGTCGGGTCCTTGACTGGGTCCCAGAGGACGTAACGTCCATCCACACCCTATAACCCCTTCTTTTACCGTTGGGTGAGGTCATAAGAACGGATCCTTTGGGGACCTGTCTCCTCGGACCACCCGATGTCACGTACCTTAGTGCTTTCTCAACCTGTGTTAAACCAATGGTTTGTCGTTGCTGGAGAGAAATGTCGAAATAAATGACACTACATAATGGCGACGTATGAACAGAGGTGATCAGACTCAGGGGAACTCCTATGATGAGATTCGTTAGATAATTAAATTTCTTTAGGGATAGTTTTGTGAAAAGTGCCTTGACCTGGTTCATTAGAATTTTAAATGTACCTTGGTCTTTCCGGAATTTGTCAGCTTTGTTAGAACTCTTGTTTCTTGTTTCGACCTCCATAGGGTGCGAGACTGAAATCTAATATGATATTTCGATGTCATTACTTGGTCACACCAAGACCGTGTTTTCCTTCGTGTACATAGTTACCTTGTCTTATCTCTCGGATCTTTATTCGAGTGTGTGAATAAAAGTTAATTAAATGCCATTGTTGCCTCGGTTCTTATATGTTGCCTCCTTTCTGTCAGAAGTTTTTCACCACTAACCTTTGGACCTCTCGATGTACAATTTTTGGTTTTGTTTGTGCTTTAGTCTTGTAAGAAAGTGTGCTATCTGTTCTTTCTTTTCTTTCACTTCAGTGAGTCAGTACAGGCTGAGAAATACTGGGGTACCCGACATCGGGTGGTCCGAGGAGGCAGGCACCCTAAAAGATCCGTTCTCACGACCTCACCCAATGGTAAAGGACAAGGTCCCCTAGAAGGACTGGGTCCCTAGCTTGGGCCCAGAGGACGTAACGTCCGTCTGTGAAATGGTAGACTCGGTGGTCCCTCCGACATATTATGTGTTTTGTGTAAGTTTTACCTAATTTCTGGATTTACATTCCGACCTTTAGTATTTTGAGGATCTTGTTTTGTATCTCGTACGAAACCGTATTCAACCTTGTTATAAAAAGACCTAAAGGAAATGTTCCGTTTCCTTAGTTTTCGTTTTTAAAATTTTACCTTGGATTTATTTGAATTTTCGAAAAACGTGTCGTTTCTTTTAGTAACTAGGGCGGTGGGGAGTTTTTATGTTAGATGACTTACCCTCCTTTATAAACGTTTACTATACAGACTATTTCGTCTATAGGAGTTGAGGGTCCAGGGTCTACCCATGGGGTCAGGTACCGGACGATCCTTGACCCAGTGTGTCATCCTCCACTCGTTACCCGTTTTCTCGTTCAGCAGTGGGTGACGAAGGGTAGTGAGGGGTTACGAGTGTAATGGTGGACTTGATAGAGGGTGGGGTGGTAGACACCTTTTTAATAGAAGGTAATTTGGTCAGTAGTCAGAGACCACGGGTTCTCCGACTCCTGTCGACACTATTTCCCTATTTTAAGTGTTATATATTATGTTTTTATATGTATATTGAGTATGTTGAGTTAAATTTTTTTTCGGTGTGTTGTTATAGGACTAATTTTTGACCTACCTTCTGGACTTATTTATAAAAAAGGTTTCTCCTGTGAATCAACCGGTTGTCCGTGTACCTGTCCACGAGTTGTGACCATTATTAGCCCCTTTACGTTCAGTTTTGATGTCCAATAGTGTAGTACGGACAGTCTTACTGACAACAGTTTTTATAGTTTTTATTGTTTACGACCTCTCCTATACCTCTTTTCCCTTGAGAATACGACAACCATCCTTACATTTAACCGAGTTGGTAATGCCTTTTATAATCATCATACCTCCGAACAGTTTTTTAATTTTACTCTTGATATCATGCTTGGTGTTAAAGGTGCGGACCCATATATAGGTTCTTTTGTTTTGGTCATTGAACTTCTCTGTGTACGCACGGTCACAAGTATCTTCGTAATGAAAGCTATCGATTCTATTTCTTCGTTGAACATAGACAGTTGACTACTTACATATGTATGTGTGTGTATACGTTTCACCTTACTATAAGTAGGTATTTTTTCTTACTTTAAAACGGTAGACGTTGTTGTAAACGTTACCCTGGAACACCCATGATACGAATCACTTTACAACCGACCGTTATCTGTTTTTACATACAACAGTGTACACACCTTAGACTTTTTATTTGTTTATTCATTATATATTATATTGTCTTTCTCTGAGTGTCTATATCTCTCGTTTGATCACCAATGGTGACCCCACTTGTCACCCCTCTTCCCATTCTATCCCCATCCCAAAATTCTACGTATTTGATAATACATAATTCCTTTATTCGTTCTTATATAACGTATCCTGTATGAAATATATCGGTTATGAAATTTCATTGAAATTTACCTCACATTGATATTTTTGTAACTTAGTGATACAACATATGGACTTTTACTGTACTATAACTTTTAGTCAGTATAAAATTAATTTTTCATTCTTTTTACGGAAATAAGGTGTAAACCCCTCGTATAAAGATGACGTATATTGTAAGATTTGAGTATAAAGGAAAAGAAAATAGTGGCATTTCTACAACGTAAAACAAAATCGGAGAGTCAAAAAAGACAATTCGTCCCGGGAAACAACGACATAATTACACAGAAAACAAAGGAGAACGACGAAAATTCTGAACGAAAAATAACAATCAAAAGTCGTCTAACTGACACTACACGGATCATTAAAAAAAAAATTTCTATATAGGTTCTACTCTACAAACTACTCTAAGGACCTAAACACCCAACTAAAGAGTGTTAATTTAAAACCTTTTGGAGCGGGTAAAATAGAAAAGTATAAGAAGAATTGGATAATAGAGAGAGTAGAGGAAAGTGAAGGGGTGTCTAGTCTATGAGAGAAAAGAAATCCGAAACAAAAGTAGCGTCAAATCTATATAAGATAATTATTCAGAGGTTTACACACCTAAGTAATAAGAAGACACAATTAGACAACAATTTATTTTGTTTATTTAAGTAAAAACTATTGAACAAAAAAAAGTAAATATGTTAAGGTAAACCAAGAAAATATATAAGAGTTATAAAACAGAACGTTCAATAGGTGGTAAAGATTTTCTGTGAACAATATCAGACTTATAACACAGGGGGGGGTTTAATTACTTAAACTTTACGACTTATAAATACGACTACACTACCACAATCGTCCACCTCGGAACCCCTCCTCGAGATAAGTACTCTCGTCTCGGAGGACTCGTCTCAGTCACGAGAATATGTGCTCTGGGGTGCCACGGGGGACCAGGGAAGAGAGACGGAACACTACAGTATCGACCCTTCAAAGTATATACTTTATCCTCCATCTGAAAGTGGTTTGCGACTTAGACGGTGGTGGTACTAAATCTAAACGGTAGTAGGTCTGCACACTCATTATTTAAAGGGAACGAATATTCGATGGTCAGACACAAAACAACAATGTCGTCAGGTTTATTTGATTCTATTATGAAATCAGAGGAATAGTGGATTGATTATAGTACACATGAACGTAGTACTTTGGTATATACAAAGAAGATAAGTGACAAAGAGAAAAAATGATACAGTGAATTTTTGATAACAAAGCCGTAAAGTACACGGAACGTCACAAATTTTAAAGACGGTTTGTAAAACATGAATTTATTGTCATCCCTGACTTAATACTGTGAAAAAAAAGTCCCACGATCTCGACCTCCGACCCGGTTAAACTTTATAACGAGTTCACATGTATCCGTAAGAACGTCGAAATCAAGTGGTGACTGTTATACAAAACTCTAACACTAGTCCCGAAAGAGAAGATATCTTAATGAACTCTACTCCTCGATACGTCAGAACTCATCTCCCGACTGTTATGTACTGAGTACAAAGTTTTACAAATGTAGGAGGGTCTGTTATGTCGATTACTTTATGTCGAAATAACGAGGTAGCAAAGGAAAGGTGTACTAGATGAAGTGCTAAGATGTGTCGTCAGACACGATTTCTTCGTAGTATAAAATGAGTGTGAATTCATTTGAGTACCTAATCCCTTCTCGATTAAGACCGGATTTATAAATCTATAAGTTCTCTACGTTCTGGGTTGAAGAGTCTGAGATTTCAGGAAAGTTTTATTCTGTTCCCGTTAAACAGTAAAAACTATACATTTGTTTAACTCCAAACTCTGTACTTCTTGAAAACTGTAGCTTAGGTACGAAAAGTGGTAATGTTTTACGACGGAGAAGTAACGAAACATTTTCTTATTTTACGAAATCTGGACCGTACCTGTGTAAAATAAACATATCCCCGTCTATTATTTATAAACCCCGAAACTCCTGGTAAAAGATAGAAACTGTTGGTGAGTTTAGACTCAACATCGAGTTTTCATAGGTAACTGTTATTCATTCATTTATCAAAGTCATTCAATTAAAGGTTTTTTACCACTGCACCACTCAGTGTAAACCGGTAACAAACGGATAGAGACAAGAATTCTCGTTTCCCCCTAACGTTTTGTGTATTCAATCTTCAATACGACTAAGAAAATTTGAGACAACAAAAAGATAAACCGTGACTTGTCTTCACTTTACTTCACCTAAGCGAGTCAGCACAGGTGGAGAAACGCTGGGGTACCTGACATCGGAGGGTCCGAAGAGTCAGGTACCCTAAAAGGTCCGTTCTCATGACCTCACCCCACGGTAAAGGAGGATGTCCCCTAGAAGGTTTGGGTCCCTAACTTGGGCCCAGAGGGCGTAACGTCCGTCTTCGAAATGACAGATTCGGTGATCTCTTGTCTTCTTCTTGATCCGTTTATTCTTCTACTTATATAATTGAAAGTTAATGTGGTACAAGGGTATATCGAGAAGACGACGGATTGGTTCTTGTCGACACCCTCTTTAACGTTCAATCAAATAGAAAGAACGTTTTCTTATAAACCTTCTAAGATCGTATCTACGTACATTTAGTGTATGAACAAAGAGTCTTTAAACGTTTACGAAACGATTTAATAGTTCTACGAATATCATACCTTTATATATAACCTCCTTCCTTATTTGGAAACATTTTAAAACTTTGATTCATAAGTTTACGATCATAAAGATTCTAATGATGTTTTTGCCGAGTATATTTAAATCATAGAAGTACGATGGTATAAGGAATGTCACACTGACACTTAAAACATTTTCGTATAATTTTCGTCTCTGTAATGAAATGGTGATTCCAGACAGATCAGTTTCGACACCGAAAAGGTCACCAGCACATACCTAAACTCTCAACCTGATATTTCTTTCGACTCGTGAATTCTTAACTACGAAAACTTAATACCACAACCTCCTCTGAGAACTCTCAGGGAACCTGACCTTCCTCTAGGATTTCCTTTGGTCAGGACTTATCAGTGACCCTCCTGACTACGACTTCAACTTTGAGGTTATGAAACCGATGGACTACACTTGACGGAGTAACCTTTTCTGGGACTACGACCCTTTGTAACTTCCACCCTCCTCTTCCCCTGCTGTCTCCGACTCTACCAACCTACCGTAGTGACTGAGTAACCTGTACTCAAACCTATTTGAGACCCTCGACCACTATAGGTCCCTTCGGACCGCACAACGTCAGGTACCCCATTGTTTATCAGTCTTTACCGACTCGCTGACTTGACTTGACTATATATATACATATATACATATGGTATATACTATATATATATATATGAAGACATATATATTTATATATATTTATACATATTTATACTGTATATGTATATATGAAGACATATGTTGTAATACACACATAAAAGGGAGTGAGGTGAAGGACTATCCCTTTGACTCAGTGTTATTACTGGTTGTTTACGGATTTTTTCCACAGTTACTGTCCGGACTCGTCCGTGAAGACCACAGGACCGTGAGGTAATTTCGACAAACGCAAAAAAGCTTTAGTTATACAGACATAGGGGTCCACTCAAAGAATTACGCCTCTTCTTGGGGTCCAGTACAGTCAAAGTCTATCCTTGTTATTTAACGAGCACACGTAAACTCTGCTCCTGTATAGATGGTCAAAGATTTCGACTTTTTGATAGGAAAATTTCAGGTGTATAATCGTTTCTCCAAAGTGTATGCATTAATAATAACCAATCATATGAATCGTGTATACATTAATAATAACCAATCATATGAGTCGATCCTTTGTTCAAACAGTCTAGAAAAGGAACCGATTTAGTGAAATTATCCCTTGTGACAATGGTTTTCTCTACTAATTTCAGGGACCCCGGAAGATGGGGTGAAGGATTCCGTCCATCTTTCTTATAAGCGATCAATAATCGGTTCAGAAACGACTATTAAGACCCGTCTTCAAGTCAGTAATCTGTATAGTAAACCGATCGGAGACTGTCTCTCAAATGAACTAAGTTCTATATAATCGATATTAGTGTAAACCGATAAGACACATTCATATATAAAAACTTTCGAACTTGACCTTCTTTTTTCAATCGAAAAATATATAATTGAAATTTTAATTTTCGTTATAGATGAGGAATGATGCAATAGTGTCTTTGTACTTGATAACTAAGTCCAAAAATTATAGTTCTGTATAAAAGAAATTCATTTTTCTTTACTAATACTTGTGTTCTAAGTCTAAAAATTTTTTAGTCTTCGTAAGACTGTAAATCTTTTTAGTCACCCGGAAAAAACGGTCCCCTTTTTTTTTTTCGATTTCTAGAAACCGGTCTCAGACTAGACATTCCTTCTCTTATTTCCTTTGTCTCTCGGATAATCTCTCCAAAACCCATCAAAACTCTTTACACACAACTTAAAGTGTATGAACCTTTTGACATAAAGTCCTCTCCACACAAAATGGAACTATTTGTTCTCAATCATAAGAATTGCAGATCCGCGATTACTACATAGGTTCATAGACTATGTTACGACTTATGATTTCCAATAAGTTATTTAAAACTAACGAATCAGTATATTAGTAAACTGTTATTTATTGTGTGAGTGTTGAGAATAGAAATTGAACGTACGATAACGTATGTTTACCCTATTGATTTCTCTTTAAGATAGATCTCCAGTACCAGTACCCACCTTCGAATGTACTGTATGTCCTTTATAATACTGTAACAGGGTGTCTTAAAGGTAAATACCATTATAAGTTGTCATCATAGGTACAATTCTATACTGAAACTCTTCGTTTTTTTAAAGGGGGGGGGTTTTATTAAAGTTTTATTTACTTAAAAGGTTGTTTTCTACTTGAAATTTTACTTACAAGAAAGTAACATGTCTTACGACTAAAACCTTCTTTCTATTCGTCTCTGTCTGTATTCTACAACTTGTCGACTCAAACTTTCTCTCAGCATCAACGTTTATCAGTTAATATAATATATATATTCCGTTCTTCGATTGTAAAAGGACTGCATAATATCCCCCAGTGACTATTCTGAAGTACGAATTTAATGGACTAAAAATGGTTTAATTTTACCTTTTTGACTCTTTAAATCCCAGTACCATTCCTTGTTGGACTTTACTCTTAGTTTCCAGAACCATACTCCGTTGCCGTAAGGTCTTTGGATTTGTGTTGAACCCTATGTCTTATAACTAGGTGTGTTTATAAACAATGACTTCTCTTGGATCTTTGTATCAAATCTCAGTGACCTATCATGGACAATAAGTATTTACATTCGAATATACTATTTTTATTAACAGGAATAATCTCTTATACACTAGTCGTAAAATTTTTTGAGGAAATTAAAAAAAAAATCTAATTATATGTGACTAGTCAAAGAAACAATAGCCCTACCAACTCAGGGAAACGACAGGTGGACTTTGATAGTGTTGTGACAACTCACCGAAACACAATACGAATCAGCGAGTCAGCACGGGTTGAGACACACTGGGACACTTGACGTCGGGTGGTCCGAGGGGACAGGTACCCCTAAGAGGTCCGTTCTTACGACCTCCCCCAACGGTACGGGAGGAGGTCCTCTAGAAGGGTTGGGTCCCTAGCTTAAGTCCAGAGGACGTAACGTCCGTCAAAAAAAAAAAAAAAATGGGAGACTCGGTGGTCCTTTCGGGTTCTAATAATCTCATCCATCGAGTGGGAAGAGGTCTATTAGAAGGGTTGGCCCTATAGGTTGGCCACAGAGGACGTAAAGTCCGTCTAAGAAATGGTCGACTCGATGGTCCTTTCAGACAACTGGTCAATATGAGGTTATATTTTATCTTTCGAATGTTTTTATGAAGTTTGATACCTATAAGAGAACTATTGTCAAATACTACTTTTTTTGATTTTTTATCAAAGTTTTTATTTACTTAATTTTTTTATTTTACTTATTTACACAACCGTAGAAAGGAATGTCCTAAGAAATTGACTGTCAAATGAAGAATTTACACGGTATAAGTAGGATACTCTTATCCAATAGTAAACAAACATTTTATTATACTAAATTAGTTTATAGTGTCTCGTTTAAAACTCCCTATTATAACCATTTATATTCGTAAAACTCGATAAAGACATAGTGTTATAAAAGAAATTTTATCCTTTAAACTTTAATTTTTATATATTATCTTCAACTTTGACCTTTAACACTACACTGAGATTTACTCTCCATTCGAGGATAAAAGTCTATAGATTAAAGACTTCTAAGACACTAGAAATAGTTATTTTCTTTCCTATATAAATTCATTATAAACTTAGAAACCACTAAAAAATTTCAATCGATAACACAAACTCATATATTACATATGTCTGAAGTGAGAACTCAAGAGTTAAACAATTGTAATTTTTTTTACGACTTTCAAGAAACGTATTTGTATTTTGTATGAACGAGATAGGAAAAATCGAAATTACAAATTGTGACTAAAGAGAGAGAGTAGTTCGTTATATCAGAGGTAAATTTAATTATTTTTTGGATACTGGGGCATGTCCCTTTTTAATTGATGGATTTTATATACATTATATAAAGATAGAACAGACATAGTCTTGTTTTGATCAATTAACTAAAACCACTTTTTAATTCGGGGAATCGTTTTACTAAGATATACTTTCCAAAGTTCTACCTTGTACCTCTTCTTTAACGGAAACTCTCCCTTGGTTCTCGTGACTAAAACAGACTCAAAGAAAAGAGGGACTAACGCATTCGTGTTAATGACGTCTCAAACATAAATATTAGGAAGGATACTAATACTTTAAGTGTTTTTACTAAGAGTTTGACAATATTCTTATATAAGGTAATCGTCTTCCTGTAAGTACTATAAATAAGATAATAATATTGTATGTTATACAAATCTTTTGGAATTTTATTGTTACGTTTTACTTATTTTAATTTGTTTCTTATTGTTTTATTATTTCCGAGTTGTTCAGTTCGTGCTCTTCGGTCCTTGTTTAAAGTCTTGTTTTGTTTTGTTTTTACATATAGTTTGCATCATCATCATTTACTCTTTCTTCTCGCTCTTATCTGGGTGTACTCTGAAAGTCGTACTGAGAGAGAGTTTTTTGTACTACCCTAATTTTCTTCTTATACAGACGTTTTTTACATGGTAGTGTGATCTTTCTACTATAGTTTCAACTTTTACGTCCTATTTCACTTTTGTAACCACCTTAAGTTCTCTTAATTATGGAATCGTGTTTTTCGGTTATAAAGTTTAGTTCCATTAAGTATCTTTACGTACTAATTCACATTTTCTTAGATTTGCGGTGTTTAATTCTGTGTCCTCAAGTCAGTAGACTTTATCAACAATAATCCCGTTTACCTCTTCCGGTTTAGGCATTCCTTAATTTTAACCCGAAATTCCAATCTCCATGTACATAGACTTAAGGTTTAGACAGTAAAGAACCGAGAGACTAGGACGATAAATTAGAAAAATTTCGAGTCTAGAGAGTACTCTTTATCGATATGGAGACAGTATCTTAAAAACTTTATTAAGTCACACTAAGATACACATTTCATGACTTTACTCGCGAACCGTTTATTGTCAGTGGATAAAAAAACCTCCCCGTCCTCAACTGATTTAATCAACCGTTCGAAAATAAAATCGACGTTTCAAAAGAACCTTATCTAGATTTTCTATTGTCTTAGAGAAAGTCGTCTTTGCGTCGAAAGACCGGAGATGAAAAGTACGAACTTTGGAAATTTAAAAATCCAAATTTTGTAATTCTTGTTGCTCTTCTAAAAATGTTTGACGGTTATTTCGTCCTCTGTGCCACTGTTCTTTCGGAATTTGCAAGGAAAGGGTCGAAACCTCTGTTAGATGGGTGACGGTCCTGTTTCTCGTTAGTGACGTTTTATGCCACAGGGTGAGTCGACTGGAAAGGCGAGACTTAGTTAATAAGTTTGTAAAGGGAGTATCGTTTCAACTTGTCTTTTTTTTTTTCATACATAGAGTCCTGTGCACTTTCTACGAATCGTTTGTGACTAACCTTTTTTTAATACACTCTATTCTAATTACCCTACTTCATTTTACTATGTTCTTTAATTCCGTTAAACTCTTTACCTTTTAATCTTCTAGCTTTAAGTATCAAACGTAGGTATTCTATATGGTCTTTTACTCATCCCGTTCCTCTTTAAAGTGGACTCTTTCTGTGAAGATAAGAATCATTATCTCGTCTAAAATAAATATTTTTCTTAAATACTTATCTCAAGATGAATATTTAAAAATATTATAAGATAAAATATTTTAAAACATTTTAACAAATATTTATCTTATATGAATTATTCATTTAAGGTTCAAATAAATCATTCAGTACTACTTTTTATTTGTAAATGGATATTTTGTTGTAAGACAAAAAGGTACAGATCAAGATTGACAACGAAGAACTGGACATATGTCCGAAGAGTCCTCCGTCCATTCCACCAGACCATCAGGGTAGAGAAATTCTTAAAAGGTGTCATAAAAACACTAGGTATGGCAGTTTCCGAAATCATATCAGTTACTTCGTCTTCGTCTACAAAACGACCTTAAGGGAACGAAAAAGATACTAGGTTCCCTCCAACCGTAAAACTAGAGACCAAGGAGACGTGAAATGTTTGGGTCGAACATGTAGACCTTCGAGAGACAAGTGCATGACAACTTTGGATCGAACTTCCTAAAACTCGTTGTGTAACGTTCGTACACGTTACTCACGTTAACATATCATCAAACTTGTAAGGCACCGTAACGTAAAGAAACCCTAACCTTACCCTAGACTGGAAAAGGTCAGGACAACCGGAAACGACTCAAAAGGTTTAAACGACCGTATAACTCACGTCGTTAAAGTGTCGTAGTATAAAGTCGTAAACTTTATTGAGTCGACCTGAAGGTAGTGGAGGTGATCGAAACAAACCTCATGACGAAGGATCCAGGACGAACTCAAGTGTGAGGTCTTGACACACTTGGTCACTGGTGTGGTAGCACCAATAGACCAAGTAATTCTGGAAAAAACATATCAAGAAGACATATAAGAACGGTGGAGAATTAGCGAGAACGAATACAACCCAGGAACGGTAAAGACAGGAAATAACACGGGTAGAAACGTCACTTTATAAGGGGACTATAGAGGTTAAAGGAGTCCCGTATATGGGACTCCTTTGTTATTAAGTTTTTCTGTGACCATGGGGTCACAAGTGAAGCCGTGATAAAAGTTATCAATACTGTACCTTCGTTAGACCTACAGTCAGCTGTCTACCTACCCATGTCTTCAACACTATGTGTATACACCATGTATATGTTACCCTATAATGGGTCAATATTTTTCCTCACTTAGTTAGGTACACTCGACCTACTTCGATCTCGGACAATATTTCTCGTTTCATTCAGTCCTTCTTTTCTTTAGAACATATGATTATGTATAGATACCTAAGATCTTTTTAACATAACTGCTTTGATAAACGTCCCGTCCTTATGTCTGTGTCTATATCTCCTGTCTGAACACCTGTGTCTTCTACTGCCTCTCCCACCCTGTCTGACTGTCTCCGGGACTTTGTCTGTGTAATGGTACACGTTTCTCTGTCGATCACCCTTCAACGACCTATCGTGCCCCTCGAGTTGGGTCACGTGAAATGTTAGTGCTTCCTACTCACGTCCCCCCACCCTCCATCCAAATTCTAGCTCGCCTTTACACATGTGGGTCCTAACTAAGTGTAACAGCATACCGTCTTTAGTTGTCCTGTAACATTTTTTTAAGTCAAGTCAAATCAAGTCAAGCAAGTCAGCTTGTCAGCACAGGTTTAGAAACGCTGGGGTGTCTGACGTCGTGCGGGCCGGAGAGACAGGTAGTGGTTGAGGGCCTCAAATGACTGTGAGTACAGGTAACTCAGCCACTACGGTAGGTTGGTAGAGTAGAGGACAGTGGGAGAAGAATTTCGTTAATAAGAGGTTAATTTTCTGTTAATTTTACGACCACTATCTTTGTTTCAAGTTCTGAGAACTCTCAGGGAACCTGACGTTCCTCTAAGTTGGTCAGGCAGGATTTCCTCTAGTCAGGACCCACAAGTAACCTTCCTAACTACAACTTCGACTTTGAGGTTATAAAAACGGTGGACTACGCTTCTCGACTTAATAACTTTTCTGGGACTACGACCCTTTCTAACTCCCGTCCTCCTCTTCCCCTGCTGTCTCCTACTCTACCGACCTACCGTAGTGGCTGAACTACCTGCACTCAAACCCACCTGAGGCCCTCAACCACTACCTGTCCCTCCGGCCAGCACGACGTCGAGTACCCCAGCGTTTCTTAATCTGTACTGACTCACAGACTTGACTTGACTTGACTTTTTACACTTTTTTTACGGAATAATACTCTTATATTCTATCGAAGTACTTTTTTGTCTTGTTTTATGTAGAGTGTCTATATCAAGAAAAAAATTTAAATTTTTTTTTAAAAATTAAAATTTTAGAAATTAAGAATGTAAGATAATTTTTCTTTAAACCCTTCACATTATTTCACGACCTTTTTGTTCTGAGTAGACGACGAAACTGTACAAGGAGAGGATGAATTGACGGTACCTGTCTCGACTAAAAAACTTGTTAGAAAATATGTTAAAAAAGGACAGTGATGTCTTTGGGAACTCGAGGGGTCTCTTAAGATCTTTGATATCCCTTCCTCTCGTCCGTTCATTGCTAAGAGATCAAGTGAAACGAAAGAGAAGTAAGTAACAACTTATACTTCACAAACCTATATACTTTCTGTTTGTGGTAAATAGATGTAAAGTCTCTTTATGTTTCAGTCAAAAGACGATCCTCAAGACAGTGTCCCCGTCCTCAAATCAGATACACCTCGACCTCAGTCACCATAGAAATTATCTCTCCTTTTACGAATTCTACGACATAAGTCCGAAGACAAAACCCTTTTAACACGTTTTATAGTCAATTGATTTAACGAATTGAGTGTCGAGTTCGATGTTTCTAGACTCGGAGTTCTGAATAAAAACGTTTCTTTTAATCTCTGTGAAAAAAGGTAAACCCATGTATTAAAAGAGGGAATACATCTTTCCTATTACCATCTCACTATCTAGGAACAATAACAAAAAATCAAATCGGAACAAAATTTCTAGTTTAACGTGAGACTAGATATGTCAAGACTCTAAACAACCCCTCCAACCACTCATACTCAATATAATGAAAAAGCAATAAAATTTCAGTGAACGGTTAAATAGTCACGTCATCCGAAAGTCTCGATTTACTAGTCTTTATGGTAAAGTCATGAATTGTATAACGACCTAAGATCTTCGAATCACCTGAAGTAAATTTAGGAAGACTTATAAACTTTGTGTACAACGGTATTGTACCGAGTGAAAACACACGTATTGAATAAAGGGGTTCATAATTTCATTATGGACCAGTCATTTACTTTGAACCTTGTACCATTTGTCATATATCAATGTTTTTGTCGGTTCTCTGTTTATAATTCTGTTATGGGTATATATCCTCCCGAAGGGAGGACATCCCTCCTTCATCTCGACGGACACGAGTCTTCCATTTCTTAGGTGGACGCTACACCCTCTGGTCCCAAGCCAGGGACCCAGCCCTTCCAGGGGATCTCCTCCCGTACCGTTGGGTGAGGTAATAAGAACGGACCTCTTAGGGTACCTGTCTCCTCGGACCACCCGCTGTCGGGTACCCCAGCGTTTCTCAGCCTGTGCTGCCTCACTGCCTGTGTGTGTGTACATATGTCCTTCTTACGATCTGCACTATTTTTCTATCTATATTCGTCCTTGGTTTTGTAGTTAATTTAAAGTAGTATTTTTACGTAAAGACACAGTTCAGAAAAATTTTCTAATTCTGACATAAAACAGATACAAACGTACAATAATTTATAAGACGAAGTAATATAACATCAAATCATTTAATAAATTGATCGGAAGATAACAAACCATAACTATTTAAATGATTAATAGTAATATTTACTACCGGGTATAGATCTTTACCTTAATAATACGGTTTATGAGACCGGTGAATACGAAGAATTATTGGTAGTCGGACCTTTTCATTCTGTTTGTGTTCAAAATCTCGACGTGTGTAAACCTAAGTTTCGGACCTTTTAGGTAAAGTCAGAAAGACGGAGGTAAATCTTTTTAGAAATTTTAGTTCTATAACTTAAAATTTCATTATTGTGACAATTTTCTAACCTGATTTATTGACATTAAATTTATACAAAGAAAATTTGCTCAAATTTCATTTTTTTTAGATCAAATCTTGGACCGTGCATCGTATGGAAATTTACCATTCAAGGGACCCAACCCTTATAGGAAACGTTTTCCTTTTCCGTTGGGTCAGGTCATAAGAACGGACCCTTTAGGACACCTGTCTCCTCGGACCGCCGATGTGAGGTGCCCCAGTCTTTTCTCTGTCTGTGGTGGATCCCTGATTTGTTGTTGTTCTTGTTTATCATTCGTGACAAAATAAAGTATTTCAATAAATGAGAAATTGGTAGTATAAACAACGACTATTAATAAAATTTTTAATAAAGACTCAATACAAATCTGATTAAAACTGTAGTCCCTGAAACAATACATTATTTTAGATAAAGGAAAAGTCGAATTGTTCAAGAAGGGGTTTAACTTTAGTGCTTTATTTAGTGAATCTATAAAAGAGATTAAAACACAGAGACAAAAAGGGGGGTTTATAACATTTCATTCCACTTTCACTCATCTCTTGACCAACTAGATGAAAAGGTTCATAATGGATTAAATAATTACTGGTGTGAGATAAAACAAGAGATAAACTCGACCCCTTGAGACAGACTCGTTTCTTTGGACTTGGAGTGTCCTTACCGGAGTGTGAGCTCGTTACGAAGAATCCGGAACCTATCACTAAATCCTGGGGATTACTGTCGGAACTGGAAATGTGCACGTAATCTTTTCCTCTACGGACAGTCGTTTCATCTATAATGTCTTCCTACGGAAAATTTTAGATAAATAGTACGAAACCATACAGAAAGGATTGAATCACTACCTACTTGTCTTAGATGTGTTTGTATCGCACACCACCCAATGACTTTACTCATTTTTAATTAATACTTTTTAACTCGTCACCTTCAATCCTAAGATCCAACTTTTACGGGATTGTTTAAAGTGTTCATAGATCACCCACAAGAGTGAGCGATTCGGCACAGACTGGGGCACTCGACGTCGTGCGGTCCGAAGGGACAGGAAGTGGTTGAGGTCTCAAGATTACCCAGTACTACGTTCATAAGAACTAATAACTTGTAGGGTAATCTATACGCCAACGGAAAAGGTTTCTCGAATGTCTGTCCCGACCGTCGAGACGAAGGAAAGACCGTCCGGTATAAAAATGACCCGGTTCAGGTGTGTTTGGAGAAACGTATGAGTAATTGTTAGGATCCTTTATGACTTAACCAAAATTGAAGAAATAAATTATCCCTCAGATCAACCAACTTATTTGACCGTTGTCTTACACAAAATACGACCTCAAAAGAAAATGATAAAGATTTTTGTAAGATGTAAAATCAACTAAAACACAGAGGTTAATCACTCCCACGATCTACAGACTGAAGGGTCATTTCAGTCATCCATAATTGAAATAACGGAGAAATCCAGGACTAATACGATTTAAGTAAAATCTCATACCTTAAGTTGGACTAATGTTATATTAGCGTACCAATTAACGTTCATTTTGGAGGAGATCTTAATTATAAATTTCACCTTAACGTCAGTTTGCGTCTTACTCACTCCTCCACAACAATATTATCTCACGGGACTCCCTCTAATCACGTAAAGTCTCTTTACACCCAACACTTAGTCTTTTATTAGGAATTATTTGGAGGTCTCTTCCGGTGGAGACGAAGGTCTTTGACGTAACGACCACCAAATCTATGAGTAAGAGAACAAGATAGAGGAAACGTAAACCGACCTATTAGAGATAATCTCTCTTTTTCTTTTTACTCGGAAGAAAGTTCAAGAAGGACAAAAAAGAAAAAAATGCCCGAGGGACGTTGTTGAAAAAGAAGATGCAACTTGTAAAATACTGATTGTTCTGTAGAAAGGTGTACCAACGATCTACACTCTCGATTCGAGATAGGAAAAGAATAGGAAATATCATAGTAAGTATCATTCGTAAAATCAATGAGAAGACGGCGTCTTATTAACTTATACATCTTTGTTTTTACTGTTTGTCAAAAACACAGACATAGAAAACATGGGATAACATGAACAACTAAATTGCGTTGGATTTAATCTTAGTCAGAGCCTATCCAAAAATACATCCCCTTCTTTACTACAAAATGACATGAACTGAAAACTTATAAAATTCGTAAGAAAAACATGATTGGACGTTAGTGAACTAAAGATTACGACAAATCTGATGTATCTTAAAATTGTATTTTAAATTGTATTTTGAAACTCATATCTCTACTGAAAAACCTTTATAAATAAAGTGAGAGAGAGAATATTTTCTCCCATGTATTTCGGTATTGATACTTTCGAAACGAAATGTTAGACATTCTTCACATGACTTTTCTAAGTGTTATTTTTCCGTGAGTACTTAATCAAAGTTATACTGAAATGTAAAGTCTTTGAGTTACAGGACAAAAGTAGTCTCCACTAAAATATATTTGTGAAAGGTTACCTGTAGACAGCGTCTCGCACAGGAGCCTATCGTAAGCAAACGTTAGTTATGGCATTTCAAGAAAGTCACCAAAGGGAAATATTTATATTTTGGTATAAAGTGGTATAATTTATCCAAAGGTAACACCGATAAAACTGAAAAATAACCGACTACTATCCCTGAATGGTTAAAAGAAGAAATACAAGACTAAAGACTTTTAAAGACTTATTTTATCTAATATTTTCTAGTACGTAATAATGGTATACATTTTATCTAATCGGTTACCTTTAAACGACATAGTGAGTCCCTTTATTTTAGACTCGAAGCATTGTTGGATCTCCCCATCCTGTCTCTTCCGCTACCGTGGGGTGAGGTCATGAGAACGGACCTTTTAGGGTGCCTGCCTCGTCGGGCCACCCGACGTCAGGTACCCCAGTGCTTCTCAGTCTGTACTGACTCGCTGAAGGGAAAGTGAAAAGTGAAACTACGTAACCTCTTCCTTTACCGTTGGGTGAGGTCACAGGAACGGACCTCTTAGGGCCCCTGCCCCCTCGGACCACCCGACGGCAGATACCCCATCGTGTCTCAGCCTGTGCTGACTTCGCTGAGTCGTCGTCGTCCTCGTCGTCTCCCCATCCTTCCCTACCCTTCACCCTCCCTCCAAGTTCTCCGTCCCTTGCATACATATGGATACCGACTAAGTACAACTGTATATCGTTTTTTATTTTGTTATAACATTTCGTTAATAGAAAGTTAATTTTAAATTGTCTCATCTTTTTTCTACATAAATACGACATATGTGTTTTGATCTTCGAGTGACAAGAGAGAATATGAGTCTAATTAAAAGAAATACATCTCTTACTATCTTACGAATGGACCTCTTCAGGCCTTTAAATAGTCTAAATTATGAGATAAAATGTTTATTACTAGGACTCTCTATAGGTCTCACATAGATTTAAATTCACTGGTCAAGTTCTCAGTTGAAAAGGGATTTGAAACGACGGAAAGTACTAATCCATAAAAGAGTCGAGAAAGTTGAGGAGTGATATATCCAAAGGTATCTACTACTAACCAGTCCTCTGTCCGTACTCCTCAGGGTCTTCGATTGGTGGTGGGGTAGAGACTGAAGTCCGATAGGAATCGGGACCGGAAAACCATAGAGGGGGTTAAACCCGAGCCGTCGTACGACATGGTTTACATACGTGTTGACTAATTTAGAAGTCGTTAAGTCTAATTTACGATTTATAAGTCATTGAGTAATTTGTTTGAAAACGAGATTGTACGTAAAATACTCATCGGGAGTTTCAGTTGTTCTTTCATACTTTACGTCATGAACCTACGTTAGAGTTTTTACTGTCTTACTAGAGACAAGCAAATGTTCCGTTTGGTAAGTTATAGTACCATTAGGTTCAGATACGGGGATGGTCATTGCAACTTCTTCGACTTCAACTTGCCAAGATTCTTCTGGATATTCTGGATCTTGATTGTATGTTTTTTCTACAGGAAAAGTAATATCCCCTGACCTTTCGTTTTCATCCTTCAGTTCTCTATGGACCTCATTGTCCGTTCAAACCAGAACCTCATGTCTTACTTCGTCCCGTTTCCGATTGTCTCAAAAAAGTTCTCTTGTGTGACCAGTATCGTGTGTATGAGAAGGTTGTTGTGTTCTCTTCTAAGATGTGTACCTGTAGTGGTTTACCAGTTATGGTTTTAGCCTAACTAATGTAAGAAACATCGACTTTTACCTCTTCGAGATGTCACAGTCGTTTTTGTTCTGGCCCTCGACTGACACCGAGTCTAGTACTGAGGAATAACGGTTTAAGTCTATATTTAACTTCTTTGATCCCTTTTTGGTGATCTGGTAAGTTCATACTGGATTTAGCTTAGGGAATACTAACGTCTCACCTTCACTGTTTATCTAAGTTCTCTAATCTAGACTATTTGTCTTAATACCTACCTCCAAGTACTGTAACTTGTCCTCCGTTTCTGTTAGGGGTTCTTTTTCTTTCCGTTTTACCGTTTTACCAAAAGACTCCTCCGGAATGTTATCGACTCTTTTTTTCTCTTCACTTTCCGTTTCCTCTTTTTCTTTCTATATAGGTAAACTTACGTCTCAAGGTTTCTTGTCGTTCCTCTCTATTCTTTCGGAAGGAACCACTAGTCACGTTTCTTTATCTCCTTTTGTTGTCTTACCCTTTCTAATCTCTAGAGAAGTTCTTTTAATCTCTATGGTTCCCTAGTAAAGTACGTTTCTACCCGAGTTATTTCCTGTCTTTAACATCCCGGGATTGTCTTCGTCTTCTATAATTCTTCTCCACCGTTCTTATGTGTCTTCTTGACATGTTTTTACTAGAAGTACTGGGTCCATTAGTACTACCACACTAGTGAGTGGGTCTCGGTCTATAGAACCTTACACCTCAGTTCACCCAGAATCCTTTGTAGTGACACTTGTTTTGATCACCTCCAGTACCTTAAGGTCACCTCGACAAAGTTTAGGATTTTCTACTACGACACTTTCACAACGTGTGTTGTACGGTCTTTTAAACCTTTTGAGTAGTCACCGGTATTCTGACCTTTTCCAGTCAAAAGTAGGGTTAGGGTTTCTTTCCGTTACAGCTTCTTCCGAGTTGGTGTGTTAACATTAGTAGAGTGTACGATCGTTTCATTACGAGTTTTAAGAGGTTCGGTCCGAGGTTGTCATGTACTTGGTATTGAAGGTCTACAAGTTCGACCTAAATCTTTTCCGTCTCCTTGGTCTTTCGTTTAACGGTTGTAGACGACCTAGTAGCTTTTTCGTTCTCTCAAGGTCTTTTTATAGATAAAGAAGAAGTAACTGATATGGTTTCGGAAACTGACACACCTAGTGTTCTTTGACACCTTTTAAGACTTTCTCTACCCTTATGGTCTGGTGGACTAGACGGAGGACTCTTTAGACATATGGTCAGTTCTTCGTTGTCAATCTTGACCTGTACCTTTTGTCTGACCAAGGTTAGTCCTTTCCTCATGGAGTTCCGACATACAACAGTGGGACGAATAAATTGTACATACGTCTCATGTAGTACGTTTTATGGTCCGACCTACTTCGTGTTCAACCTTAGTTCTAACGGCCCTCTTTATAGCTATTGAAGTCTATGCGTCTACTGTGGTGGGAATAACATCTTTCACTTCTTGATTTCTCAAAGAACTTCTTTCACTCTCCTTTAACTTTTTCAACTGAAATTCGAGTCGTAAGTCTTTTATGTCTAGTACCGTAGTTAAGGGTAGTGAAGTACCGTTTATCTACCTCTTTGTTGACTTTGTTACTATATTAAATAAAACGCCCCCGAGACTTTAGTGACGTCTACCACTAAAGTCGGTACTTTGATTTTCTGTGAACGAGGAACCTTCTTTTCGATGCTACCTGTCGTATAATTTTTCGTCTCTGTAATGAAACGGTTGTTTCCATGCAGATCAGTTCCGATACCAAAAAGGTCATTAATACATACACTCTCGACCTGATATTTCTTTCGACTCGTGACTTCTTAACTACGAAAACTTGACACCACAACCTCTTCTGAGAACTCTCAGGGAACCTGACGTTCCCCTAGGTTGGTCAGGTAGGATTTCCTCTAGTCATCACCCACAAGTAACCTTCCTGACTACGACTTCGACTTTGGGTTAAGAAACCGGTGGACTACACTTTTGACTGAGGAACCTTTTCTGGGACTACGACCCTCCCTAACTCCCGTCCTCCTCTTCCCCTACTGTCTCCTACTCTACGGACCTACCGTAGTGACTGAGTTACCTGTACTCAAACTCATTTGAGACCCAAAACCACTACCTGTCCCTCCTAACCACACGACGTCAGGTACCCCAGCGTTTCTCAACCTGTACTGACTCGTTAACTTGACTTGACTGACTTATACGTAAAACTCACTTTCTTTTTGTCTATACGTTCTTGATTCATATTATATTCAATTTTTATACTCAATTCATCTATAAGTCTGATATCTACCCTTCCTCAAACTAAGTTTAAACTTTTTATTTTACCAAAGTTTCTTTTCCGTGACCCTCATGAGTCATTTGTGAATTTCCGAAACGTTTTAACTTAGGTTTATCCCTAGTCGTTTGACGTAGTTTTCGCACCTGTACGAGTTTGCCTCTCTAATCCTTTTTCTTTCCCAATACTAAACCAACTCCAACACACACACACACTTCAGCGAGTCAGTACAGGCTGAGAAACGCTGGGGTACCTGACATCGGATGGTCCGAGGAGGAAGGTACCCTAAGAGGTCCATTCTCATGACCTCACCCAACGGTAAAGAAAGAGGTCCCCTAGACGGGTTGGGTCCCTAGCTTGGGTCGAGAGGACGTAAGGTCCGTCTGCGAAATTGGAGACTCGGTGGTCCCAATAAAGTACCTAATATATTCTTTCAAGGACCAGAGAAACAAGAAATACCTATGAAGGATGGAAAAATGATGGACACTTCGTTTATTATACTGAACAACAGTCATCAAAATTTTATACCTGAAAAAAGTCTAAAAGTCATAAACGAAATCCCTAACGTTGTCAGTATTAGATACAAGAGGTATTGAAGATCTCGTCGGAAGAAATATCACACAGATTTTGTTCCTCTTCAGACCTACTGTTCTCAACTCTGTACAACTTTCTTAAGAGATGACATTTTATACATTACAATAGACAGGTACTTTAATATTTGTACTCATAACTTTCTATGAAATCACAATCTTGGTATTATTGAGTAACTTCTTTGACCTTCCGTCATAAAATGGGTGTTAATGTGACTATCATGATAAATAAAAAGTTCTCTAAAAAAAGAGATCTTAAGAGGACAAAATTGTAATATTTTGGGTTCTCAGAGTAAAGTATTTGTTTGTGTAACGTGTATACGTAAAAAGAAAAAGAAGAAAAAAAGAACTTCGGGTCCAGTGACTTAACGTAGTTAGTGTAAAACAATAAATATCGAATGAGTGTAAAATTAGATATGTACTGAGAGATAATATAAACAAATGTATAAATAATCAATATATTAATCGTGTAGATTTCAGAGTACACATAGTTGTCGAGTCTATAAAGATTTCTACGTATAAACGGATACGTGGAAAGGGGTGTAGAATAGAAACTGAAGAGTGGGTCTTCATAGTATATAGGACTTCAAAATAGGAGAACAAAAAGAAATGATAAAAGATAATGGTTTTGCATTTTTACGAATCGTTTATGTAACGTGTCAAAACTAATAAAAAATTGCATAATTTCCCCCATATTAAAATATACTTGTAGAATTACGTCCTAATAAAACAGTCTATTAATTCATATTAAACTTTTCTCTACCCTCGGACTCCCTTATTATTATTTTCGGGTAAGTTATTTGTAAACACCCTCTCAATTGTAAAACGTCCGTGACGCCTATGTTTATATTTATTTTACATTAAGGAAGAAACTCCTTAGACATTGAACCTTCTTTTCCTATAACCATCTATCGATGTTATTTTACATTTTTGATAATATTCTTTCTACAAACGTTTGACTAAAAACAAATACCTTCTCTGCCATAAAGGAAATTCAGAAATTTCTGCAAACCCTATAGTAATACTCTGTGTAAAGTCTGTCTCCCTCTGTTTACCCACTACGATAACTCCACTTGAATCTCGTCCATAGTTTGATAATTATTTAATTGCCCGATTTACTTTTCAAGTAAACCCAAAAAGATATTCTACAATACCTTCCTAGTTTAATTCCTTCTTTCTTAATTCCGATTACTTAATCATTCTTATGAGCACCTAATCCCCCCTCGTAAGTCTTTTACGGTCTTCAGTGATAGTTATCGTCACCTTTGTCACTGTCTGAAATAAAACCCCCCGAGGTTTTAGTGACCTCTACCAAAGGCCCTCGGTCGTGCCCTCTAGGGTGGGTACTGTTTTCAGCACACCTTCTCTTGACAATTCGTTCCGAAGTCTTGAGTTGCCCGAGGGATCCGAAAGAGCTTGTAGATGGGGTTTTGGTCTTAGACAGACAAAATGATGAAGTACTGAAAGTGGTTGAGGAGACTGTAATTGTCCCCAGATAAGGACTGGTGGAAAGAGACCTCTTTTAGTTGAATCCCGATATCGATTATTCAGAAGACCTGTACTCTTCTTATAAAGGTTAGTTTTGGGGAGACAATCGTAAAATCGAACGAACCGTCTATATAGGTCTGAGAACGTCGATGCGTACACTAATAAATGTAGGAGTGTTGACACTCTCCGTACCTTTCGGATTTTGTATCTCGGAAAGTTTCTCAATTTTCAATAATCTCATCACACTTACATCCTAAAGTAATAAACCGGTTACGAACAACGATTCAAGGGTATAGAGAATAGGTGAGACGTGGACCCTTACGTAATCAATTGTATCAACCTTTCATTCTTTTTGTTCACATCGGAACTTTAATTGGTGTAGTCTGAAAACTCGATTAACCAAGAAAGAACATTGAGTGACGTGGAAATGAGGCACTCTTTACATTGAACAAATTATAAAAAACTCCGACTGTATCTAATCTTTATATTCTTTTTTGTAAAGTTCCCTTTTATTCAAAAGACCAACTCTTCAGAAATAGTTTTCTCCCAATATTTTACAAGTGTCCGGAGGTTCCAGTTTTCTATTACATGTGTTATAACAAATACCCTTTCCAAACGTCTTTTTTAGGACCAAAGTTATTTCTGTTTTGTCGACATTACAAACCCGACTGAGACATACTGAAACGTAGCAAGTAAAGGGAGATACATGTTCATTTCCATATTTTCTGGGAAAACTTTTATTTTTGTTCCCCGGAGCGAACTTTTTCGAATCAGTGGGGCACAAAAAGAAAAAAGAGAGAGAACGAAAGAAAAAGTCCGACTAGAGAACCTCGTATCTCCGAGGGACGCAAGTGAATAGACGGGCCCAAAGATTCTGGACTTGCCCTTCTGAAAGACGCAGAAGTGAGGGAGCCCTCTGACCCTTCCGTGGCCACCGGAGACACTTGTCCCGTTTGAAGAACAGAGCTTCAAAATAACCGAAAGATACATTTGGTATCTTTCCTTATAGTCGGAGAAAGAGAGGAGATAAAAGAGTAGATATTATAAGAAAGGAATAGAGAGAGATTTAGTTAGCGGCTGTGGCAAAAAGGAAGTCCAAGGGGACCTAGGACGCCCCCGACCTGGGACCGTCTACCACTGACGTCAGTACTTTAATTTTCTGCGAACGAGGAACCTTCTTTTCGATACTGGTTGGATCTGTCGTATAATTTTTCGTCTCTGTAATGAAACGGATGTTTCCAGGTAGGTCAGTTCCGATAACAAAAAGGTCACCAGTACATACCTACACTCTCAACCTGAATATTACTTTCGACTCGTGGCTTCTTAACTACGAAAACTTGACACCCAAACCTCTTCTGAGAACTCTTAAGGAACCTGACGTTCCTCTAGGTTGGTCAGGTAGGATTTCCTTTAGTCAGGACTTATAAGTAACCTTCCTGACTACGACTTCGACTTTGAGGTTATGAAACCGGTGGACTACGCTTTTGACTGAGGAACCTTTTCTGGGACTACGACCCTTTCTAACTCCCGTCCTATTCCCCTACTGTCTCCTACTCTACCAACCTACCGTAGTGGCTGAGTTACTTGAACTCAAACTCATTCGAAACCCTCGACCACTCCGGACCGTACGACGTCAGGTACCCCAGTGTTTCTCAGCCTGTGCTGACTTGATGACTTGACTTGACTTGATAGTTATAACATTTAAGATATTTTACACCACTAATATACCTTTCCCTTTTGTTCGTTTTTGGTTCCTAATCTCTCTGAGGATGTAATACGAAGAGGTCTACTTATTCCCTTCCCTAACCATTCCCTTTCCTAAAAAAAAGATATAAATTGTCATAAATAAAACGGATTAATGTTTCCATTACACAAAAGTGCCGTCTTATAAACATTGTCCACACGTCGTTTGTTAGACCGTGTGAGGAATGCACCGAAATCACATAAGTATGGAGTACTAGAGACTTACACACACACACCGAGTGTGTTCGAGTAACCACCCTTACAAGTTCCTCCGAGTGAGTAAAAACCGACCCCTCCTGCTCCACCTTGCATGGGACTCATAGGTGTGGAACTGAGTCATTTATTTTATACGTATGTTATTTCCAAATCGGATGTCTATTTTTGTCTTATAACACAAAGAAAAAAAAAAAAAAGTCATACAGAGTATAACACAGGACCATAAGAAATAAGAATAGTGTTTTGACTGGTCTATACTGCCGTGACAGATTAGGANCGACCCCTCCTGTTCCACCTTTCATGGGACTCATAGGTGTGGAACTGAGTCATTTATTTTATACGTATGTTATTTCCAAATCGGATGTCTATTTTTGTCTTATAACACAAAGAAAAAAAAAAAAAAAAGTCATACAGAGTATAACACAGGACCATAAGAAATAAGAATAGTGTTTTGACTGGTCTATACTGCCGTGACAGATTAGGAGAGAAAAGTAAGTACACCTCAGTGGCACAAGACTTTAGAGTAATGATGTCTCGAAGGAACGGTAAACTACAACCCGCATCGTACCTACGTTAAACAGACCTTCGAAGTCACTGATGATCTCGCCCAGGACCGGAGTGTGAGTGTGAGAAAAAAATTTTTATTGGGGTTGTCAAGTGTCCGTTGTTAGATGGAAAACGAGACACGGGTAACCAACAGACCAAGAGTATTTTAATGGGACTGTAAGTGTTTCGTTTACAGGAACCTCAAAACTGACGTCCCACTCCACTCGGTGGTCTACACCATAAGACCACGTCAAACTTCCTTCGTATGTTAGAAATGTAATTGGAAAAGTCCGGGAAAAGGTACACCCCAATCGTCGTGCCGTCAATTTATTTCTACGAATCAGTAGGTCTTAGGGTATTCGTGAACTGTGGTACAGTTCACTAGATGAGATACGGTATGCTGAACCGGTCGGACCTACATTGTCTCTTCGTCGGACCATAATTCTTCGGTTACGGTAAACTTATGGATACATGCAGTTCTGTAGTACGACTGATGAAAGAAAAGGAAAACCATTTTACGAAAAAGGTTTGGAGTAATACTCCGTTGACCGGTGATTATCCTTCCCTTACCTTTAAAGAAGGACAAACATACCTTAGGTTTGTCTAAGGAATTAATGAAATAAATAAAGAACCTAATACTAGAACGTCCGTCTTATAATACCTACCGTATGATCCTTTGTTACAGGAAAGTTTACTGTCAAGTGATTCCCTAGAAATGTGATTGTCCCGTGAAAAGAAAAAATTAGACAAAATACGAAATGGTATTTACTTTTTTTATAACTATAGACCGTTATGATCATCGAATTAGGTTCCTTCTTGTATCTATGGATATCTCTATTGTTAGGAATTTGGATGTATAGAATGTAAATAAAAGGATTCTTAACTTTCTGTTTAGATTTGTGTACGGAAAAGGACCAATTTCAAAGACTGTTTTACCGTACACCAAAAGAATTTTTAACAATAAAAAGAGACAGAAAGGAAAAATTAAATACTTTTTTCTTGTATCGTCGATAAACGTTTAAATTCACAAGGTTCTCAAAATTCCGTTGTGTTTACAGTAAAACGTGTACACTTTAAGTAGTTTTACGAATTCATTGTTATTATTATTTTTTTTGGAGTACTTCTAAAAGGAACGATTTATGAACACTGTCTAATCTTTTTTATCAAGGATAATTATTCACTAAATTACTCAGGGTGGCACACAGTTTCGGGGGTTGATAAACAGTTATTCGTCTCAATTAGTCAAATTATACGACATCCGTGTGTCTGACTGCATCCGTGTATTATTCCGGATGTTTACACTAATGTTCTTCCGAGGTCGAGAGGGTAGTCTCCAAAGAATAGTCACCCTCTCCAGAGCGCTGTAAGGAAACACTTTTAAGAGAACATAAACATAGACAGGTTTTACAGGCAAGAATTTAAATTAGAAATGGCACCTGAAAAGACCTCGATGAAAATAAGGTAAGATTAAAAGGGTCACATAGAACGAAGGACGCATCACAGAATCAACTAAGTCCACGTATCGGGTGGTGAGAACTGTCCTTCTAACTCCCACACTCTGTCTTACTTCTACCCTACCCCGACCTCCTTGTCCTGTCTTTTATCTGAGAGAATCTCCTATCTTATATAATCTATATAATCTTCTCTCCTATAAGTCTATCTAATAGACACAGGACAGGAACCGACCTTTATTTAGGAGTGTCTAATGACACCGACTTTCAAAAGAAAGAATTCGACCAAAATCCTTGCACTGGTACACCTTATATACACGTATATACAAAAACAGGCTCACACATAATATACGACATACATACCTATAGACGTCTATGTCGTTCGACATACGATTAGACCAGTTCCTGTAAAAGTATTATATGTGTACCCGTAATGTTTACTTACTCTTCTGTTTTCTGTGATTGAGGTTCATCGACAGATCTTAGAAGGGACCCCTGTTCCTACCACTAATTTCTCTCGATATCAAGTAGGTCGTCAGGGTGATACTGTGGACAAAATATCTAGGATAAATCCTTCAAGAGTGTTATAGTGAGTGTCATTGTCATCTCCATGACAATAACGTACATAAAATGTCTATAGACTTCATGTTGTTATGTACTAAAACACAAGTGTTTGGACGAAAAAGGGGGTAGGCAGGTATGAAGTCGGGGACCCTCTCTCAAAGAAACAACTATTGTCTCAGTTCTTCGTTTACGCAGACATCGTTTTATTTGAGGCATAAACCCCGGCGTTCTAGCCCGATGTCGTCGTGGTGTCGTCACTGGGAAGACCCGCGAGATGTCTCTTCTGTAACCTTCATGCACTTCGTAGGAAGAGGCCCTGTGAAGCTTCGACCTGTAGAGGGGTTCTATTGCCGATCTGAGCCAACCCTTCACAGGATCCCGTCCTGACTGCCTGACTTCTCCCTTTAGGTTCACTTCCTTGAGACCTTAGGACGTACCAATATCACTCTGAACTCCCATAATCGTTTCTCGAGAAAACGTTATCGAAGACCGGGGACCGACTTAAAAATTAAGAGACTCTCATTGTGATAAAAGAAAGAGTTATGTCTAACAAGAACGTTGGAAAAGGTCTACAACGGTCACATTCATACCACGATGTCTTTCTTCACTTCATTGAATCGATGTGAGACTGAACCGGTTAAAGATTAAACTTAAGTCCAAACAGACTGAAGGCTAGATACACAAATTTCGGTACAGGGTGAGAAGTGTCCCATGTGTTCCCCGTTGAACACGAAGACGACCAGTTAAACGATAGTGACTGTCATCTATGACGGGTCGTATATCATTGTCCCATTATACCGACTACTTACTCTTTGAGAGTACACGTTGTCGCCTCTTCCGCTACCGTAGGGTGAGGTCATGAGAACGGACCTTTTAAGGTACCCGTCTCCTCAGACCATCCGACGTCAGATACCCCAACGCTTCTCAACCTGTACTGCTTCGTTGAAGTGAAAGTGAAAAGTGAAAGTACGTAACCTCTTCCTTTACCGTTGGGTGAGGTCACAAGAACGGACCTCTTAGGGTCCCTGCCCCCTCGAACCACTCGACGGTAGATATACCAACGTCTCAGCCTGTGCTGACTTCGCTGAATCGTCGTCGTCGTCGTCGTACACGTTGTCTCCTCACGATAAAATCAACGGACTTTGCTTAAAATAAGTTGCTCCTTTACAGATGTAACATAGACAAATATTGGGGAACTCATTTACAGTACTGTTTTATTTACTAAACAACAATTTAGATACGAGATTATTCAATATCGTGAGACTTTATACAGATACGAAAGTTATAATCTAAATGTACCTGAAAGTCTACATATGTATTCAACTATCATTCATCCATATATCTCTCCATCTACCCTATGTTAACGTTGGAAACCTTTTCTCCATTTTAGTATTAGGAACGGTGTATCTATAAACGTGACGTAAACGGACCGATTTATATGAAAACAGATAAACTCTACTTAAAATTTCGTTTATATAGAAACTTGGGTACTTAATGTAAACGAAATCATCACTATCAACCTTCTTGTGTAAAATTATCTGAACATTTTAAGTTAGGACTCTCCTACAATATGTAAAAGGATAACAATCAAACAAAATTAGTGTACGGAGGGGGGTAGTGTCTTTGTTTTGGAAGAGGCGTGCCGTTGAACCTAAGATGATGACGAAAGTGGTTGTGACTCGTTTTTGTATCGAGATAATACTTTTAATAAGACTCTTTCGTCCGACTTTGACCTCAAGGGTAAAACATGTTTACCGTTCACCGTGAAGTGGTAAATTTATAATACGGTAGAGAATTAAAGAACGTGTCACAGTATCAATCTCATTTACAAGTTATTTACGACAGAATGTGACTTCGACCCTCACACATGGGGCTTATTTTCTAAGTACCGCTCTCTGGATCTGTTAAGTCAACGAAGGCCATTTAGGTCGATTCAACAGCGTTGGATTAAACACCCATTACCAGTCCTTATGAATCATAATATTTAAAGTCACGGCAATATGGACTCGATAAACATGTTTGAATTTAGTGTTAGACTAAATGACTCACATGAAGTAGAAACTCTACTTTATAGGAAAATATATTTATATCTGTGTATATACGTGTACTCGACTACGTGAATGGTCAGATTTGTCCCGTAGACCCCCTCAAAAGGTCGTATGAGTCTTTACTTCTAAAGATACTCTGCTTAATTCTTCATCAGTCTTTGGATAGAGACTTAAGGACTTTATCGCTATCTTTCGTCACGCGAGTACGAGTCTCTCTCACACTATTTTCTCTTGTAATTAGACTTCAGTTCCCACACCGAATCCATTGAGTCCGATTTTCACGAGTGAAGACGTTTTCTACTCTAACTCTCTTTGAACTTTTTCGAAGAGGGAGTGACAAACCTACTTACGATCCATGCGTTAAAACGGGTGCGTAAAACAGTAAATCAAACTAAATCTTATACTTTCCTGTTTTCTTCGAGATAGGTCCCTTATTTTCAAAATTTTCTCTTACACTTAACAGTGAGACGAATAAATTGAATATACGTCTCATGTAGTACGTTTTACGGTCCGACCTACTTCGTGTTCCACCTTAGTTCTAACGGCCCTCTTTACAGTTATTGGAGTCTATGTGTCTACTATGGTATCTACTATGCCGTCTTTCACTTCTCCTTGATTTCTCGGAGAACTACTTTCACTTTCTCCTCACTTTTACAACCGATTTTTGAGTTGTAAGTCTTTTAATTTTAGTACCGGAGACCAGGGTAGTGAAGTACCGTTTATCTACCCCTTTGTCACTGTCTGAAATAAAAACACCCAGAGGTTTAAGTGAAGTCTACCACTGACGACGGTACTTTAATTTTCTACGAATGAGGAACATTCTTTTTGATACTTGTTGGAACTATCGTATAATTTTTCGTCTCTGCAATGAAATAGTTGTTTCCAAGAAAGGCAGTTTCGATACCAAAATGGTGATCAGTACATTTCTTTCAACTTGTGGTTTCTTAACAATCAAAACTTGACGTCACAAGCTCTCTGAGAACTCTCAGTGAACCTGTCGTTCCTCTAGGTTGGTCAGGTAGGGTTTCCTCTAGTGAGGACTTACAAGTAACGTTCCTGACTACGACTTCGACTTTGAGGTTATGAAACCGGTGGACTACGTTTCTTTACTGAGTAAACTTTTCTGGGACTACGACCCTTTCTAACTCCCGTCTTCTTCCCCTGCTGTCTCCTATTCTACCAACTTACCGTAGTGGCTGAACTACCCGTACTCAAACTCATTCGAGACCCTCGACCACTACCTGTCCCTCCGGACCTCACGACGTCGGGTACCCCAGCGTTTCCCAACCTGTGCTGACTCACTGACCTAACTTGACTTCTCCTACACTCTCTACTAAAGGATAACCTGAACCGAACCAACATATCGAGGACTCCTATTCACCCTTTTAATCATCATGGACATGAGGTAAAGTAAATTTTCCTTACGAAACTATTCTTTATTTCGGGAAAATAAAAGATCGAATATTAACAGATTAACGTGAAGGTCAACACCCACGTGTGTGTGTTTGTGTGTGCGTGAGTACCTATTACATAAGAAAGAAGGTTTAACAGAGTCATAACTATAGACGGAAACACACCTAGTATTGTTTGACACTTTTTAAGACTTTCTCTACCCTTATGGTCTGGTGGACTGGACGGAGAACTCTTTGGATATACGTCCAGTCCTTCGTTGTCAATCTTTACCTGTACCTTGTTGTCTGACCAAGGTTTATCCTTTTCCTCATGCAGTTCCGACATATAACAGTGGGACGAATAAATTGTATACGTCTCATGTAGTACTCTTTACGGCCCGAACTTCTTCGTGTTCGACCTTAGTTCTAACGACCCTCTTTATAGTTAGTAGAGTCTATACGTCTACTGTGGTGGGAATACCGTCTTTCACTTCTCCTTGATTTTCGGAGAATTACTTTCACTTTTTCCTCTCACTTTTTCAACCGAATTTCGAGTTGTAAGTCTTTTGATTCTAGTACCGTAAACCAGGATAGTGAAGTACCCTTTATCTACCCCTTTGTTACCTTTGTCACTGTCTGAAATAAAACCCCCCGAGGTTTTAGTCACTCTATCACTGACGTCGGTACTTTAATTTTCTGAGAACAAGGAACCTTCCTTTCAATACTGGTTGACTCTGTCATATAATTTTTCGTCTCTGTAATGAAACGGTTGTTTCCGGGTAGATCAGTTCTGATACCAAAAAGGTCACCAGTAAATACCTACACTATCAACCTGAATATTACTTTCGACTCGTGGTTTCCACAACCTCTTCTGAGAACTCTCAGGGAACCTGACGTTCCTCTAGGTTGGTTAGGTAGGATTTCTTCTAGTCAGGACCCACAAGTAACCTTCCTGACTACAACTTCGACTTTGAGGTTATGAAANAGGGAACCTGACGTTCCTCTAGGTTGGTTAGGTAGGATTTCCTCTAGTCAGGACCCACAAGTAACCTTCCTGACTACAACTTCGACTTTGAGGTTATAAAACCGGTGGACTACTCTTCTCGACTGAGTAACCTTTTCTGGGACTATGACCCTTTCTAACCTCCACTGTCCTCTTCCCTTGTTAACGTCTCCTACTCTACCAACCTACCGTAGTGGTCGAGTTACCTGAACTCAATCCCATATGAGAACTTCAACCACTACCTGCCCCTTCGGACCACACGAAGTCAGGTAACCCAACGTTTCTCAGTCTGTGCTGACTCACAGACTTGACTTGACTCGAATATAGACGTCTGTACTGAATACAATGAAACCAATGGTCGAGGTTAATTCGTAGATAACAATATTCACTGGACCAAACAATGTAATAAAATCCACGAATATCGTGTGTGTGTTAAAGATTGATACGATTCTAATGTTATGGTTCCCATAATCCTTTAATCATAAATTATGGTCGGTTCCAACCTCATTTCACTGTCCAAAATTTACCCTAACCAACTTACTCTTCCTTTCTAACGAAATTTCATACTTGACCTACTGACCATTTTTTTACTAGAGAAGGTCTTAAAAATATCGAAAACTTAATAAGGATCAAGTATATCGAGGGTACATTATAATGAGACAGTGTACGTCTCCGAAATGTGTCGTGTATTTTTGACACTTGTAAACCACGTTATATAATAATGATAATAAATATATAAAAAGAAAATACAAGAACTATTACATTGTAAACGATACATATATGAAATTTATGGAATACAGTATATTAAGAGGTTAAAAGATCGATCACCTTAGATTCTACTTATCATTAAACAGAAGGGTAGATCTTACACTCGGGGAACTCCCATCCTTAGTGTAAAATTAAACGACATTACGGAATACGTTTAACTAACGAGTTGATTAAAATAACTTAACTTACAAAAAGAACAGATTAAGTCCTTATTTTTTACTGAAAAGATTTAAGTACTCGCATTAATACAAAATTCAAGAAAACGTTTTCTATACAACCCTAATTATGTAATGTCAACATTTATATACCGAATCGTTAGAAAGATTTCTGTCACGGTCTGTCCTTAAATAGATTAGAAATTTTTATTTATAAGTTTAATGACTGACTAACTGTAGGTTCAACTTTGTTTCATAGAACGTAATTTACGTTTTCCCCTTATAAAGTCGAGTTGTCGTAACAGGAACAAATTCGTTGTCACGAAATAATCAATCATTTTTATAATCGATACGATCTAATTTTCTTAACTCCGACGAAACGATTAATTCTTAAAATTAATTATTCTAAATAAATCGATATCGAATATCTATAGAACCAAAATTCCTAGATATTATAACAAATTACGGTTTATAAATTTTTAAACAAACATGTACGAACTATAGATATAAATTATGCTGGGGGTTCCAAAACCAATAGAAATCTCTGAACCTTTATTAATAGATTGTTATAAATATATTATCGTTCTTCACCTTTATGGCTCCTATTTCATTCGATTTAAGAAGTCCTTAAACACAACTAAGGGTAGAATCAAAAGAGATATATTTCTTTACATTGACCTGAAAAAATATTTCAATTGATATTGAAAGAAGAGTCTCATAATAAGAAGACTTTTATAAAAAAGGAAAAGAGAGATAGGAAAACTCATTGGTCCTATCACCAATGGGAAGACTCTCACAACCTAAGAGAAATGAAGTATAGTACATGGGTAAAGACCGATTTGGATAAAAGAAGAATCCCTTGTCTTTGGGTACGTCCTAAGTCCCTTAACCCTTGAAAAGGGGAGTTTAGTATCAAAAAGAGATGAAAGACTTTATCCACCAATAAGTCCATGACTGTATATTTCCATACCTCGTCTGTTATTGTTACAAATAAAGATCCAAAGATCAACTAGATTACGGTTCATTGTTTCGAAACCTTTGTGTTAATCTATCGGAGAAATTTGTTAGTATAACTCTTTTAAGTTCGTTATTTTTCACTTCAACGAGTCCGCACAGACTGATAAACTCTGGGGTACCTGACATCGGATGTTCCAAGGAGGCAGGTACCCTAAAAGGTCCGTCCTTGTGACCTCGCCCAACGGTAAAGAAGAGGTCCTCTAGAAGGGTTGGGTCCCTACCTTAGACCCAGAGGGTGTAATATCCGTCTGTGACATGGTAGACTCGGTAGTTCGTTATTTTAATCCGACGATTTGATGATTTAAGTTCATTTTACCTACATTGTAAAATATAATTACATCCTTACTAAAAAAAGACATTATCTTATAAGTCAACCAAAATTAAACCATTCAAAATTCCTGTAAATAGTATTTCGTTTCGGAATGAGATACACGTACTTTTAAGGTCTTCGTACACGGAGTCCAGGTTTCCTTTGTTTCGGCAAGATTTCTTGAGTCCCTCACAGGCGTTGTCGTTGCACTTTGTCTGTAAAAGGAGTCGACACACCGGGACCAGGAGAGGTAAGTAGAGAGACCCGAAGAAAAAGAAGTATACACTTTACTTCCCTAGACTGATCTACTAAAATTTGATGAAGGTCGTAAGTGCTATGCATAAGGGAGCACACCTAAAAGACAAATGTCTCTGACTGACTCCAACATGAGTCCTCTCTCCACTAAGGTGTTTCTAATCTGGAGTCTTGTACGAAAGGGATTGAGATATAGGAAAGGACGTCCTGAGAGTCCCTTTTGATTGACTACCATCTCTAGTAAAAATTTTATAAAGTTGGTCACACGAAAATAATGACCACGTAACTATATATGGTTATATAACTATCAATTGGTATTAAATAGTTTCTGTTTAAAGAAAGTCATCGGTGTTGACTTACACTTAGTGTTTATTAACGAGTACCTGTACTAAACCAATTTTAAAGGAGTCTCTTGGCAGTTATTTTCAATAACTTTCAGTCATAGTACTAAATCTTCATGTTTAGTTGGAAAGTCCCACAAAAAGAAATTTGGATATGAATGACTACCTTTTTTTTAATTTGAATTTACATAATTTTAATCTAGTCGAATCCGAATCATTCAAGTGGTTTTCCTACATAACTCTCACCTTTCATTTTGTTTTAGATAATATACAATTCCTAAATTGGACTATATGTTATATTAAACTACATTGTATAAGACTTCCACTTTCAGTGAGTCAGCACAAGGTGAGAAACCCTGGGAATTTTAAGAGGTCCGGTTTTATAACCTCATCCATCTGACAGGGAAGAGGTCCCCTAGAAGGGTTAGGTCTCTAGCTTGGGTCCAAAGGGCGTAACGTCCGTCTAGGAAATGGTCGACTCGGTGTCACCTTCAGGTCGTTCTGATCTCACCCATCGGATAGGAAGAGGTCGCCTAGAAGGGTCGGGTCCTTACCTTGTCCCAAAAGAACGTAACGTCCACCTAAGAAATGGTTGACTCGATAGTCCCTTCGGGGTTGTATAAGATTAATCGGATTTATACCAGACATCTTATAGAAATGTAACTGAAATATTAAAATTTGTTTACTTTTGTTGCGTTTATTTACAACGATGACAATTCAGTGAAGTCAGCACAGGTTGAGACACAACTCCAAGAATATTTACTTACTCTTAAAAAGTCTACACATTAAAAATTCAAGTAAATATAAGTTGTAAAAACACTTACGAGTCCTTGTCTATTATTCGTTGTGGAAAAATAAACACCTACTATGATTGAACCTACTATAACGTATGTGTCCCCTCCTGTCCCTTTATTAAAATTATTTCTTGGACCTCCGTAATTTTCACACCATTCCTTTACTATTTTGACTCTAAATTCAACATTTTTACGTTTAGTAATGTGTTCCCCTCCTTTATTGGATTACGTCAGTGAGTCCCCCACCCTGTCTGGGTTCTTTTGTCAATTCCCGTTTTATTTAGAGATCTACTACCACGTTTCGTGTACTCTATACTTGGTCGTCACTATTATCCCTCCTTTACAAGGGAACACGAAAACTTGGTGTTTCTCCGTAACACCACATCCTTCTACTTCACTTACCGTGGATTTGTACCCTAAATCGAAGACGATGTGTAGTCTTTTCAACCGTACTTACGTGTCAACCTGTGTATCGACGAATCCCCAGCCTGACGATCCTTCGACGAAGTTATCTCGCTTAAAGACAATGTCCAGACAAGTTACCTGAGGAAAATTTAACTATATCTCGTTTCCTTATCTCGTACTTTATCACTGACAGGGATACTCGTTACAGAGTAAGGTGTATTTATCGTCTATTCGAAGTAAGACTAATTTGTGTTGAGTCGGAAGTGTTTTCAGTCCGGTACCTTTGTTCGTAAAGATTGTGTATTTCTATTGAAATTTTTAGATTCGTTCGATCAACGAGAAACCGAAACTCAGTGTATGGTGTGATTTTCTTCCGACTCGTGGTTTCTTGACTAGGAAACTTAACGACACGACCTCTTCTGAGAACTCTCAGGGAACCTGTCGTTCTAGTTTGGTCAGTCAGAATTTCCTTTAGTTGGGACTTATAAGTAACCTTCCCGACTACTACTTCGACTTCGAGGTTATGAAACCGTTTGAACTACTCTTCTCAGCTGAGTAATCTTTTCTGGGACTACAACCCTTTCTAACTTCCGTTTTTCCTCTTCTCTCGTTGACTCCTACTCTACCAACCTACCGTAGTGGCTGAGTTACCTGTACTCAAACTCATTTGAGGTCCTCTGTCGCTTCCTGTTCCTTCGGACCGCCACGACGACAGATACCCCAGTGTTTTCAACCTGTGTTGAATCGTTGAGTTGTTGTTTTGGTTGTGTATGGTGTGTCGTTGACACCACTCAAATATCAAATCACGTTTTTTTACTTATTTATTTATGTTTCATCTTGTAAAATATAGGTCAAGTTTTTACTCTTTCACTCCGAGGTGTTTTCCAATAGTCATAAAGATTGGAGTGGGTCCTTTATTCAACATTTCGGTCTTAAATTTATGTGGATTACGATTTCAGGGATCAACCGTGATCACCATTTCTTGGGTGGACGGTTACGTCCTTTGTCTCCTTTGTGTCCAAGTTATGGACCCAACCCTACTAGGGAACCTTCTCCCGTACCGTTGGGTGAGGTCATGAGAACGGACTTATTAGGGTGTATGTCTCCTAGGACCGTCCGATCTCAAGTACCGTAGCGTTTGTCAGTCTATACTGACTTCACTGAACCGTATGTACGTTACGACTTCAGGTATTAAAAAGGTAAAAATTTAATTGAGTAACTAAGACATTGACTGATCACCGGTAATTAAGAAGTATTGTTCAATACAGAGGAATAAACGAGAATCTCTGAAAGAAACCTAAATATAAAATGTTTCGGAAACTAATACAAAAAGTGACCGAAATTAGTGGAAGACAATGATTCGCGTCCGCCGACGCTGGTCGCGTGATTCGTACCGGTTCTCCTCGATGGTGTGTAGACTCCAGTCCCTGTCTTCGACCCTCCTGAGGTACGGTCTTCCCGCCGCCGGTTCTCCTCAATCGGGTACATGCTCCAGTCCCCGTCACCGGATTAACGGTCCGTCGCTGCCACGTCCTTGCCGGCTCTCCTCAATGGGATGCAGGCTCCGGTCCCCGCCGTCGGTCCTCCTCGTTGGGGTGCAGGTTCCTCGTCACCGACGTACCCGTGTCCTCCCGGATCTCCTCAGTAGGGTGCAACTTCTAGTCCTTCCCGCCGCCACTCCTCTATGGGGAGTAGGTTCCATTCCTTGTCGTCGACACGAAACGACCTCGTCGACTCTTCTCTAAGGGGTGCGGGTTCCATTCTCTTTGGGTTCATTCTACCATCCACAACGTTCTCCCGTAGTCTCCCGTCTGTGTGACTTTGGTATGAGTGTCTTTTGATCAGTTAGATTAGTGTGATCCTGGTGTCGGAGCAGATTGAGTTACTTTGATTCGGTACGGACACCCCGTTGGGTTCTGCCCGTCCAGTATCGCCTCTCCAGACTGTCTTACACCAGGTGACCTCTTCCCTCACCGTTTGGTGAAGTCATAAGAACGGAAGTCTTGGGGTACTTGTCATACTTTTCCGTTTTACTATCCTATGACTTTCTCCTTCAGGGGTCCATTCATTCAGGGGTTATACGATAACCTCTAGTCACCTCTTTGTTGAGGTCTTTCTTACTTCCCTACCTCGGTTTCGTTTTTGTTATGGGTCGACACCTACACTGACCACTATCTTCGTTCTGGGCTACGACATTTCTCGTTATAACGTATCCTTCGACCTTACAGTCCAGGTACTTAGTTCCGTTTAACTTTCACCAGTTTGCTCTCTACCGTTCTCACTTGCAGCTGTAAGATCCTCAGTCACTTGATTTTACCTGACCTTACCCACTTAAATTGAGTCTACTGGTAATATAGATGATGACGCCCGTCCTTAGGGAGTCTTCTTTACCTCATCGGTAGTACCAGTTGTTCTCAGGTTTTACGTCATGAACCTACGTCAGGGTTTTTGTTGTCTTACTAGAGACAAGCAAAGGTTCCGTTTGGTAAGTTATGATGCCATTAGGTTCAGATACGGGGTTGGTCATTACGACTTCTTCGACTTCAACTTGTCAAGATACTTCTGGACGTTCTAGAAAATCTTGATTGTGGGATTTTTCTACAGGAAAAGTAAGATCCCCTGACCTTACGTTTTCATCCTTCAATTCTTTGTGGACCTCATTGTCCGTTTAAACCGGAACCTTACACCTTACTTCGTCCCGTTTCCGATTATCTCAAAACGGTTCTTTTACGTGACCAGTATCGTTTGTGGGAGAAGGTTGTTGTGTTCTCTTCTGAGATGTGTACCTGTAGTGTTCTACCAGTTGTGGTTTTAGTCTAACTAATATAAGAAACGTCGTTTTCTACCTCTTCGAGATATGTCAGTTGTTTTTGTTCTGGCCCTCGACTGACACCGAGTCTAGTACTTGAGGAATAATGGTTTAAATCTGAATTTAACTTCTTTCGTCCCTTTTGGCGATCTGGTAAGTCCATACTGGATTTAGTTTAGGGAATACTAATATGTCACCTTCACTCTCTATCTAAATTCCCGGATCTAGACTATCTACCTCACGGACTACTTGATACCTTACTTCAAGCACTGTAACATGTCCTCCGTCCCTAGTTCTGGTAGGGGTACCTTTTCTTTACGTTTTTTCGTTTTACCGACAAACCCCTCCGGAATATTTATCGACACTTTTCTTCTTTTCACTTTTCGTTTCCTCTTTTCCTTTCTATATTCGTGGACTTACGTCTCTAGGGTTCTTGTCGTTCTTCTCTATTCTTTCGGAAGGAGTCACTAGTTACGTTTCTTTATCTCCTTTTGTTGTCTTACCCTTTCTGATACTAGAGAAGTTCTTTTAATCTCTATGGTTACCTTGTAAAGTACGTTTCTACCCGAGCTATTTCCTGTCTTTACCATACCTGGACTGTCTTCGTCTTCTATAATTCTTCTCCACCGTTCTTATGTGTCTTCTTGACATGTTTTTTCTCGAAGTGTTGGGTCTATTAGTGCTACCACACTAGTGAGTAGATCTCGGTCTGTAGGACCTTACACTTCAGTTCACCCGGAATCTTTAGTAGTGATGCTTGTTTCGATCACCTCCACTAACTTAAGGTCAACTCGACAAAGTTTAGGACTTTCTACTACGACACTTTCACGACGTGAGTTGTACGGTCATGTAAACCTCTTGAGTCGTCACCGGTGTCCTGACCTTTTCCACTCAAAAGTAAGGTTAGGGTTTCTTCTCTTCAACGAATCTTACGAGTTTGATGACGTGTCAACGTGAGTAGAGTGTACGATCATTTCATTACCAGTTTTAAGAGGTTCGGTCCGAAATCATTATACACTTGGTACTTGAAGGACTACGAGGTCGACCAAAATCTTTTCTGTCTCCTTGGTCTCTAGTTTAACGGTTGTAGGTGACCTAGTACCTTTCTCGTTCTCTCAAGGTCTTGTTATAGATAAAGACGAAATAACTGATACGGTTTCGGAAACTGACACACCTAGTGTTATTTGACACCTTTTAAGACTTTCTCTACCCTTATGGTCTGGTGGACTGGACGGAGAACTCTTTAGACATACGTCCACTCCTTCGTTGTCAATCTTGACCTGTACCTTGTTGTCTGAAAAAGGTTTATCCTTTTCCTCAGGTAGTTCCGACATATAACAGTGGGACGAATAAATTGAAGATACGTCTCATGTAGTACTCTTTACGACCTGAACTTCTTCGTGTTCGACCTTAGTTCTAACGGCCCTCTTTATGGTTATTGGAGTCTATACGTCTACTGTGGTGGGAATACCGTCTTTCACTTCTCCTTGATTTTTCGGAGAACTACTTTTACTTTCTCCTCTCACTTTTTCAACCGAATTTAAAATTATAAGTCTTTTGCTTCTAGTACCGTAGACCAGGGTAGTGAAGTACCCTTTGTCTACCCCTTTGTCACCTTTGTCACAGTCTGAAATAAAAACCCCCGAGGTTTTAGTGACGTCTACCACTAACATCGGTACTTTAATTTTCTGCGAATGAGGAACCTTCTTTTCAATACTGGTTGGATCTATCGTATAACTTTTCGTCTCTGTCATGAAACGACTGATTCCAGGCAGATCAGTTCGATACCAAAAAGGACACCAGTACATACCTACACTCTCAACCTGACACTTCTTCCGACTCACGGTTTCTTAACTACGAAAACTTGACACCACAACCTCTTCTGAGAACTCTCAGGGAACCTGACGTTCCTCTAGGTTGGTCAGGTAAGATTTCCTCTAGTCGGGACCCTAAAAAAACCTTCATTACTATAATTTCGACTTTGAGGTCATGAAACCGGTGGAGTACACTTCTCAACTGAGTAACCTTTTCTGAGACTACGACCCTCCCTAACCCCCGTCCTCCTCTTCCCCTACTTTCTCCTACTCTACCGACCTACCGTAATGACTGAGCGACCTGCACTTAGACACACTTGAGGCCCTCAACCACTACCTGTCCCTCCGGAGCACACGACACTAAGTACTCCAACGTTTCTCAGTCTGTACTGACTCGCTGACTTGACTTGACTTCGTATACCATCTTTTTTATAGACCTAAACAAAGGTCCAAGTATATGTGTTTTAAATCTTTGGTGCCTTTACTATCTAAAATGTTCTTGTTTAAGAGAACACTTCTTTAATGTTACAGTTCTGTACTCTGATAATAAGTAAACAATAAGTCTTGAACTAGAACCAACTCGGGTTACTAGTCTCAGTAGTGTTCTTCGTGGTCCCTTTATCGGAAACGTTCTACTGAGTGTAAGTACTCCGGGATATTTACATTCGTATATGTAAGAAAACGTACATTTCTTTGGTGTGTTGAAAATAATTTTATTTATCAGAAACAAGTTGAAGGGATAAAAAGAAAACGAGTCTGTTTATTAAACCATAGACCCACATGAATAAGTCCATACGGACATTTTGGAAGACTCTACTATTCATACATCCCTCGACTTACTGTCAAGGGTTTCTCGTATTGCACTCGTGGAAGTAATCTGTATTACTGACGTTTTAACTGTACCGTGTTTCACTTGTTACAAGATACCCGAAAAATTAAAATGTCTGACCAAAATTCATCCCTTCTATTTTTAAATCATACGGTTAAAAAGTCTTACTTTGAACATGTATTAATATATGTCGTGACTAATCGAATTCCCAAATAACAAGTGGGAGACATTAAACGATATAGACAGTTATCTATTGTGAAACCTACTGGTAGTTCACTAAATTAATAGAAGTACCCGTGTTGGTTCCATTTGGGTGAATTTCTTTGAAAACGGATTTAAATTATTTATACTAGTATTAAATTTTGTCATTACGGTATTCGGGGTTTACTTTTAATGGTACTTGTTTTCAATACGAGACAAACCGTAATGAACTAAACCTTTTTTTCCTCTCCCTTATAGTTTGTACAAATAGGTAAAGTCCATTTAAAATTTTGTAGTCACTCTTTCGGAACTCCAAACTATATCGTTGAATTTTTCAATATGAAAATACTCTTTCTTAATAGAACCACGGTGCATGGTAAACCTAGTTCGACAGAGAAAGTCAACGACTATGGTATCGTTTTTCATAAACCTTTAATAACTCTATACCAGTTCCAATCCCACAACTTACCGGAAAGACCGAAAAAGATTAAAAAAACTCTTGCGTAGTGTAAGTTCCCTCAAGAAATTGTTCGTCGACTCAACCTCGGGTCGTCTATTCAATCGCAGAGTCTCCGGAGTGATCGTAAAGTTGGCGGGGGTCTTTTAGTTGACCTTTTCTTCAGTGGACCTTTTAGCTTCATAACATAGAACAATTTTTCTAGTCGTGTATCCTTCCCCTTCCGTAAAGAGGATTGTAACAGGTCAGTTAAAGTTATAAGACCGAAACTTTAAGAATTTACACCTCAATTTGACGAATACATATTTGGTCCTCCTTTTTTTTTTAAAGAAGTCGTAAGTCCCTAAATCTCATAATTTGTACATATCCTACCAGTCTTCACCCTTCTTCAATATTACAACACTATCTTTTACTCGGACGGTATAATCCCTTTTCAGACTCTGGGTTTGGAATCTTTTCTCCGAGTTCAAGTCTCACCCTATTTGTACCCCACGAAGAACTAAGACTGTCTGTCTTCGACCCCGAACTGAAGGTGTCCGGAGACGTGAGTCCAATTTTAAAATGGTCTCGAAGTCCCGTTCAGACACTGGTTTTTCAGTTCCGGGAGTTTTGGTTCCTCCTCTCTACACCTATGACTTCTTCTCGATCCCTTTCGAATCGTTTGTACGTTCTTTCACTGTGAAAACAAAAATTGGAGTATGCGATCTTAGAGGATGGGTTAAACAAACGTCGTTTAACATACCTTCAGTTACCCGTTTATGTGGACCTTTTTACGGTTTCACAAGCACACGACTCGTTTCACGTTTCCCCCGTTTCCCCAACAGAGGCTACACTAGAGGTTTCATAATTCCGTCAAACTCTGGTCACTTTTAGATTTGATTTTTCGACTTACAAATGAAATATGTATTGTACACTCTTGACCGTTCTCGTTCCATAATATGGACGATTTCAAGGATGTGATTAGGTCCCGAAAATTATAACGTTAAAAAAAAATTAGAAGACTCTTTTTGTGTTCTTTGATTCGTCCATCTTATAATAACTATAATTACTTTTTACGTGTAAAAGGATATTTTTATCATTTTGTCAACGTGTCTAAAATTCCTTTCTCAGGGTCGTAACCTTTGTCTAGTCATTGGACACGGATAACAAGCGAACATACACACAGACTCACTCAACAACAACGATAATAAAAAAATTCCTGTCTATACAACAGGGTAAAGACCTCCAAGACTAAGGAGTCCATACCTTATAATGGACACATAGAGTCAAAACGAAACGAAGAATTATCGAATTTCACTATGATGGTATATACGTACAAAATATTAATATCAAACTTGTTTTAAATCTTAATTTACGTTCCGAAAGTCTCATTATAACCAGGCTTATTATTAAGGTCTGTTTTATCGGTTAATTAGTTCAATAAGTTAGAATCCAAGGAACTATAATTTTAACCCTACAAAATGTGTTTTTATTTGAGTTTCACCGAATTTCTGTTTATATTTTGTAGTGTGGTATCCTGAGAATCTTCTCTTGTGTCGTTTATAAGAGACTGTATTCAACATGGTGACAAAAAAAATCCAGTTAGAAGGTTCCGTTTTCTTTATTTTTATTTCCAGTTGTTTACTCTGGATTAGTTTACCTGTTCGAAAACAAGTCGTTTCTTTAGTTTGGTTTTTCTGTTTGATGTCTGACCTCCTTTATGAACGCTTACTACATTGACCGTTCCCGAATTAAAGGTTTTATGTGTTCATCAAGTATATAGAGTTGTTGTTGTTTCGTTTCTCAGGTTGTGTTTTACCCGTCTTATGGAACTATCTGTAAAGAGGTTTCTTCTGTATGTTTACCGGTTGTCCGTGTGCTTTGTATGAGTTGTAACGAGCAATAATCTTTGTGCGTTTAGTTTTGGTATCACTCCATAGTGAAACGTAGTCAGGCTTACTAGTAGTAATTTTTTTGATGTTTATTTTGTGCACCCTCTGGTACGTCTCTCTTCCTTTCGGAGGGTATACAGCGACCCCCCTCACACGTGACTACTTTGGTCGTACCTTTCGTCAAACTCCCAAGAAGTCTTTTCATCTTTATCTCAACGGTACACTAGGTCGTTAGAGTGAGGCCTCGTATATAGGACTGTTTTCACACTAAATTTTTCTACGCACATGGGGATACAAGTACCGTCATGGTGAGCGTGATCGACTCTGTTCCTTAGTTGGATTTGCAGACAGCCGTCTACTTACCTATTACTTCAACACCATTCGTATATGCCTTCTTTCTATGTCTACATTTACTTCGAAAATTTAAGAAAGCTCTCTTTGTTTTACTTTGTTTTTCCCTCTCCGTACGAAACAAGAAATCACTGAGTCGGCCATTTCTTAAGACGTCACATCCTGTGGGTCCAAGCTAAAACCCAGTCCTGGTAGGGGACCTCTTTCCTTACCGTTGGGTGAGGTCATAAGAACGGACCTCTTAGGGTGCCTGCTTCCTCGGACCACCCGATATATATCAGATGCCCCAACGTTTCTGAACCTGTGCTGCCTCACTGATTGTGAAAGTGAAACAAAAACCTTTTCTTCTAGTTCATCCTTTTCAAATTTTAAGATGTATTTAATCAGACACATATATTACGTTAAGTTATTTTAGTGGTTTTATAAAAAACTTGGAACTGGTTGAATAAGACTTCAAATGTTTTTTATAATTTTTACTTTTTTATCTTTACAAGACCCTTTTTTCTCTTTTTACTGGTTAGGTTTGACTATAATTTTCAAAAGATATTTTAATCGGTAAATTTTTCATTTGACGCCATCTACTTATGTCTTTGACAGAGTGGTTCATCTGATAGTCCTAAGATACTTAATCCTAAACTGTTCACTCTCTTCACGGTTACGTTAGCGACCCTCTTTCTGCTTGAGAAGTCAATCGTTGTAACCCCGTTGCTTCATCCGTCAATTTAGGAACCCTTTTATGGGACCCTGAAAATGGTATTTTTTACAAGGGAAAAGAATTATGTATTTTTTAATCACTTTTAAATATTTTTTAATTCCATCATTGGACAGTCTTTTACCCGTTTCTTATACCACTTTTAAAGTGACTTTTGTCGTCACTTCAGTAAATTTATATACTGTTCTATAAGTGGGCACTATTAGTCTCTTTGTTTTATATTTAATCTTGATATTACGTTAAGGTCAAAAGTCGACAATTGACCGTTTATAGTTTGTCAGACTTTTGTGACATACCCACTTCAAATTTGTTAGTCCTCCGGAGTCTATAACTACTAATCTTACTGAAAAAACTTCTTTCGTCTCACGTCTATACACAATACCTGCGTGGGTATATATAATTAACTTTTGTCTCATAAACGTGTCAATCCGAACATACAAGTATCCCATAGAAACGTTCAGATGTGTTACAGTAACAATAATGATCTTCGTTCATCATTGACTAGAAGTTTTTGTATAGTTCAACTGAATTCTGAACCATTGTGTAACTACGACGCAATATTTTGACAGTACAGATATCTCACTTCTTCTTTGCTCATTTACTAAAATATATGTTGGTTCATATTCGTGCTCACTTCTTTTTCTTTCGTAATACCCCTTTTCCTTATCCTTTCCTTCACTTCTCTTTCAGAACCATTTAGTCTACCAGTAATGTAAATAACCTCACTAGTAAAGTATTACATGTATTTACAAGTTAGTAATACATCATGTGAACTTTGATTGAAACATAATATGTAGTTAATACCAAGTTGATTTCTTTATTATTTACACACATACATACGTATATACATACAAGACACTAAACCTGGGTCCACATAAAATCAACTTAATAATAATGAAAGTCAATTAGAAACGAAGTCATTATTATGACTGTAAAACGAAATAATAGAGAAAGTAGGATCGTTAATCTTATTAAAATACAAATTTATATTTGAATGTTATTAAAAAAACACGAAAGAGAAACCCGACATGTAAAGAATCCCATTAAAAATTCAATCTCTTGTAATACCTATACAAAATATTGATAGAATTGTTTAAAATTCTACATAAAATACGGGAGTGGTTTACAAGGATAGTGGAATTTACCACAATGTTCAAAAGAAAAAAAGAATAGTAACGAAACCTCTCCCTCTTCTAACAAAGCTAGTGATAGAGTCTGATCTTACGACGTAAGATTGTCACGACTAGACCCCTCTTTTCAGTTCTCTTACCAAATGTAAAGGGTACTAGGAAAATTGGAGTTCGAAAGGGGTGGATGTTTTTCAGTCACAATCACTATAATGGTAGTCCCTTTTGTGACTTTTGTACATTCCCCCTAAAAACTAACCAGATAATGGGTCAGCTGTGATTGACCTTAGTGAAGTAAGCGTAATCAGGCTTCGCCCACGATCGGTCCAAATTCATCGGACCATTGGTATAAAGATGTCTGACAAAATAAGTATATCTACTCGTTGATTGTTCGGGTCTATATAGACGCTTAAAATTTTTTACTTCGTAAAAAGAAATTGTACACGTAGAAGGAATTCATATCGATAAGGTTCTTTGTCTGTACGAGTTTATATTGACTTAGGAGTAACTGAATGACGAGTTCATATTTTTTTGTCTTTCAGTTTGATGTTTGGGTTGTTTCACTTCTATTACATGTGTCCTTCTCAGTTGTTGGAATATTTTAAGGTTCATAAATTCCTTCTCTGGTGTCAAAGAGGTCAAAACCACAGATCAAACTGAAATTTTGTTAATTTTTTTATATAACATATAATCTTCTCACACAATCGAAAGGTCAGTTCTTTAACTTCAGACTGAGTTCAAATTGGAGACACAGAATTAAACCACTTCTTACCTTTACTTCTCAGTTTTGTTTTAATTACCTAACTCCAGTATTTTTTCATCGTTTTCAGAAATTAAACTACTACCTTTTTTTTACTTTGAACCAATCAAACGAGTACTTAGTGTTACGACAATAAGTTTACACTTTTTGAATATCATCGTTAACATTGTAGTAATCGCCAAGAAAACCGGAAAACAAACAAAAAGTAGAAACCTAAGAACGACGAGTAATTCTAAGTCGAACATAGGTAACAGACATAAGGTCAGATATCTATATATTAACAAGTCCTTAACTGTGCACGAGTTTCATAAACATTGCGCACAGAAAAGATTTGTCGGTTCTGTTTTTAAAGTCACAATCATGAAGTAAAAAACGATTTGTTGTGTCTCTATAGGGGGAAAAAAGAGTTACTAGAGTGACGTCGAATAAAAATAAGAAACTAAAGGAAAACTAATACGAATATTTTATTCCAAAATTACAAAAACTAGTATGAATAAACCATCGTTAAATTTTATCATTTAATTTATATGAATTTTCATATCGGTATAGATGGACATATATCTATTAACTTCATAAAAGTACTGTTATTTTAGTTACCCTTCAAATATCAAAAGGTTCGATACACCTCGTATAATCATTTAATTGAGTCCCTTAGTGAACCTACCTTAAGTTCTATACCTAAAGGTACGATTATCGACTGACTAATTGATACGATACGATTATTGATGATCAAACAATATAAAAATAATTGGAAGGTCCTTCTAATTATATGAACCGGTCGTCCAACTTGTTTAGACTCAGCACTGTGGTTTATAAATTAATCCTCTTTTTTTAAAGGTCAGAGACATTTTCGACATAACGGAAAGGTACCTAAAAGACTAAAACGAATCGATTATCATAAGGTCATCAAGTTAGACTTACAGAAATGAGTTAAGTGGTTTATGGTGCACGTCTGGGTATTATCGTCTGTCTTAAAGTTTGACTAGAACACATTTTAGATTTGCAAGGAAGGGAAAAGGACAAAGTCGGGTCCCTGGAGGTCACTCTTCTCACCTGGTGTCAAGTGGAGAGAAGAGAAATCAAAAGCTGTCCAGCAAAGGAGCGGGTGGGGACCTACTACAGAGAAGGGATCTAAAGACCTCTCTTCTTGCTGTCCGTTTCCCTATACTGATCCGACCGTCGTCCACAAAATTTCGAGGAAAGTGAGACAGGCACCTGAGGACACGCGAGGAGCGTCCAGGTTAGTGAACCTACGACACTCAATGAGAAGATGTCGTCGAGGAACAGTGAAAGGAAACCGTGGACCCCGAGGTGAGAGGTCGAACCAGAAGAACGACTCTCCTAAAATTAAAGAGAAGGCTCCAGATGACACGTCCTGGGTGCCACTGGGGTCCAGTCGAGAGACGTGTAGACCACACGTGTAGACCAAGTTCTCTTGGTAGGAAAGGTGACCGAGCAAAACCGCAACGTTCTTCTGGCGTCACGTCGTCGTACAAGGACCAAGACGGTCGTTTAGGAACGGAAGGACAGTATAATCGAATGATCTTTACTCTGGTGGCAGACGTCGACTGAGATCAAAAATTTTCATCCTTGGTTTGCGTCATGAGATCCAGTCAACACCCCTTGTGTAACGGATCTGACGGTTTACCATAGAAACTTGTGAATTGAACTAGACACTAATCATGAACCGGAGGACATGAACGAGTCTGTGAGACTCTTTTACGGTTCTTATCATAAAAAAAGAAAAAATTAAATTAATCTCCTGTTAACGAATGTTACAACACAACCTAAGACGGTATGTTGTAGTACTTAGTCAGCACTTATACGTATGTACGAGAGGGAGAACTTAGAGGGAGGTTGAGGCGGGGGCGAGGGTGGGGAAGTCCAACAACGTCTTGAGTCCCGACTCCAGGCATACAATGCGTCGTTGGAGGGTGACCAATGGATAAAACGTATACCTTACATATACAAAGTCGCGACGACGACGACGACGACGACGGTTCAGAGAAGTCAGCACAGGCTGAGACACGCTGGGGTATCTGCCGTCGGGTGGTCCGAGGGGGCAGGGACCCTAAGAGGTCCGTTTGACCTCGCCCCACGGTAATCACGATGAGAAGAGTTAAACGGGTTGGGAGAGGAAAGGGGTGACACAGGTGTCCAGACCAGGGGTACATCCCAGAGATCTAGCCGGGACGTCCTTATTCAAGTAGACATGGTAAAAAAAAATAAGGTATACACACACACACACACACACATACGTTTATGTATATGTAATCATGTACTCTAAATGAATAGAGAAGGTTCTTGTCATAAAAAGATCAACTTTCAGACACATCTCTTTTACTCCACCCTAGATCTTTCGGACTGTCTCGGAAGTCTGGACTACCGTCAAACTGGGATTTACCTCCTCTTACCCCCTCTTCCAACGTGACTTCCAGGATCTGACGACACATCAGTCTACCTCCGGTGCAACCCCAGGAGTTCGGTGACAACGGACACTCTCCCCCTCAGGTCTCTAAGGATTCTAAAGATTTTCATTCAAAAGTAGGTATAGGGACGTAGCTCAGTACCCGACTCTCACCAGGTGCACCCCACACCGGAAGTATATTTCACGTCGTCTCGTCGACCCTGTTCGCCGGACAACGTGTAAGAGACCGACCTTCAGGTCCTGTATGAAGGAACACCGGTGGGCTGTATGGAGCGAAAATGGGGCTTCACATTCTCACACCTGACTCTCGTGCCTTGTCTGAGGGTAATAATTGCAGGAGGTGTTTCCGGACACGGAGAATTAGAAGTACAAAGGCTCCACATACTTCTCTGAGTCCTCCGTACCTCCTCCAAACGGGGTCAGGGAGACTTTCGGAGACACACCAACGAACTAGAGTCGAAAGTCTTGACTAAAATTGACCCTCAGGAGTAAACGGTGAAGTCAAAAATGTAAAACATTGTATAAATAAGGAGTCAGATCATTCTAAATATTTAGATTTTCAACCGATCCATAAAAATAGTTTTAACATAGATTATTATTTAATGAAGTTAATAATAATTTTATAAATAAATAAAAAATTTCTATTGTGTGTACTCCCACGGGTTTCTTCCATAATGTCACGGACCGTCCAGACAATTAATTTATAAAATAACACTGAGTACTCCAGTGATGTGTCTTCAAAGACAAATAAACAAAATCTATCAACTTGTAAATATAGTTAAATATATGTCATGACCTTTATGTCCAAAACGTATAAAAGGTAAGAATACACTTATTAAACATTCTTCGGTAAAAAAAGTAACGAAAAGGACGAAGATGGATACTTTGTGTGACTAAATATGTGTCAAAATGTTTACGTTTATATAAGGTTAGACTTTGATCATTTACTCTTTCTTTTATTTTTATTGAATAAAATTTACAATTCTTCGATTATACATTGTGTACTCGAGAAACATTAGATTTGATTTTATTTAATCACCCAATGTGCGATAAAACGTTTTTTAAAGTAAAACAATTAAAAGTTTTCGGTGGGATCAAATCTCATTTAACTGTCTTTCTTTTATTTTGGTTTCTTACATAATAAAAGTTTAGACAGTAGAATTATAGATCCCTCTGAATTATGGAGTAATGTTTCAGTAACTAAAACCACGTGTCTCGTGTTTGTGACATATAATGAAGAGACTGACAAAATATGACTTAGATTCGTCCAAAGAAACTCAGGAATCTTGTACTTTGTTGAAGGACTTAAAGACTTCTTAAAGATTATTTGGACTTCGTCTTTTGTACTGTGAAAAATCGTAATTAGAAATATATATACGACTTCAGTTTAAATTGTCTCACAATGACCTAATAAAGATTTAAGATAAGGGGGTTATCTAAGACCAAGTTTTTAGTCGTCTTGCACCATGGACTAGTCTTTTTATTATCAAATCCGTGAGTAGACTACTATCATATAAAAATACATAACTCTGTTAATAAATACATACGAACACTTTTATCTGTATATTCAGTGTAGACATTATAACTTTAAACTATCTCGATTTTAAGATCCACTAAGATTTTAATTTATTTTGTTTAAGTAGAATACTTGAATGTATGATTATCGTATTTTTAGATCGACGTTTTTGTTCGTTTGGTCTTTAGGTTTTTTTCGATTTAAAAGGAAAACTGACTCTTTTATTAGAGTCTTATCATTTTATTCCAGTTCTACATAGAAGAAGTAGTCTTATCCTACCTTATAGAAGATATCTCTTTCGAATAGAACTTTTGTTAATCTTTTTAAGTTATTTTTTTAAAATTTTGTAAATAAATTTCCATACCTTTTCAGCGACTTCATTATTCGTGATTGTCCGATTCTAAGATTTGCTCCTCTTACCTCCACTTCATTTCACTGAAAGACGTGAAGTTAATAAATAAGTTAAAACTTTTACAAGTTCTACTCCCTGACTTTTCTATTCGCCTTTATAAAACTTTTCAACTCCTCTGAAAAGACGACAGTAACACGACAAAAATTTTTGTCTCAAACCAAGTAGACGGATTGATGTTAATCTCGGATAATATGTTTCAGTCTTTTTCTTTTTGTTTATAACGTATAATTACGTATATATACCTTAGACCTTTTTACCATGACTAATTGGATAAATGTCTCTTCTTTCCCTCTAAGTCTTCATCTCTGACCTGGACGCTTGTGAAACCCCTTTCCTTTCCGATCCCGTTTAACTCGTTCAACGTGACTGTACATATGTCATAGTACTCATTTTATCCCTTGATCGTCTTCGACGATATATTATGTCCCCCGGGTCGGATCTCGAGACGCTACTGGATCTCCCCACCCTACCTCCCCTCTAAGTTCTCCCTATCTTATATATATATACATAATACAAAATAAATACATATACATATATGTACAAACGAATATATGTGTATATATACAAACGAAATAATATATATATATATAAATACTAACTAAAGTTAACTACATACAGTCTCTGGTGGTGTTGTAACATTTCGTTAATAGATGTTAAATTTTTTCATTTTTATTTTCGTCGAGTTAAGGTCTTTTTATTTGCTGGGTTAGTTTTTTACCCGGTTTCTTGATTTATCTGTAAAGAGGTTTCTTCTGTATGCCTACCGATTGTTTGTGTACTTTTCTACGAGTTGTAGTGAGTAATAATCTCTTTACGTTTAGTTTTGGTGTTACTCCATGGTGAAGTGTGGTCAGTCTTACCGACGCTAGGTTTTTAGACGTTCGTTATTTACGACCTCTCCCACACCTCTTTTCCCTTGGGAGGATGTGACAACCACCCTTACGTTTGATCATGTCGGTGAAACCTCTTGTCACGCCTCTAAGGAATTTTTTAACGTTTATCTTGATGGAATACTGGGTCGTTAGGGTGAAGACCCGTATGTGTGGCTCCTTTGGTCTTAACTTTCTCTGTGTACATGGGGTTACAAGTAGCGTCGTGACAAATGTTATCGGTCCTGTACCTTTGTTGGATCTACAGGTAGTCGTCTACTTACCTATTCTTTCGACACCATGTATATGTGTTACCTCATAATGAGTCGGCAATTTTTCTTAAGTAAACTTAGTCAAGACTACTCTACCTACTTTGACCTCGGTTAATATGTCTCACTTCATTCGGTCTTTCTTTTTGTGGTTATGTCATATGATTGTGTATATATACCTTAAATCCTTCTACCGTTACTGCTGGGACATACGTTCTGTCGTTTTCTCTGTGTCGACACATATTGCCTGAAAACCTGAGTCTCCCTCTCCCTCTCCCACCCTACTAAACCCTCTTACCGTAACATTGTACATATGATAGTACATTCTTAGCTTAGCGGTCAGATACAGGCTGCGTCCTATGTCGTACGAACCCCGACCACGTGCCACTACTGGGTCTCTCTACAATACCCCTCCCTTCACCCTCCCCCCAAGTACAAACCCTTGCTTACATGTGGGCACCACCTAAGTACAGTTACATACCGTTTTGGTTGTGTCATAACATTTCATTTTATTTCATTTAAATTTTTTTTTTTCCTTTTTTTTTTTGGAGTTGTAAGTCTTTTACTTCTAGCATCGGAGGTCAGGGTAGTGAAGTACCGTTTATCTACCCCCTTTTCACCTTTGTCACCGTTTAAAAGAAAAGAATCCGAGGTTATAGGACACCTACCACTGACGTCGTTACTTTAATTTTCTCTGAACAAAAACGTTCCTTTCGATACCGTTTGTGTCACACAATTTTTTGTTTTTGTAGTGAAACGCTGTTTCTAGACATATCAGTTTCAATACCAAAAAGGTCATCAGTACATAGCTACACTTTCAACCAGGTATTTCTTTCGACTCACGGTTTCTTAACTATGAAAATTTAACACCACAACTTCTTCTGAAAAGTCTCAGGGAACCTGTCGTTCCTCTAGTTTGGTCAGACAGGATTTCCTTTAGTCAGGACTTATAAGTAACCTTCCTGACTACTACTCCGCTTCACTTACTATCTCCTACTCTACCAACCTACCGTAGTAGTTAAGTTAGCTATAAATCAATTTTACGTACGTTTACTATACTTTCCACTCTCCAACGGATACCTGAATGGCACGAGATACAACGATCCTAACATCTCCTTCATGACTTCGTTATTACGTATACTTTACTATTACTAAGTTATTATCTATGACATTAGATATCATTAGTGACGTTCTTATCCTTCTCTTCAATATCTTTTAATTGTCCACCTTTGATTTTATCGATTTCGTCGTGTCTGCATGTGTGTGTGTGTGTGTGTGTGTGTGTGTGTGTGTGTCTCTAATTAGGTTTTCTTTCGTTCTCTCGAAATGTTCTCGTTTTTCGTCCAATCGGTTTACAACAATCTTTTCTTCATAATCTACCGTTTATACTTCATTTCATATAGAAATATTTATGTCAACTATTTTTACTTGTTTTATGAAGTTTGATTCTTGTTCGAACAATCTAATCTGTAAATTTTTGAATTGTTTACGATGAGGATTCTCTTTGTAGAATTATGCTCTGATATCTCACTAACTTTAGGTTTTCTGACCTATTGTAGTTATCTCTTTGGTACGTTTGTATTTCATTTTCTTCGTCTAATATACCGATATATTTATCATATGTGTCATATATAATTCCGGTCTCATAACGACCTCTAAGTTCTCATTTTAATGTATTTCTCCCTTTAGTTAACCCTTTATACTTGTAAGATTTAAAAATACGTTAGTCATATGTCTAAGTTTTATATATACTTTAATTGTAAGTGTTATGAAGTATTAAACTATTATGGACGTCAATTTTGTATAGTCATTCCTGTTTCTTTTATGCTTATTGTGTTACTTGTTTGGACTGGATTAATTGTCTGGATTAACAGTATATCACACGGTACATATATTACTTGTATTAATTGTCTGGATTAACAGTATATCACACGGGATGTAAATTGTTACTGTTTTTGAGTTCAATAAAAGTCCGTGTACATCACGTGAATGGTTTTACTATCCTCTACTAGAAACATTTCATTTTACAATGGTAGAATGGACCCGTAACGAAGTACGGGCTAGAGGGTCCATAGGATCGTCGTGAAGATAATTGAATGCTCACATAGAACGTATTCCTTTTACTCGTTTTAAGATGCCGTGAAAAGACAGAATACTCAATTGTAACGAGTACGTTAATTTCTTTCGACGTTAGAGTACTACTTACAGAGTTCCCGACAACAAAAACAGTACCTTCTAGTCAATAAAGAAAATAAATTTTTTTATCATATACATATCTTTCTCCTTCCTTTTTTCGAAAAGGAAATTGACTTTTTTTTTGAAATGAAGGTTCATATACAACGACTAAAGAGGAAAATCAACACGTATATATTAAATATAAAGGATTTATCTTTCAGAGGAACCACAACTGTAATCCTACCTACACGGATAGTCCGTCAACCGGGTTTAACGGTAATTATTACGCTCCCAGTATCCCAGATGATAAGTAACCGGTCACTCATAACATAGTATAATACGGACATTATTTTGAGATTGAACCGACCCGTAAAATATTTTACACACACCGATTTTACCCTTCATTTTATATTTTACATCTACCTAGTCGTGTTTGTTAATCTTTTTTTGACGAATTTCTCGTACGAGAAACTTAGTTATTGTAGTAGAAACAAATTATTCGTGTCGGGGAACTAAATAGTCTTTTCTGAGTCTAAGTAGGGAGTAATTACTTTCTGACACGACGTCCGAAACAAATGAATCTTTTGGTTTAACCTTGGTTACGACAATCCAACGTGAACAGACACCCGAACTATTAAACGTCACTCGTTTTATACGAACTTCGGAACTGTTTGATCTTTAATATATAAAGTATATTTCGTTCAATATATTTTTACTTCAGTCGAGTTAAAATTCTATTTTGGTATTAGTGAATAAGAATTTTGTTAGTAAACGTTTCATACTATAATTTTCTTCTGAACAGATTTTGTCTCGATTTTTAAGGGAGAATTTTTTATTTTTAGAGGAAAACCCGAAAGGTCCCGGTCTTCAGTAGTTGTTTTCTACGTCTTGTGACTTTACATTCTAATATGTTTCAAATAGAATTTGAAACATTTTACCGTTTTAGTCTGTGCAATCAGACTTCCATACAAACTATACATTTCGTTTATTAAGTCATATTATACATCAAGTATGTTACGAGTCTCTTAATTAAAGTGTCTAAATAGAGACCTTTAAGTATAATTTGATCCTTGAGTGAAACTTAAGAGACTAAAGATCAGACATACATAGAAACCGATTACGTGTCTTTACACCCATTCTGAACTGTAAAGTTAAAAATTAATTAATCAGGTGATGTATAGAACGGACTTACATGGTATCTTTCACTTTCATTCTTGCAACTCATTTTACAGTAATAAAAAGTGTTTGATATGGTTTCCCGTCGAATTACCCATTGTCAAAGTGTTTATTAATCTGATTTAATATTTTACAGTTTTATTTACTTGTCTGTACGGGAAACGACACAAAAGAAATAAATTTTGTACCGATTAAACGTATTTCGGGTTAAACGGTTTAACCGTCGTAAATCAACGAGAAGGACGTAAGGACACTTAGTCGGACAAACGACAAAGGTTAAATATTTCGACGATAAGGATTCCATTCTAAGACCTTCGAAAAGAAGACGACTTTCCTTTAGATATGAATAGACTATTAAAAGGTAACATGTTATTCCTAATAGAAAATATATGTCGTACTAAATTCGTGATGACAATTTTTGAATGGATTGGTTCTAGTCAAGGCAGTAAGTTCTAGGGGACTTTAGAAGAGGTAATTGATGATCGTTAAATTTACGGATGTACTGATACACCTCAGGGTCAAGGACTTAATACATAAGTTTTATTCCCTGATATTGGAACATTCGAGGGGAGTAATGGAAGATGATAAATCATAAGTATTTCAATGATGGAATTAATAAGTGTTGGGAAATTACTAGTTGAAGAGCAGCTAAAATCAACAATAAAGATTGAGTAGGAAACTCGGTAATTATGGACTGAATAATTGGGCAGTCGTATATTAGTTACTAAAAAGACTTTAGTGGTTATAGGAGATAGTCAATTGAAGACAAAGAGTTGTGGTCCTTTAGAGTCACCGCATCTTTCGGTACATGAATGAAGTACCTATAGATACTGGGATGACCCCCCGACACGCCGAAAACAGCCCCGACTCCCCCGTCGACGCCAATTCAGGCCCAACACATACGAGACACTAGAGAATAAAATGAACCTGATCATTTGACCGGTCCCGTACCAGAAAAGTGTCGCTACCGTTTCCACGTCCTGTCCACCTCTGTTACTCTCCGGAGAGCTCCGGCTGTAAACATGGACCGTCGAGTGTAAAGACACGCTTAAATTCAGGGTGTCGACTCCTGCTACGCCTGTCCAACCCCTCGTGTGACTGAAAACGTAACGTTTGCCGTTTTGATATTTTGTTTCCAGTAGTCACGGTCCTCTCCAGTGGTTGATCCCGGTGTGTCGTAAGTTGTCGGGTTTCCCACTAAAGAGGATTCTGCCGAAGGAAGGCACGTGAGAATTTTTGACCATCCAAAGAATTAGAGTCAAGGGAATTAGATCGAAAGAGAGATGAAAAAAAAAAAAAAACGTAGAACAAAGAGTTTTCAACCGTGAAACACTCTGAGGCATCTTTTTAGTAAAAAAGGAGTAAGATTAAAAGGAGGGACTTACCAGAGAACATCAAATCCCATAGGTAATAATATATATAAGACTTTTGTGAATTTATATTTAAGATTCGGGAGTAAAGAGTGGACTCACAGTCTGAGTTAAAAGACTCAACCATAATCTGAAAAATCGGACTATCCTGAATTTTTAGGGTTTGAGTCATACAGGTGTTGCATTAATAACGATCTATAAAGTTAATAGTTTGGATAAGATGAAAGAAATTTATATAATTACTGTAGTAGAATATGGATCTATGTGGTCGACTTAAGACTCTTTGTTTCAATCGTTGAAAGGGAAAGTTTGGGAGGTTTAAATTAGTCAACGATTTAGGACAACTCAGATGGTTTAGGGAGAGGATTATAAAGGTGTCGAGAGGGTGATTAAATAAACTGTTTAAAATAATTTTGATTTAACGACAGTTCCATAACACAATTCGGTACAATTTACGGGTCTTTCTTGAATCAGAGTATATCCTACATTTATAATTCTACTGCTATTTCTGGGTTTATCACACATATGGAACTTCCCTAGTAAAAATCGCTCGTCATAGTCCCTGTTCCGTTGCAACATTGATCGAAAACCTTATACGATATTTTGTGTGTTCATCCTAAAATATACACTTCTTGTATTCTACCGTTCGTTCTTCTGAAAAGTTATATTTCTTTTAATTATTCATACTAAAAATTTTTTAACCTCATAAATTCTAAGATAGGGTCCTTCAAACCCTATATCGGTCATAAAACTGAAGGAGAGCGACATAACCAGGTTGATAATTTGTGTAATCTGTCTGTACAAGACGAGAAGTGTGAAATTCCCTGTCCGTGTTAAATGTGCTCTTCAAGTCTCAACTCTCGGGTGACCGTCTGACGGACCACCACCTTCACTATGATCACTCCTCAAAATAATCACTGTGGTCACACACACGTCTCTTCCGTTACCGTGGGGTGAGGTCACAAGAACGGACCTCTTAGGGTCCCTGCCCCCTCGGACCACCCGACGGTAGATACCCCAGCGTGTCTCAGCCTGTGTTGACTTCGCTGAATCGTCGTCGTCGTCCTCACACACACTTGAGACGTCTGTATATAAAATACGGCGTTAAAAAAAAAACATAACAATCGAAAGTCATTGAAACAAAGAATAGTTAAAAAAAACACGTTCAAAAATTTGAGGGATCATAGAGAACTCGACTAGTTGTACGGAGGTTATGGTAAAGAGATGGAATTCAATTAGTGTTGGTCACAATGAACAAAAGTCTCTCGGGACTACAACTAGTCTAAAAGATCTTCACCTGAAGTTTCACTCCCAAAAACACGATCTCTAAGTAATTCCTCATCGTAAGTTCCAATTTCTTACACAGTCCGTCTTCTCCCTTTCCTCTCTCAGTGTCCCTGTGTTAAAGTCCTTTTCAGGACACTTCCCACTTAGATCAGAGGAGGAGTTCGTCTTGAGAGATAGCATTCAGTGTGGGGATCTCTGACAGAAGAAGTCGAGTTACTGGTACCGAAACATGAATATGTGTTGAGTCAACAACCTCTTTAGGGTGAAGGACCCCGGAAGATCGACAGAAGTAAAAATCCGTTTCGTTGAGGCCACCAACGTACCGTCAGGGGGTTCCTGTCGACGTCCACATCCAATGAGAGTCTCTGTGTCTTTAAGGTTCCGTCGTCTTCTCTTTGGGTGTCTTTACTGTTCTCTCTTTCAAAAATCTACTTCGTGACTGTCACGATCGATATCTGATTTTACCCATTTTTTTTTTTTTTTTTTTTAAACTCAAAGGCCATTGTGGAAGTACCTTTTGATTTACTTAGAAGTCAACCAATACACGGGACAATGCCCATGTTCGTTACCTTTACAACAAGTATAAGTCCGTAAGCGTGGATCGTCTTTTACTGAACTTCACTCTCTGTTGTACCTTATTACCAATCCTTGTGCGACTTCACTTGCACTTTGAACGAGTCGCCACAGCCTGAGAAACGTCGGTGTCTCGGATATGTCGGGTGCCCTAAGAGGTCCGGTCTTGTGACCTCACCCGTCGGAAAGGGAAGAGGTCCCCTAGAAAGGTTGGGTCTCTAGCTTGGGTCCAGGGGACGTAACGTCTACATAAGAAATGGCCGACTCTTTAGGTTAACGGAACCTGCGTAAAGTCGAAACGACGAACACTTTCTCTTCATCATCACATCACCACTTCAGCGAGTCAGCACAGACTGAGAAACGCTGGGGTATCTAACATCGGATGGTCCGAGGAGGCAGGTACCCTAAAAGGTCCGTTCTCATGACCTCACCCGACGGTAAAGAAACCATTCGACGTTTTGCAGAAGTACAGAGTCAAGACGAACTCATTTGAGTTCGAATTGGTATTGTACATGCGGTTTCACTTTCACTTCAGCGAGTCAACACAGGTCGAGAAACGCTGGGGTATCTGACGTCGGATGATCCGAGGAGACAGACACCCTAAAAGGTCCGTTATCATGACCTCACCTAACGGTAAAGAAAGAGGTCCCCTAGAAGGGTTGGGTCCCGAGCTTGGGTCCATAGGACGTAACATCTGTCTACGAAATGACAAACTCGGTGGTGTGGTTTCGTAGACACATAAGTTGATCTTAGGGATATTTTGAGTCCCATCACAAACAGAGTACTATTCGTCATTTGACACCGATTGTTTATTTATTTACATCAACACTTTATAGAGAAATTAAGTCATAGACGTAAGGATTAGTAAAGAGACTATTTCTTATAATGCTTACTATGTCTAAGTTCCAGCCACGTACACTTTCAACCCACGATGTCCAAGACTCGAATATCTTTATATATTAAAAACCGATGAGCGCAATGTGACAAAGAAGGACGACCTCCGTCCCCAAGGGCACCACACGTAGAACTTCCCTTCTTCATGGAACGGAGGAAAAAGGAAAGAGAGACGACCAATTCCATATGCACATACTCGGTCCAAGCATTTAGTCGATGAAGGAAAGGTCCTGGAACTGAGTCCTACCGCTCTGATTTCGAGGGCCCCGTCCACTCTAGTCACATCCCCCCACCACCACAGTCACCATCTATGGTCACTGTCCCAAACCTTACCTGACGAGGAAATCTTACGGAACCGACACAAAAACCGTAGGTCCAAGGGAACTAAAGACGAGTGCAAGACTTGGACCAAAAGGTCAGAAGGGTTGACGAAACACTAAACTGGTTATAAGACTTTTTTTACTCAGGAAAATACGAAATCAGTTTACCGGAACTGAGATAACGACGTTTGCTCTTGGATACACTGGGTGTTCCGAACAGAACCTTTTCATATACCTCTCCCTTTCTTATACCTTCTTTTACATATCTTTGATAAATCACTTTTGTTAGACAGAAACAGTCTCTACACACATACTTGCAACAACATGCACCCAGACTCTTAAAGTTTTAATTTATTCAAAATCTTCGATGAATTTTAGAAGGTAAATATCAACGGTCACCTGTTCTTTTACACACGTAATTTACGTCGAAAAGAACCTATCTATAATTTTTCGATGATCGTACATACGAACTCCAGTTATAAAATTTTGATCACTAGTAAACTAAAATCGCAGTGATAAGAAAACTTAGTCACCGAATATGTCATTACATAAGAACCCGATCTAACAGACACAAATTTTAGACTCAGGTAGTGAATGATCAAATAATCAAAGTGACTCGGAGACAAACGAATGACTGTTTTTTCCTTATATTGACATCCAAGAAATATACCGACAACTTTTCGAATTCACTTGATAAAAATACACTTCTCGAATTTTATTTGGACGGAAGACACTATGAAGATGAAGTTATTATCACAAAGAAGGGGAAGTAGTAGTAGTAATAATAAGAACAACGATGATGATAATAATAACAGTAAACTATCGATTGTACACTATCATAGACTATAACCGAGTTTTAAGAAAAATATTGACTTTAGTGTTTTATATAGTGGAAGATTAGGTATATGGTCTAACGATCAAGTCAAGTCAAGTCAGCGAGTCAGCACAGGCTGAGAAGCGCTGGGGTACTTAGAGTCGTGCGGTCCGGAGGGACAGGTAGTCGTAGAGGGCCTCAAGTGAGTCTGAGTGCAGGTAGCTCAGCCACTACGGTAGGTCGGTAGAGTAGGAGACAGTAGGGGAAGAAGAGGACGGGGGTTAGGGAGGGTCGTAGTCTCAGAAAAGGTTATCCAGTTGAGAAGCGTACTCCACCCGTTTCATGACGTCAAAGTCGAAATCGTAGTAAGGAAGGTTTCTTTAGGGTCCCGACTAGAGGAAGTCTTACCTGACCAACCTAGAGGAACGTCAGGTTCCCTGAGATTTCTCAGAAGAGGTCGTGGTGTCAAGTTTTCGTAGTTAAAAAGCCACGAGTCGAAAGAAGTGTCAGGTTGAGAGTGTAGGTATGTACTGGTGTCCTTTTTGGTATCGGAACTGATCTTCCTTGAAACAACCGTTTCATTACAGAGACGAAAAGTTATACGACAGATCCAACCAGTATTGAAAAGAAGGTTCCTCATTCACAGAAAATTAAAGTACCGACGTCAGTGGTAGACGTCACTAAAACCTCGGTTTTTTTTTTTTTTTTCAGACTGTGACAAAGGTGACAAAGGGGTAGATAAAGGGTACTTCACCACCCTGGTCTACGGTACTAGAAGTAAAAGACTTACAACTCGAAATTCGGTTGAAAAAGTGAGAGGAGAAAGTGAAAGTAGTTCTCCGAAAAGTCAAGGAGAAGTGAAAGACGGTATTTCCACCACAGTAGACGTATAGACTCCAATAACTATAAAGAGGACCGTTAAAACTAAGGTCGAACACGAAGAAGGTCGGGTCGTAAAGAGTATTACATCTCTTTAAAGACGTATATCCAATTTATTTGTCCCACTGTTATATGTCGGAACTGCATGAGGAGGAGGATAAACCTTGGTCAGATAACAAGGTACAGGTCAAGATTGACAACGAAGGACTGGACGTATATCCAAAGAGTTCTCTGTCCAGTCCACCAGACCATAAAGGTAGAGAGAGTCTTAAAAGGTGTCAAAGAACACTAGGTGTCAGTTTCCGAAACCGTATCAGTTATTTCGTCTTTATCTACAAAATGACCTTGAGAGAAGGATAAAGGTACTAGGTCGTCTACAACCGTTAAACTAGAGACCAAGGAGACGGAAAAGATTTTGGTCGAACTTGTAGATCTTCAAGTACCAAGTACATAACGACTTCTGACCGAACCTCTTAAAACTCGTAATGAAATAATCACACACTCTACTCACGTCAGGACCCACAAGAAACCTTACTCACTACGATTTCGACTTTGAGGTCATGAAACCAGTAGAGTTCGCTTCTCAACTGAGTAACCTTTTCTGAGACTTCGACCCTCCCTAAACCCCGTCCTTCTCTTCCCCTGCTGTCTCCTACTCTACCGACCTACCGTAGTGGCTGAGCTACCTGCACTAAAACTCACTTGAGGCCCTCAACCACTACCTGTCCCTCCGGACCGCACGACGCTAAGTACCCCAGTGTTTCTCAGCCTGTGCTGACTCACTGACTTGACTTGACTCGACTTTACTCACGTTAACACGTCATCAAACTCGTAGGAAACCGTAACGGAAAGAAACCCTAACCTTACTTTTGACTGGAAAAGATCAGGACACCGGTGACGACTCAAAAGATTTAAAGATCAAATAAACAGGATACACATTGTGACAGTAAAACCGGAAATATACATAAGAACTTATTTATAATGTTTATGTTATCAATTATAAACCTTTCATCTGAGTATACTCAATCCTAATTTTTAACCGGTGTGTGTAATTATATAGGGATTTAGACTCGGAAGAAAATTTTAAACGAATCTTAATAAGGATCTTACCAATTACACATGTTTAATTCATGTTTATATTTGTCACCTTTTAAGACTCTCTCTACCCTTATGGTCTGGTGGACTGGAAGGAGAACTCTTTGGACATACGTCCAGTCCTTCGTTGTCAATCTTGACCTGTACCTTGTTGTCTGACCAAGGTTTATCCTTTTCCTCATGTAGTTCCGACATATAACAGTGGGNTGTAGTACTCTTTGCGACCTGACCTTCTTTGTGTTCGACCTTAGTTCTAACGGCCCTCTTTATAGTTATTGGAGTCTATACGTCTACTGTGGTGGGAATACCGGCTTTCACTTCTCCTCGATTTTTCGGAGAACTACTTTCACTTTCTTCTCTCGCTTTTTCAACCGAATTTCGAGTCGTAAGCCTTTTGATTCTAGTACCGTAGGCCAGGGTAGTGAAGTACTCTTTATCTACCCCTTTGTCACCTTTGTCACAGTCTGACATAAAAAAACCCGAGGTTTTAGTGACGTCTCCCACTGACGTCGGTACTTTAATTTTCTGCGAATGAGGAACCTTCTTTTCAATACTGGTTGGATCTGTCGTATAAGTTTTCGTCTCTGTAATGAAACGGCTGATTCCAGGCGGATCAGTTCCGATACCAAAAAGGACACCAGTACATACCTACACTCTCAACCTGACACTTCTTTCGACTCGTGGCTTCTTAACTGCGAAAACTTTACACCACAACCTCTTCTGAGAACTCTCAGGGAACCTGACGTTCCTCTAGNACGGCTCCTTAACTACGAAAACTTGACACCACAACCTCTTCTGAGAACTCTCACGGAACCTGACGTTCCTCTAGGTTGGTCAGGTAAGACTTCCTCTAGTTGGGACCCTAAAGAAACCTTCCTTACTACGCTTTCGACTTTGACGTCATGAAACCGGTGGAGTACACTTCTCAACTGAGTAACCTTTTCTGAGACGACGACCCTCCCTAACCCCCGTCCTCCTCTTCCCCTGCTGGCTCCTACTCTACCGACCTACCGTAGTGACTGAGTTACCTACGTTGAGACTCACTTGAGACCCTCAACCACTACCTGTCCCTCCGGACCGCACGACACTAAGTAAACCAGCGTTTCTCACCCTGTGTTGACCCGCTGACTTGACTTGACTTTACTTTATTTATTAAAAATAAAATCTTCGTAATATATGTCGTGAAATTTAAATTATTTTGAGACTATTCCCTAAAATTCTTTAAAGGTAGATAAGGAAAAATATTATAACTTAAAACCAATTGTGACATTATATCATGAGATATCTCTGATAAAACCGACTCAGACATAGTACGGTAGAATATGTTCTATCCTATGAGGTCTACCTTAATTGATTCATGAAGTAGGTAACCGTTCTTCCACATATCCTTTTAAAGTTCCAGTCGTAAAGGTGATAAAAGGTGAAGGTCAAGAGTTTATCGGAAAATTTTTGTGTGAGCTGGACAAAATAGACGTTCCTTTATAGTTAGATCCCTTCTTTTATAAAAGTTAAGAGTTAAGAATACTGTCAAAGTTCCCGTTTCATAATGTCTTCTCAAGAATTTTACAAATCCTCTACATTGTTTTACTTTACTCTCCACATGAAGTCTTATCACTTACTCTATGACACTGAGTATTTATACGGGATACGGATTTTATATCTCTTCTCGTTAAAGGATACATAACCCAGTGACAACGTCCTTATACTCCAAAAGGTGAAGTAGAAGGACCACCATTACAGTAAGTCAAAAGTCTCCTTAAACTTAAATATTGACTCCCATGAAATTAACTTTAAAATATTCTGTCTATTCAAAACTTTTGACAGACTAAAGGGTCTTATTTATATTAAGTATGTATAGTGATTTAAACTACGTTTTTTAAAGGGAGAAGATCATATCTTCATATACATAAAGTCTTAGTGTTTGACTTTACAGGTAGAAATTCATGTGTATATAAAATAGACAACCGAATATTAATAAAATTAACTTTGTTACCTTATGTAAACGTGTTTACTTAAGATGTTTACTTCATAGTGCATACATAAAGTCGTTTACCTAAAATTCCATTATGAATTTTATTGATGTCACCTTTATGATTCAACTTTATAAAATTACAAAAAAAAATTCATAGTGTTATATGATATCCGTGTTTCGCCGATTACGGTGATGGTAAATACCGTAATTTAATTTTGTCTCAATCGATATCGATGATTTTATTATAAATTGTCATTTTTCAAAGATAACAAAAGTTTCCCACCGTCGTCATCTCCATTCCAATATCTTTGTCGTCCTGAACTCTTTCAACGACAGACGAGATACTACAAGTTTATTAATAGGTACGAATTTGTATGCGGTGTCCCGGTACGTATACGGGTTTGTGTGGGATATGTCTTCGTCAAACACAAAAGTGACTGTTACAGAAAATTTTAGAAACGATAAAAGTACTAGTCTAGTAAGACAAAAGTACCCATATTAGAATATGGATTGTGTTATTTCAACTTTTTTACGACGAATGTATCGAAAACTAAGATATAATTTTTGGTCATTCCCAAAACAATAGTCGTAGTCTCAGAGGTCTTAAACACTTTACACAATAGACGAACAGTTTTCCTTGAAACGACTACATCGAATTTACTCTTATTCTCTAATAGGACCTTAAAGATCTACCCATGTAACCTTGGTGTCTCCAGAAACACTCTCCCTCCGTTCTTTCAGCTTCAGTCTTCTTCCTCTCCCCTACTGCCTCTGTCCTCAACCTCTCAACATGAGATATCTGTTTTCTTCCCTGGTGTTCGGTTCCCTACGTTCACCCTTCCTCCTCCTTTTCTCAAAAAGGGCCCTCGGTGGTCTTCCTTGACCGTGACGATTTTGGAACTAGAACCGAAGTATTATGAGTAAAGTCTTAGATTGGAGATCTTACACTCTCTAAATTAAACAAAATAAGTCTCTGTACTTCACAAACCTTTAAACAATGTCGTCTTTATTCTTTGATTACCTTAAAAGATGTATGTAATCAATAAAAAAATATATATTAAAGTGTTTTAATCTTCCGTCCGTTACCGTGGCATCATCGTTTCGAAGTTATATGTAAAAACTTAAGTATATTTGGTATGACCAAGACTAGATTCACAAATTTGACTCAATGAATATAACATAATACAAATAAAGTCACAGATTAATGACCGATCTTTGTACATTAAATATAACGAATTTAACATGAAGTATAAAATAATGAAGGGTAGTATTTTAGTTGGATTATAGTAGTTATTAAACCTTTTATTTTTTTTTTAATTTTGTAAAAGATTGGATGATTAGACAAAATTAAATATCTACATGAAGGAAGTTGAAATTTTTTTATTCATATTACATAATGTAATTAATTTATCAAGATACACAAATATTAGTATTATACATATACGATAAAACATAGTAAAAATGGTAAACTATGGTAACTGACTAAATTATTTGAACCTTTCACTACTGATACAAATACATAATGACTGAGTATTTTTACTCTCCGACATGTATCTAAGATATATGTATCCAACATGTATCTAAGACCTTTCGAAAACGGATTGAAGGTTTATCAAATCCTTCTACAATACCTTTTATTTTCTAAAGTCATTTATTTTTTCTTCGTTGAATTAGAACTCTTTCTTCTTACCTTGACCTCCTTAGTTGGACTGACTGAAGTCCGAGATGATGTTTCGGTGTCAGTAGTTCTGTCATACCATGACCGTGTTTCTGTCTTTATATCTAGTTACCTTGTTTTATCTTTCGGGTCTCTATTTAGGTGCGTAGATACTGTAGAATAGAAACTGTTTCCTCCGTTCTTATATGTTACCTCTTTTCTGTTAAAGAAATTGTTCACCACTACCTTTTTGACCAGTTAGTGAACATTTTCTTACTTTGATCTAGTGAAAGATTGTGGTATGTGTTTTTGTTTGAGTTTTACCTAATTTCTAGATTTGTATTCTGGTCTTTGATATTTTGAGGATCTCCTTTTATATCCGTTTTGTGAGAGCCTGTATTTAGTGTCGTCCTAGGAGATACTGGGTGGAGGGTCTTATGACCTTTATTTTCGTTTTTATTTGTTTACCCTGGATTAATTTTAATTTTCGAAGACGTGTTGTTTCCTTTGGTATTCGTTCCACTTTTCTGTCGGAAGTCTTACCCTCTTTTATTATCGTTTGCTTCGTTTACTGTCTTAATTAGAGTTTTTATATGTTCGGTGAGGACTTCGACTTAAGGTCTTTTTATTTGCTGGGTTAGTTTTTTATTCGGTTGATTGATTTATCTGTAAAGAGGTTTCTTCTGTATGTCTACCGATTGTTTGTGTACTTTTCTACGAGTTGTAGTGAGTAATAGTCTCTTTACGTTTAGTTTTGGTGTGATTCCCTGGTAAAGTGTGGTCACTCTTACCGACGATAGGTTTTCAGATGTTCGTTATTTACGACCTCTCCCACACCTCTTTTCCCTTGGGAGAACGTGACAACCACCCTTACGTTTGATCATGTCGGTGATACCTCTTGTCACACCTCTAACGAATTTTTTGAACTTTATCTTGACGGTATACTGGGTCGTTAGGGTGACGACCCGTATGTGTGGCTCCTTTGGTCTTAACTTTCTCTGTGTACATGGGGTCACAAGTNCGTGACAAATATTATCGGTCATGTACCTTCGTTGGATCTGTAGGTAGTCGTCTACTTACCTATTCTTTCGACACCATGTATATGTGTTACCTCATAATGAGTCGGTAATTTTTATCATGTAAACTTAGTCGAGATTACTCCACCTACTTTGACCTCGGATAATATGTCTCACTTCATTCGGTCTTTCTTTTTGTGGTTATGTCATATGATTGTGTATATATACCTTAAATCTTTCTATCATTACTATTGGGACATACCCTCTGTCGTTTTCTCTGTGTCTACATATCTTGTCAGAAAACCTGAGACACCCTCTCCCGCTCCCACCCTACTAAACCCTNATCATGTAAACTTAGTCGAGATTACTCCACCTACTTTGACCTCGGATAATATGTCTCACTTCATTCGGTCTTTCTTTTTGTGGTTATGTCATATGATTGTGTATATATACCTTAAATCTTTCTATCATTACTATTGGGACATACCCTCTGTCGTTTTCTCTGTGTCTACATATCTTGTCAGAAAACCTGAGACACCCTCTCCCGCTCCCACCCTACTAAACCCTCTTCCCATAACTTTGTACATATTATAGTATACACTTTACTTAGTGGTCAGGTCCAAACTACGTACTCTGTCCCACGAGTCCCGACCACGTGACCCTACTGGGTCTCCCTACCATACCCCTCCCTCCACCCTCTCCCCAAGTCCTACCCCTTGCGCACATGTGGGCACCGCCTAAGTACAGTTACATACCGTTTTGGTTATGTTATATCATTTCATTAGTAGGAGGTTATTTTATTAATTTAAATATAATTTTTTTTTCTTCGGCGAACCATTGGACTCACCCGTTCACTTCACCCTTTCCTTGCGACCCTGTCCCTACGAATATCTGCACATACGTCCACAAACGTCCATCATCACGCACGTACGAGTCGAGACAGACTCAAAACGTTGGGATCGGGTAGTCCGAAGAGACAAGTACCTAAAAAGGTCCGTTCTTATACCCTCACCTAAAGGTAAGGAAGGAGGTCCCCTTAGAAGAGCTGAGTCTCTACCTTGCACGTAGAGAACGCAGAAGTCGTAACCGTTCACCTGACAAAGGGTGACTCGGTAGACCCTTCGGGTGACCTCTGTCTTCATCTTATTGGTTTCCTCTGCTTTTCAGTGGGTCTTCTCAACACTTCTCCTCTTTCAGTATAGACTAGGGATTGTGTCAGTCTTGCGTGAAGTTCCAGAGTCAGTTTCCTATTTCGTTACCTGTTTAATTCTACCTTTCACTCCGTCCTCTTTAGAGTCCACATGTTACGGACGTTCTGTCACCGAAGGACCTTTCCTAAATGTCTTTAAAACCGATTCGATAATACACTGATTTTGTACTATATTTCTCTACGACACGATTATCCATATTTTTCGACACTTACCTGATATGTGCTTCTTATTCTATGATATATGTCTGTCCTCAACCTACGTTAATAAAATTCCACAGAACGAATTACTTAATGTAAGAACCATTACAACTTAAGAAAAAATCATTCTCTTACAATCTCCTTCTAAAGAGTAGTTTCTACCAATCGGTAGCAATTCGGTCCGACTTTGATTCATCTTCTTACAAAACCATTTATATTAAGTTACATTTAGGAACTGTCTCTTATTTTAACAGAACCTTGGAGTCTGAGGACACCTATCATAGTACTATACGAAATAAAAAGAATTCCGTCAGTTTCGGACTTTTACTGGTGACCGTAAGACTTGTCGTTTGCTCTTGGTTGTCCGAACCTTCAAAGAGTCCCCACTTCACTAAAACACTCTTGTGTTGGCGAAAGACGGGGTGAAACTTGCGAACCGTACCCGTGTGTCGAATTGGACGTCACCCTCGGTCGGAGGCACTGTCGGATGTTTCTAGAAGAGAGGGCCATGAGCGTGGGAACACATGAGGGGTGGATGCACTTGGTGTCAACCAGAGTCACTGGTCGTCGTATTCGTCTTTGCTATTCTGTACTGGAGGCGTCAATCTCATACTTTCTGGTGCCGAAGACAGACCCAGAGTAGACAGAGTAGAGAGACAGAAGACAGACCCCTCGAGACGACGAGTAGAGACGAGTGAGAGTCTAGCGAGTGAAACTCCTTTCAGTCGAAGGTACAGTGCTCCTGCGTGTCCGTCTGTCCTTCTCGAGTGTACCGTCTCTCGCCACCCGAGGCCGGTTACCGGTCTCTCCTCGTTTACGGACGGCTGTTTGTGCGTACATTCAAACCTTCACCGAAGAGTCGGGGTCAGTCCGGAACTCCACAAATGTTGAGGCCGTTTGTCGATTGACGTTGGAACAATCTCTTGGGCTAAGTCTTGATACGACGTTACGGCGCTGTTCTGAGGACTGAGGATCTTTGACACTGTATTCTATTTTTCAACAACAAAGTACGACAATTTAAAACCCCATTATACAATACGTCGATATCTATTGGTCTTGTGAACGACAATTACGAAGACGAGGTACTTGCATCCCATGTCTTTACCGAAGACGTGACCTTTATAATCTCTCGAACTCATCTCAAAACGGTCCATTTCTTCCTCTCCCCTCCTGTCTGAAACGTCCGACCCCACTGTAAAGGCGGACACAGAGGACGAAAGAAACTAAATGAATCCAAATCCGACTACTCTAATGTATTGAAAAGGGGTTCATGTAGACTTTACAAAGGGGGGAATGGCACGAAGAGGAGATCCAAAGTGACAGGGCGTAAGTACAGATAAATAAGAAATCTAAAGGAAGATGACAGATGAGTCTCTAGTTTGGTAAGACACTTAATTACTAAGTAAAACATTAAAGTGGTTGACTTCATTATAAAAAGAGTAAACACGATGGTGTCTTTCGACGTGTAAACGAGAAGTGAAAAGTGGCAACCAGACAAAATAGTATTAACCTATGTCCAAAAGATTTAATCTAAAATTCGAGAAACTCTCTTCGTGGATACTTTCTTAACAAAAAGAATACGGAGTCGTGAACATCCTAACTTAACTTAATTTTATTCGAGACCTGTATTTTTTTAATATCTCAATGGATACGATGTTAACATCACTATAGTGACATAAAGAAGTACAAATTACATTATATCTCCTCTTTTAGTTGAAACCTTAGTTTTCTTGTATTAGGGTGAACCTAAATGGTCTACCATTAATCTGTCCAACCCCAAACACAAAGAAAGGGTGGAAAAGAGAAAAATTTAATTTTTTTGGGGACGTAGATAAAAGAGTATATGTCATCTTACAATCTGAAAGGATTTATCTTAATATTTAGAATGTTTTATACGTATATTTTATTAGAACAAGTACAAAGAATATCTCTGAGTTACGTTTAATCTTTTGTTTTTGTCGTAAGATCAACTCAAAATCTTTGTATAATATCTATAGTTATCCTGCCCAATTGATAAAACCTAATCAGTATAATCTTAAAACTACCTTAAAAGTCGGTTAATCGTAAATTAGATCCGTTTCGTTTTGGATCATGATTAGGTAAAAGTTCAGTGATAACGTCCTATTCTCTTACCGTGTCAAGAACACCATAAATATACGACGTTAGTGAGTCCAAACTCCGATTTTTTTGATGAATATGTCATTCACCTTGAATATCTGTTCACGAATTTTACGGTTGTTCAAGACCGAACATAGTGAATTAAAGAGTCTTCTGAAAAAAAAAAAGGAATTTGTTTTGTAGTACTCACATGTCGACATCTTCTACACTTTTCCTCAAATTACCATACGAGAAGTTAGTTACTCTGTAAAATTTTTACGTGTGTCGTAACAAAGTCGTTTACCGGATGTACATTTGAAAGTTTTAAACATGATTAAGACCATCAAATCCTCTAACTTTCTTTCAGTCGGTATGGACACCCTCAAACAAATGTCTGTGAATTTAATGTTTCCCGTCAGACGAGATAAAACCCTTGGAAACCTGACAATACCCTCTACTTCCGAGACGAAAGTCATAGATTCGTTTTCGGGAAAATTTGTGTAGTTTTAAGTGTAAACCCCGTTTTAGTTATTACTATTGACTGTTACTAAAAAAAAGGATTATTTCACGTGACGTTTCTCTATGTACCGTTCGATGCGTAGGAGTCTTTATGATTAACAACTACTTATAAGTAGAGGATCTTCTCGAATGTAATACACCTTCGATTTAAGTTTCGTACCAGCAATTCATGGAACTCTCGGACAAATTTTGCTTTTCTTTTGTTCCACTATATTTAACAGTGTAACCATACAAATAAGAAAAATGGCTATGAGAGGAGTTTGATGGAATCTAAACGGTAAAAAATTTCATAAAAAAAATGTTAGGAAAGACTCTTATTTGAGGTAACTTTTACTCTTCCAAGGTAACACAGAACGGAACACGACGACGACGACGACGATTCAGCGAAGTCAGCACAGGCTGAGACACGTTGGGGTATCTACCGTCGGGTGGTCAGAGGGGGCAAGGGCCCTAAGAGGTCCGTTCTTGTGACTTCACCCAACGGTAAAGGAAGAGGTTACGTACTTTCACTTTTCATTTTCACTTCAGCGAGTCAGCAGAGGCTGAGAAACGTTGGGGTACCTGACGTCGGATGGTGCGAGGAGACAGGGACCCTAAAAGGTCCGTTCTCATGACCTCACCCCACGGTAGCGGAAGAGACCAGAACGGAACATCTATTAACGTTTCGCTTCAGAAACAGATTGCACGTCTCTCACTCCGGATAGACGGCCCTCACTGTTCAAAACCAAGGTCGTTTAGACGAGATCAGACCCAAGACCAAGACTGAAACCCCTCATAAGTCTACGACCCAGACTGGGACAATAAGTGTATGTGAGAGACTTATAAATAGACAGTTGTCCTTATTGGTGTCATAAATAATACCTCAGTGGTACACGGTCCGTGAGATGAACTATGAAGGTTTTCTGAAACTTATATCACCACAGGGAACATCTTGTTTCCCGGAGTACTTATTTAATCTGTTAAGTTAGCTGAGATTAAGATTTATGATTTTTGGGGTGTCCTAATCTATAACGTATGTATCAATGTCCCGAATTGTATTTGGTTCACTTTCCCTCTAGTCGTCTTCCTTCACGGTAAATTCAACACTAGCCTCCCTACTCTACTATACACGCTTCCGTTTTACGTCTTAGTTTGTTAGTAATAAAACCGTTTAACCGAGGTAAAATCTTCGGTTTTACTGTTGACTTAAGTGTCCAGATGACGAACCGATCTCAATAAGTGTAGTCGTCAACTTTCACTAATTTAGAACTAAAACATTCTCCTTAGTAGTAAAAATGACCACTTTTTCCGTAAAAGAGTTGATGTGTCCACGTACCCTGTCAAATCTACGATAAGAATACAAGATATATCACCTTTTCAATACAATAATTAATTTCAAAATATTATAAGATACTCTATACACTTTAATAAAAATTGATCCGTTAAGACCAATGTTTTAATTAAAATAACTTTAGATTATAGAATAAAATTTTATAATAAATTTTTAACGTAATTTATATAATTACATAAATTTACGAGACGAATCAGTAAGTCACCACAGGTTGAGAAACACTGGGGTACTTGACATCGGACAAACTTTATATTAATTTATATAAAATTTACTTTTTTGGGTGACAACAATAGGATCTAACCGCGTCTGTCGGAATGACTCATAAAATTAAGTTCGTTGTTGAAGTGACGTTTCGACTGTTAATCGGGGGAACAGAAGGGGGAAAAACACGTACGAGTCAACGATTCAGTACAGACTGAGAAACACTGGGGTATCTGACATCGGGTGGTCCGAGGAGACAGGTACCCTAAAGGGTCCGGTCTTATGACCTCACCCAACGGTAAAGGAAAGGTCCCCTGGAAGGACTTGGTCTCCAGTTTGTGTTCAGGACGTGACCGTCCGCCTACGATATGGTGACTTGGTGGAGCCTTCGGGAAGGGAAAAGTATGGAACAGTTTTTAGTCTTTACTATTACCTCCGAAAGACTTTATATCTTTACAAGCTTCATAATGGTGTCATCACCTGTCTTCACTTCTAGATAGTATAGTTATCACCAAATTTAACTATTGTTTATTCGTTTATCTTTTCTTTTCGCGACAGTCCTGGTATCAGGGGCTGTCGAGATAGACAACGCCCATTCACCTCGTCTCCCGGTCCCGGTGTAATTCTCCCTTTTTGGGAATTTAATTCTGAGGGACTCTCTGAAGCCATTCTCATACTAATCGAGTCGTAACGAAAGTAGGAGGTAAAGGGGGAGAGTAAAGGATATCTGAAATCAAAATTATTAACAATTTCTTATTACGAACTTAGGGTAGACTTACCGAAAACTCTAAATTGAGTGATTTAGATAAGTATCGTGACTCGAACATTCCCCCCAAACTTGTCTAGACGTGTTGATTAGTACCCTATAATGTGACTATGAAGTAGAGGGTGTAGTTATGGTTAATACTGACGCATCTCTCGCGACGTAAAATAAAATTATCCTATCTTTAAAAATTAGGTCAGTCCATCAAGACCTACTTACACAAACATCCAGATAGTAATTTTAAACCACCGAGTACGACGAGTTCTGTCTGTGTAAAACTTACGAATTTTAAAAGTGTCTACAATAAATAGGTAATCTTACCTTTTAAAGGACGAGAGATGATATATCTAAGACGGAGTAATAGTATTTATTTTTTATTTCGTATTGTTGTTGTTAGAACGAATTACACATGTTTGTCTTTATAACAGTATCCGTAGACCGTTAGTCAACCTCTTTCACTTTTGACGATTCACTTACTTTGACCGTCTTCTATTGTAAAAAAAACTCCTTCTCCGGACGACAATCTCTAAAACGGAGACACAGGTAACGAAAAACAAAACTCACACCAACACTAGTCGTACCTGACAGTTCATTTTCTGCAGAAGTGATTAATAAACACGATTATTGTAAATATTTTTTTATAAGGAACAGAGTTAACTGTTTCGACCTAAAGGGGATTTCGGTAAAACATTTTGTTTTAGTATTTTCTTCCGGTTGAAAAATTGTAGTCCTGGATACATAGTGTCGTGAGGGTCCGTACTCGAACTCTAGTACCAGTATTTTCTTTAGGTCGATTCTCCATATGTACGTAACGATATGAGTTCTTTTACAGTAGTATAGTACTGTCTTTAAACTAATAATTATGTCTTTAAGGAAAAAGACAGGTAATTCTTTATGAAGTACTTAAAGATTTATAAAAAACCAAAACTGAATGATTTTGAACGTTTTGTGTTTACTCTTCTAAACGTTGACTATATTCGTAGAAGGTGATGGAAAGAGATCTGTTAAAACGGTTGAACGAGGTACAATTGAGAAAAATAAAGATAGAAAAGTCAATCCGTCTTTTGAAAGTACTCCCGTCCCTGTTATGAAAAAATAATGAATTATTTCTTAAGTATTACTACTGTCTCTCGTCAACAATATAAAAACAACTTCCTCACTTATTTTTTTTTCATATAAATGAAAGAAAAGGGACGTCAATATGATTTAACATAGAAACCTAACCGTTCTAACTTTATAATTCTGGTCCTGTGTTCCTGTGTAATAAGAGTTACCACTTTTTACCTTTCGTGAGGGGGTTTCTAGTCCTTGTTCTGTTTCCACAGGTGAGAGTGGTGAGAATAAGTTGTATCTAAACCTTCAGGATCGTTATCGTTGGTCTCTTCTTTTTCTTTATTTTTAGTAGGTCTAACCTTTTCTTCTTAATTGTGAGAGTGTGACAAACGTCTACTGTACTATGATATGTATCTTTGGGATTTCTATGATAATCTTTTAATGATCTCGATATGTCACTTAAATCATTTCAACGTCTTATTTTTTAGTTATGTGTCTTTAGTGAACGTAAAGGATATATGATTGTTACTTTTTAGTCTTTCTCTATAATTCCTTAATTAGGGTAAGTGGTAACGTTGTTTTTCTCACTTTATAGATCCTTATTTGGATGGATTCCTCTTTTTTCTGGACATATATCTTTTAATATTCTGTGACTACTTTCTTTAGTTTCTACTGTGTTTGTACCTTTCTATAAGGTACAGGGACCCATCCTTCTTAGTTATAACACTTTTACTGATATGATGGTTTACGTTAGATGTCTAAGTTACACTAGGGATAGTTTAATGGTTACCGTAAGTGTCTTGGTCTTGTTTTAAAAAGTGTTAAGTATACCTTTGTGTTTTTTAGGGTTTATCGGTTTCCTCAGAACTCTTTTTTTTTTTTTTTTTACCTCGACCTCCGTAGTTTGAAGGACTGAAGTCTGATATGATGTTTCAATGTCAATAGTTCTGTCATACCATGATCGTGTTTTGGTCTTTATATCTGGTTACCTTATTCTGTCTTCCGATCTTTATTTGGGTGCGTGGATACCCCTGGAACAGAAACTGTTCCCTCCGTTCTCATATGTTACCCCGTTTCTATCGGAGAAGTTATTCACCACGACCCTTTTGACCTGTCGATGTACATTTTCTTCCTTTCATCTTACGAAACATTGTGGTATGTGTTTCTATTTGAGTTTTACCTAATTTCTGGATTTACCTTCTGGTCTTTGATAGTTTGAGAATGTCCTTTTGTATCCGTCTCGTGAACTACAGTGTTTAGTTTCGTTCTAGGAGATACTGGGTGGAAGATCTCATTGCCTTTATTTTTGTTTTTATTTGTTCGATAAATTTGAATTTTCGTAGACGTATCGTTTCCTTTGATATTTGTTCCACTTTACTGTTGGGAGTCTTACTCTCTTTTATTATCGTTTACCTAGTTGACTGTTTCCTAATTAAAGGTTTTATATGTTCGTCGAGTATGTTAAGTTATACCCTTTTTGTTTGTCGGGTCGGTTTTTCATCCTTTTTCCGAACTTATCTGTAAAGAGGTTTCTGTATGTCTACCGATTGTTTGTGTACTTTTCTACCAGTTGTAGTCAGTAATAATCTCTTTACGTTTAGTTTTGACGTTACTCCATAGTGGAGTGTGACCAGTCTTACCGGTAGTAGTTTTTAAGATTTTTGTTATTTATGACCTCTTCCACACCTCTTTTCCCTTGGGAGAACGTGACAACAACCCCTACATTTCACTTTCACTATGTCGGTGAAACCTCTGTCATACCTCTAAGGAATTTTTTGATCCTTATTTTGGTGGTATACTGGGTCGTTGGGGTGAGGATCCGTATATGGGACTCCTTTGGTTTTGACTTTTTCTATGTACATGGGGTTTCAAGTGACGTCGTGATAAATGTTATCGATCTTGTACCTTCGTTGGATCTACAGGTAGTTGTCTACTTACTTACTTCTTCAACACCAGACAATTTGTGTTCCCTTATAATGAGTCGGTATTTTTCCTTGTGTAAACTCAGTCAAGATTACTCCGTCTACTTGGATCTAGGATAATATGTGACACAGTCTTTCTTTTTCTATTTATAGTATATGATTGCGTATATATACCTTAGATCTTTTTACCATGAATACTTAAATAAACGTTCTGTTGTTACCTCTTTGTCTGTATCTCTTGCCTGAATACCTGTGCCCTTTCCCCTCCTCTCCCACTCTACATACCTCTCTCATTGTACCTTTGAATGTAATGGTATACGTTTTATCTATCGGTTGCCCTTAAACGACATACCGAGTCCTTTGAGGTTGTCCCCGAGACTTAGTCGGATCTCCCCACCCTACCCCTCCCTCTACCCTCCCTCCAAGTTATCCCTCCCCTGTATACATAGAGATACAAATACAACTACGAACTGTCTTTTTGTTGTTTTAAGACATTCCGTTAATAGGTAGTTAATTTTTTTATTTTTATTTTTTCGGTATCAGACCTTCTTTTATAGGTTTTTTCTATACAGACTATTTTTGCTGACGATAAGTTTTATATGTTTCTTGAAGATGAGTTGTTATTACTTGATTGTTGGGTTATATCTTTACCGGTTTTCAAGACTTGTCTATGGAGTTGTCTCCTCTATACGATTATATATTCTTTATACATGTATATATATATATATAAAGAATTATATGAATCTTTTTTTTCCAAAGTGTAGTAATTCAGTAAGTCACAATCAACGAGTCAGTACAGACTGAGAAATGTTAGAGTACCTGACATCGAACGGACCGGGGAGACAGGTACTCTAAAAGAACCGTTCTTATGACCTCACCCAACGGTAAGGGAAGAGACCCCCTTGAAAGGTTAGGTCCCTAGTTTGCGTCCAGCGGACGTAGCGTTCACCTTAGAAATGACGGACTCGACGGTCACTTCAGAAGTCAAGTCAAGTCAAGTCAGCGAGTCAGCACAGGTTCAGAAACGCTGGGGTACTTAGCGTCGTACGTTCCGGAGGGACGGGTAATCGTTGAGGGGTAGTGGTTGAGAACCTCAAGTGCGTTTGAGTGCAGGTAACTCAGCCACTACGGTAGGTCGGTAGAGTAGGAGACAGCAGGGGAAGAGGAGGAAGGAAGTTAGGGAGGGTCGTAGTCCCAGAAAAGTTCACTCAGTTGAAGATTACTCCACCGGTTTCATAACCTCAAAGTCGAAATCGTAGTCAGGAAGGTTACTTGTGAGTCCTGACTAGAGGAAATCCTACCTGACCAACCTAGAGGAACATCAGGTTCCCTGAGAGTTCTCAGAAGAGGTTGTGGTGTCGAGTTTTCGTACTTAAGAAGTCGCGAGTCGAAAGAAGTGTCAGGTTGAGAGTGTAGGTATGCACTGGTGACCTTTTTTGTATCGGAACTGATCTACCTGGAAACAACCGTTTCATTACAGAGACGAAAACTTATACGATAGATCCAACCAGTATTGAAAGGAAGGTTCCTCATTCGCAGAAAATTAAAGTACCGACGTTAGTGGTAGACGTCCTAAACGTGGTAGACGTTTAATTTTGTTACTCTATGACGACACATAGGTAATCTGATCACTTTTTAGTCTTGTTACTGTTGTGATTGTTTGCGATCGTTTCTATATCCCGTCGTACTTGTAAAGAAGTGACGACCGTCCGTACGTTTTGTCAGTGAAACCTTCTGTCAAACGGTCAAAGACTATTTTCATTTATGTGAGAATAGTACACTAAAGTCGTTAACACGAAGAACCATAAATAGGGTTTCTCTACTTTTAAACACAGGTATGTTTCTGGTTATGTATTTTAGACAACGTCAAAAAAAGTTTTAACACTTTTGAACCTACGTTGATTCTACTTGAAATTGTCCACTTAAGTATTTGTTTGACAATGTAGTCTGTCATTACAAAATAAGTAATGTTTTTTCTTTACACGATAGTTCGGTACTTTTTTATATTTTTATGTAACTTACGTAACATGACTCGGTTTCTTCGGTTATACTTCTCCATTACATGTCATACTAGGGTGGACGTACTGTAAGACCTTTTCCATTTTGATATCTCTGTTATTCTTCTCGTGACCAACGGTCACTAATCCCTCCTCTCTTCCTACCTGTCCATCTCGTGTCTCCTAGAAATCCCGTCACTTTTTCATGAGACATGCCATGACATTACTGCCTATATACAGCAATATATTATGTAAGCAGATTAGGGTGTGTTACATAATGTGGTTCTCACTTGGGACTACAATTGAGACCCGAAACCCATTACTATTCGATTACGTTTTGAGCCCAACCCATATAACCGTTCTCCTTCGTTACGTACGTACCCCAGTCTCTCATATACCTGAAAGACGAGTGAAAAAGTCACTTAGATTTTGACGAGATTTTTTATTTCAGGTGATTGATAATTTTTTTTGATTTTAGGAAAAAAGCTCACCTTTTTTTTTTAGACTTGTGGTAGGGTTCAGTCTTTGTAATTCTGAAAAAAGTCAAAGAGTGGGTAAAAATAAAAAGGACCACCGATTTAGAAGTCAAAGTCAACCGTTTCTGTCACTTGACCCGTTCATAAAAAGGGCATGACATTTTACAATACAGTTCCGTAAAATTTAAGAAAGAAACGAAATCTTTACTTCATTCCGTCTGAAAAGAATGAACATGGATTAGAATTCGTCATTCGTGTAATAAGTCCCATGACAAACGTTCGTCGTCTTTCGTCAAGAACGATCAAATTCACCTTTTAATTGAAGAATTTTCCTGTAATACTCTTAAATAATAATATATTAAATCATAATGTCTTAAAGACTCTCAAGACCTTTTGCTGTAACTTCGATGTATTGGTCTTCGTCAGGGAATTCAGCGTAACGACTAAACCAGGATGCGTTTGGGGTTTCGTTAACAGAGACCAGTCCCTGGATCCCAAACGTAGGGGTTGTGATCGCTGAAACCTGTGTCCCTTACGCGTACGAATCTTTTACTACGCCTGGTGAACTTTATTTATTCTGAACCCAGTCTTCTTAAGTTTAAACGGTTCATTAAGCTACACCCTTTATTCTCTTGACCCTTTCGGACTAAAGAGGACAGAAAGTTTGACCCACTACTCTTATTCGTTCTTTTACTCCTTCTCCAAAATCCCACACCTTTTATGCAACTCAAAATTTATGCCGACTATGAAGGGAAGTTTGACTTTAAGATTTTGGATAGATAATGTCGGGAGGAACTACTCTTGTTGTCTCGCCAAACGACCACGGCTTGTACTATCACGACCTGTGAGACAGCACGGAAATTACAGTCACGAGACACTGAGCTCTCCTACGTGTCACACCCTCGCGCCGTAAGATTGAAAACCTTTGTGACCCCTCTCGTCAAAAACCCTCCTTACACCACTACGTGTCGGAACCTCGGGACCAGAGGTACGACAGCCACAGTTCTCCTACTTCCTTTCGTCTGCCTTTTTCGACTTCCGAAAGTAGTGACGACGACGACGACGGTTCAGCGAAGTCAGCACAGGCTGAGACACGCTGGGGTCTCTGCCGTCGGGCGGTCCGAGGCGGTAGGGACCCTAAGAGGTCCGTTCTTGTGACCTCAGCCAACGGTACAGGAAGAGGTTACGTACGTTCACTTTTCGCTTTCACTTCAACGAGTCAGCACAGGCTGAGAACCCCGGGGTACCTGACGTCGGGTGGTCCGAGGAGTCAGGTACCCTAGAAGGTCCGTTCTTATGACCTCACCCCACGGTAACTGAAGTAGTGACTAGATCAATATAAGTCGAAAGTAAAAATTATCATTACCGGAGTGAAGTCGAAAATTTCTCAAAGTTTCAATAAAGGATTATCATTTGATTCCTCATATCTTTTAAACGAGTCGAACAAAAAGTACGTCGTTATTGGAGAAAGTAACAACTTCCTCTCATTTAAACGCAACGAGGTCGGTGTCGATCTTAAAAAAAATATAACCTAATAGTTCTTTTCTTTACCTTATTAGAACAGAGTTCCAGTAAATGTTATCCTATTCTATGGTAGTTAAATCAATCAAATCGAACGGTCAGAGTAATATTCAACTTTCTCTGTTCGACTGGAGAGTTTGATTACGAGTCCTTTTTAAGTGTTTGAAAATACTCTATCAACAGGGGGATTGAGTAATAGATCCTGACTTCATGAGCAGAAAAAAAAAACAACAACAACAATGAATAATCTTATGTTACCCTTTGTTCGGGGATTTATAATAAAAAAAGGAAAAACACCTTAATCTTAACCATTTACTGTGTCTCTTTATTTTTGGTTTTGGAGTCATTCAAGTGTTTGCACTACCCCACCTCTGAACTATCTATAAACGCATTAAGAAGTAGATCTAAGTAGAAACTCAACGTATCTAACTTAAGTCTGTACGTTAAGCAATGAAACATAGAGGAACTCTGTCTATTTTTATTAATAAATACTACAATAGGACAGAATTAAATTTTAAATCACTCCACAAAACGGTAATTGTACCTAAACCATCATACACCGTACTTATGAACCGTTCAAAAAAGTCGTAATAGATCTTAAACAATTAACTACCCTTTAACAGAAAAAACTGTATTATAATTAAACATACAAATAACCTCCGTAATTAGGAATTGGTACTTTTTACTTTATTGTTTCTTTTACGCTACACAAGGTGTATACGTCCGCCTACTGGACATAAAGTGTATGTGTATATACACCTATATATCTCTGGGACATACATAGATATAAATTTTTAACCTCAGTTAAAGACATTGTACACGGAATAACTTTCTTTCGATCATTTTTGGTATAACTTTATAGAACAAAAATCTGGGGTTTCTTGGTATTCTTAATATATGACTTCAGGGGTTGGAGATGAAAAATACATAATAACAACAGAACAACGACTTAGTATAGACTGAGACACTGGGGCACCTGACATCGGGTGGTCCGAGGAGGTAGGTCCCCTAAAGGGTCCGTTCTTGACCAACGGAAAAGGAAGAGGTCCCTTAGAAGGATAGGGTCCCTAGTTTAGATGTAGAGGACGTACCCGTCCACGTGAGAGATGGCGACTCGGTGGACCGTTCGGGAAATGTCTACTATAGTTGTCTTTTATTTTCTGAACGGATCTTAATGTTCCGACTACCAATTTTTCCGAGTCCCAGTGAAAGACCAAGTACCCAGTCAGAGAATGGTCTCTCCGGTTATGAAGACAAAAATAAAAAGTTCTTCTTCTTCCCTGTAGTAATGTCATTCTTTAGATGAAACTTCGAAAAATCAATCGTCTGTGATACGAACACCATTAGATATACTTGGGTCCCGGGTAATGTTAATCAGAAATAAGTGTACCTTCACCCTATGTTTGAATAAGATCCAGGAACAATTTATTCGTATAATTTGTAAAATCAGAAAAAAAAAAAAAGACATTCACAAGTGAAGTAAACCATTTACAGAAGATAACCTACTCGAGTCCTCAGAGCCAGACACGTCCTTAGGTCAAGGAATGGGTGTGAAAATCTCCGGGTAACACGAGAGAGATATTATACACGAACTGACTTCAAAACACTACACTGAGACGTCTCGGACTATTGTCAATTAAAAAGATCCACCAGTACAAAGAGGAAAGTGATGACATTGGTTTATAGTTTATAGAGTCACTTGAGAACTCTTCTTATTTTCTTATGTTGTATCTTCCCATATTGATAACTTCTTATGTTGTAAATTTATGTATGTATGTGTGTGTATATATATATATATGTTAAGAAGTTACGATTGACGTATTCTAATAAAGACTTTAACGACATCTTAATAAACGATAATTTGTGAATTTTTCAAAATTCACATGGGAACAAGTTTATTTATACAGGAATACAAGGACTCTATCAACAATTTCGTTAAACGAAGAAGATCGATCACTGGAAATGTCTTTCTTCATTCAGACCTGTCCTCATACTTCACTAATTTTCTTCAACGAGTTTTGTGACTAAACGAAAGTAAATTATCGGACTGTAAAGAAATTTTAACTTTACTTACATAACAAATATAATTTTGAATCTTTGTAAAAATGACATTTTCAGTAAATAGTTTCCTCACCAGGTAACTCTATTTAAGTTTAAAGTGTCTCTCCACTACGATGTTGACTTCTTTCCTTTTTTTTTTTTTCTTTTTCACACACACCCCCCTAGTTTATCGTTAAACCCATCTAAAGATAAATCTTTTAATATTACTAATTGGATCAGATTGAGTATTGACGGTACCTAATCTTGGATTTTATGAACCACGACTGTTTGATTTCATTTTTTAAATTTTTTTTCACTTTAATTGAAAATTTAATTCAAATTTTTTAAGTTTCGTAATCCTATTTCGAATAAAAGTTGAAGACATAATTGAAGATTACACTTTGAAGTATAAAAACGAGATACAACAAACTTACGTTCGATTAATATATTAAAATTTACGAATAACTAACGTTATACTTTTAACGTTTTATAAATATCCCAGTTCTCTTTCAGGCATTGTAATAAAAAATTTGACCATGTTTATTAGTAAAAGTATACAACTCTTAATATTGTCATATGTTGCAGTGACTTCGTATATACTTTTGTAGACGACAAGAAAAGAAGTCCTTTATCAATTTTCCCACTGTTATTTACTGAACCAGAGAAAGGAGTAGGGGACAATAAGGGATCAGAGGAATTGTAAAACTAGATCTTTCAGAGTCTAAGAAAGATAAGTGTACAAATAACTCCTGTTGTATCTTTTATTGTTAGATACTTCGATAAATATTTTAGCAGAAATGCACATAACTTTCTGAGATTAGATTTAGATAAAAATAGTTCCTCGACGTATCTCTAATTATAAGATCCGAGACCACGGTCTTCCGATCGTATATGTAAGAGGGGAAAGGTGCATGTTAGACCCTCTGGAATTCGGTTGATTGATCTGAGAGATACGGACGAAAGAGTTGACTTTTTACGACGTTTCACGTTTACTCGGATCTATGACAGAGGAACTAAAATAAAAAATTGTAATTTGGACCGTAATAACACGTAACCCGTCATGTCTGTATATCATCTGAGGGTTTTTATCGAATATTCAACTCAAGGTCTAGATAAAAATTCTCCCTCAGGGGAAACTTTTACCCGTCAGAAATAAAATAAGTAGACGTAAAATTATTATCGTATTAGAGGTAAACCTTCCCTTTTTTGACTTACTTTCTTAAACACAAATTGTTTGTCGAATATAGACTCCTTAGGGAACCTGTAAATATTTCTGGTCTTTAATTAAGATTGGACTCTGTTAACTGAATAAATAATCTCCTATATAGAGGAGAATTCACTTACTCTAGAAAACTAGAGATACTCGACGACATACACCTTGAATTCTGTACTTTTAGATAATTTTTAAGTTGATAATTGGAGTTAAATACAAACTTAGAATCCCTTTAACACAAGAGTAAGGTTCGAAAGACTTTGACACAAAGTATCTTACTTCTGCGTCAAGAGTAAGAGGTAAAGCTTCCCTTTAATTTGAACCTCCGAGAACCGACATGTAGACGTACGGATGATATATTACTCTCTCCTCCTCCCTCTTTAAGGAAGAAACGACACATGTCCAGGAAGCTTGATAAGGAAGGTAAGTTCCTTCTTTTGTCGTTCAAGTGTCCCTAATTGTCCATCATGTCAAGGTCAATGTATGTGACTTAAAAATCCATTTCTTTGTGACAGATACCGATTAAAATTTCAATTTAAATCCATATTTTCACCCACTTCTTATAGAGTCTCCCATTTTTAGTTCTACCATGTGAAGACAGAAGTCACGGACTCCTTATGGGTAAATTGTCTTCCCAATAAAGTTCGAGAACTTTCTTAAAAGAAAGAAGGAAGAAAGGAGAAGGAAAGAAAGAGGGAAAGAAGGGAAAGAGGCAAAGAAATACATAGATTATAACGTAACTAAAAGAACATTCGCCCTTAGTTCTAACGGTCCTCTTTATAGTTATTGGAGTCTATGCGTCTACTGTGGCGGTAATACCGTCTTTCACTTTTCCTTGATTTTTCGGAGAACGACTTTCACTTTCACCTCTCACTTTTCAACCGAATTTCGAGTTGTAATTCTTTTGCTCCTAGTACTGTAGGCCAGGGTAGTGAAGTACCCTTTATCTACCCCTTTGTCACCTTTGTTACAGTCTGAAATAAAAAACCCCGAGGTTCTAGTGCCGTCTACCACTAACGTTGGTACTTTAATTTTCTACGAATGAGGTACCTACCTTTCAATACTGGTTGGATCTATCGTATAAGTTTTCGTCTCTGTAATGAAACGGTTGTTTCCAGGTAGATCAGTTCCGATACCAAAAAGGTCACAAGTACATACCTACACTCTCAACCTGACACTTCTTCCGACTCGTGGTTTCTTAACTACGAAAACTCGACACCACAACCTCTTCTGAGAACTCTCAGGGAACCTGACGTTCCTCTAGGTTGGTCAGGTAAGATTTCCTCTAGTCGGGACCCACAAGAAACCCTCCTGACTACGATTCGACTTTGAGGTGAGGAAACCGGTGGAATACGCTTCTCAACTGAGTAACCTTTTCTGAGACTACGACTCTCCCTAACCCCTGTCCTCCTCTTCCCCTACTGTCTCCTACTCTACCGACCTACCGTAGTGTTTGAGTAACCTTACCCAAACCCAACTGAGGTCCTCAACCACTACCTGTCCCTCCGGACCGCACGACTTTAAGTACCCCAGCGTCTCAGTCTGTACTGACTCGCTGAGTTGACTTGACTTGACTTGACTTAGCAGAGACACGACACGTAATCTCGAGGTACTGAATACGTAGAAGATCAAAGTTCCAACATGGGAAACTGGTCGTAGAAGGGTAAGGGGTGAGGAACTAGGGTCCATTTGTGTTAAAGGTGAGACAAAGATAATCGAACCGAAAAAGTCTAAGGTCCATGTTCGCTAGAGTATGTTTTAGACAGAAACACAACAACAGATCATCGATTTAACAGACTGAGAAAACGTTGGGGTACTTGATCTCGGACAGTCCAAGGAGACAGGTACCCTAAAGGGTCCATTCTCATGACCTCACTCAACGGTAAAGGAAGAAATCCCCTAGAAAGACCGAGTCCCTAGGTGTGATACAGGGGACGTAACCGTCCAACTAAGATATGGTGACTCGGTAGTCCCTTCGGGTAAACAGAAACGTACTGAAGAGATTGAATCTTATCGTGGGAGGTCCAGTTAGGAACAAGAGTGTTTTCCTTCCCAAAAGAAAAAAGAGTGTCGATTCATTAATTAGGTAAATTATATAATACGTATATTGTAGAAGAAATAGGTGAATAGATAACTACTCGTGAACCCAACAAAGATGTAGAACCGAGAACACTTATTACGACTTTATTTGTGTCTCCACACTGGAGAAAAAACTATAAGACAAAGGGACAGGAAACCTATATGTGAGTCTACACCCTTGCGACCTATTATACAATCAAGATAAAAATTAAAAAACTCGTTGGAAGTATGACAAAAGGTATCACCCTACTCGGTTGAATGTAAGGGTGGTTGTCACGTATTTACAAGGGAAAGGAGGTGTAGGAGTGGTTATGAAGAGAACAGAAGAACAACTACCCGTAGGATTATACAAACTCTATCATAAAGTGACACCAAAACTAAACGTCAAGGAACTACTAATCACGACAGTTCGTATGAAAATATATGATAACCGGTAAACATATCAAAAAAAAACCTTTTTTTTAGATGAGTCCATGTGACAGGTGAAAAGAAAGAAAAAAAATTTTATATTCAAATAAATAAAATTAACCTCCAATTAATGAAATGTTATAACATAACCAAAACGGTATGTAATTGTACTTAGACGGTGTCCATAAATTTTTTTTATGAAAACAACAACAACAACAAAAAATTAAAAATAAAAATGAAATAAAATGAAATGTTATTAACCTAACAAACCAAAAACAAACAAACAATAACTCAACACACTTAAGAAATGTATAAAACATATAATTAGATATTCTATATATAACAACCGTTTATAAAATAACGTAATAAATCAAATTGAAAAGTAGAAAATCTAAAAAAGGTGACACGTTTCGAAAAATCAAACTATATCAGGACGAACGAATAAAAACGAAAAGAATAAACACGAAAACCAAAGTATAGGTTTTTTTCTTTTTCTTTCTTTCTTTAACAACGATTCTGGTCATAACTCCTCTAAAAAGGGACAAAGGAAGATCCCTGAAATATCAAGTACAAATTCAATACAAATACGAACTTAATTCAGAAATTGGGTAAAACTCAATTGGAAAACTCAACACATTCTTTCACCAAACTAAATTAAAGAGACGTACACTAATAAATAAGAAGGGGTGTAGTAAAAAGCATTTTTTGATACGAAACGGTGAGTAATACGAAACGAGGAAACAGTTTACTATCAACTGACATATGCGTCGCGAAATAAAGAAACGAGAGAAGTCAAGGTAACCGGTTGTACAGATGACATTATGGTCAAGGTATGATCATTTCTTAGTCGAACGTCACGTCCTCTGGTGGACATTACGTCCTCTACGCCCAAGTTAGGGTCCCAGTCTTTCTAGGGACCTCTTCCCTGACTGTTGGGTGAGGTCATAAGACCGGACCCTTTAGGTACCTGTCTCCTCGGACCGACTGATGTCAGGTACCCCAGTTTTTCTCGGTCTGTACTTAATCGCTAATTTGATGGTGGTATGATAAAATTAGTGATCAAAATACCACCCTCAACTTTAGTCCTTCACACTACGGAGACACAAATAAGAAAGAGTTCTAACGAAACCAATAGATCCTAGAAAACACCAAGGTTTGTGTAAAATCATTAATAAAAGGGATAAAGAAACTTTTTCATAATAACTTTAAAACTATTTCTAACGTAACTTAAATGGGTACCGAAATCAAATACACTCTTAAAATTGTTATTATGTAAAAATTTAGTTATTCTATTAATGTAGACATTTAATGAACGTCCATCTATGGTGACTTTGATAGTCTCTGTAAAAATCAGTAATTAGAGAGATTAGACCTCCTGTAAGGATCTTTTGACATGTGTTACCCACACCTTAGTTCGTATTCTCTTTACTCTGATACGATAAGAAAAATCAAGACCAATTTACTTTTATGATTACAAAATTCGGTACAAAAAGGGAATGTTGAATCGACGAAACAATATAATTTCATAACTACATACTTCATTTTTACAAATGTTACTTTATAACTCCTTTATATAGATGAACTTTATATTAACATGACTAATAGGTATCTAAAGTACACTGAACTGTGGAAGTCTTTAAGTAATGACTCACTACTCACAACTACTGATAAGAAATATAAGATATTTCCTTAGGTTTTAAATTCAAAGGTGTGTCAAATTTTTTACTGATGTGTTTGTGTTTCTCTCTCGAAATCGATCCGTTTAGATTCTATGAAAAGTACCTTCCTCTCTGAAACAGATATCCTCTAATTGTAAACTCGTATAAACGGTCACTTTATTTTGTATAGGACTAAAATAGAAGATAAGGTTTATTTTGTTATTTTAGAATTAAAAATACTAATTAACTATAAAGTGTAATTAAAAAGTGAATAGTGAAAATTTATTTAATTGACTAAAAACTAGTTTAAAATATACACTTCCTTGTATAGATGTATATAAGTATTAACAAGTTAAAGGTTTCCCTTTGTCGTGACAGACTTACACTTTACCTGAAGGTCATCTTCTACGGTCCTAACTTCCTGTACGTGAGTAGAGGAGAACGTTCTCGTGGTTTTAATGTTGATCGTCAACTTGTTGTTAACTGTCCTCCTACGACCTTGGGTACTTTTCTTATATGGGGTACAGGTTTCTGTTTCTTCTTCGGAGTCTCTACCATCCTCCCCGTGTTAGTGTTATTTCAGTTTAGAGTGTGGACTGTCCACCTACCGTGTGGTTGACCTCTTGGTATTGTGGTTTCTTCAAGGACGTGATGACAATTCAGAAACTTGAGGTTCAATCCGAAGGGTCGGACCCCTAGACTGTTTCCCTAACCTTTAGGGGTCCCTTAGTCCGGAACTCCCTGTCACCCTAAACTAATATCCTGTACGTCTGCTGACCTCCTTTGTCTCTGTTTCTTTTAAACGTAAGTGGTTCCCGACTTCCCTCGATGAGGTACAAGTTCCATTCCTCCCCACCGCCACTCTTCTATGGGGAGTAGGTTCCATTTCTCATCGTCGACACGAAACGACCTCGTCGGCACTTCTCTATGGGGTTCAGGTTCCATTCTCTTTGGGTTCATTCTGTCATCCACAACGTTCTCCCGTAGTCTCCCGTCTGTGTGACTTTGGTATGAGTGTCTTTTGATCAGTTAGATTAGTGTGATCCTGGTGTCGGAACAGATTGAGTTACTTTGATTCGGTACGGGTGCCCCGTTGGGTTTTACCCACCCGGTACCACCTCTCCAGACTGTCTTACACCAGGTGACCTCTTCCCTCACCGTTCGGTGAAGTCATAAGAACGCAAGTCTTGGGGTACTTATCATACTTTTCCGTTTTACTATCCTATGACTTTCTCCTTGAGGGGTCCAGTCATCCACGGGTTATACGATGACCTCTAGTCACCTCTTTATTGAGGTCTTTCTTACTTCCCTACCTTTGTTTCGTTTTCGTTGTGGGTCAAAACCTACACTGACTACTATCTTCGTTCCAGGCTACGACATTTCTCGTTATAACGTATCCTTGGATCTTACAATCCAGGTACTTAGTTCCGTTTAACCTTCACCAGTTTGTCCTCTACCGTTCTCACTTGCAGTTGAAAGATCCTTAGTCACTTGATTTTACCTGACCTTACCCACTTAAATTGAATCTACTGGTAATATCGATGATGACGTCCGTCCTTAGGGTATCTTCTTTACCTCATCGGTAGTACCAGTTATTTTCTCAGACTTTACGTCATGAACCTACGTCAGAGTCTTTGCTGTCTTACTAGAGACAAGTAAAGGTTCCGTTTGCTAAGTTATAGTGTCATTAGGTTCAGATACGGGGTTGGTCATTGCGACTTCTTCGACTTCACCTTACCAAGATACTTCTGAACGTTCTGGAAAATCTTGATTGTGGGGTTTTTCTACAGGAAAAGTAAGATCCCCTGACCTTACGTTTTCATCCTTCAGTTCTTTGTGGACCTCATTGTCCGTTTAAACCGGAACCTCATGTCTTACTTCGTCCCGTTTCTGATTATCTTAAAACGGTTCTCTTGGGTGACCAGTATCGTTTGTGGGAGAAGGTTGTTGTGTTCTCTTCTGAGATGTGTACCTGTAGTGGTCTACCAGTTGTGGTTTTAGTCTAACTAATATAAGGAATTTTGGTTTCTACCTTTTCGAGATATGTCAGTCGTTTTTGTTCCGACCCTCTACTGATACCGAGTCTAGTACTCGAGGAATAACGGTTTAAGTCTGAATTTAACTTCTTTCATCCCTTTTGGTGATCTGGTAAGTCCATACTGGATTTAGTTTAGGAAATACTAATATGTCACCTTCACTCTTTATCTAAATTCCCTGATCTAGACTATGTATCTCACAGACTACTTGATACCTGACTCCAAGGACTGTAACATATCCTCTGTCCCTAGTTCTGGCAGGGGTACCTTTTCTTTACGTTTTTTCGTTTTACCGACAGACTCCTCCGGAATGTTTATCAACACGTTCCTTCTCTTCGTTTTTCGTTTCCTCTTTTCCTTTCTATGTTCGTAGACTTACGTCTCAAGGTTTCTTATCGTTCCTCTCTATTCTTTCGGAAGGAGTCACTAGTTACGTTTCTTTATCTCCTTTTGTTGTCTTACCCTTTCTGATCTCTAGAGAAGTTCTTTTAATCTCTATGGTTCCCTTGTAAAGTACGTTTCTACCCGAGCTATTTCCTGTCTTTACCATACCTGGATTGTCTTCGTCTTCTAAATTCTTCTCCACCGTTCTTCTGTGTCTTCTTGACATGTTTTTTCTAGAAGTTCTGGTTCTATTAGTGCTACCACACTAGTGAGTGGATCTCCGTCTGTAGGACCTTACACTTCAGTTCACCCGGAATCTTTCGTAGTGATACTTGTTTGGATCACCTCCACTACCTTAAGGTCACCTCGATAAAGTTTAGGACTTTCTACTACGACACTTTCACGACTTGAGTTATACGGTCGTTCAAACCTTTTGAGTCGTCACCGGTGTCCGGACCTTTTCCAATCAAAAGTAAGGTTAGGGTTTCTTTCCGTTACGGTTTCTTACGAGTTTGATGACGTGTTATCGTGAGTAGAGTGTACGATCATTTCATTACGAGTTTTAAGAGGTTCGATCCGAAGTCGTTAAGCACTTGACACTTGAAGGTCTACAAGTTCGACCAAAATCTTTTCCGTCTCCTTGGTCTCTAGTTTAACGGTTGTAGGCGACCTAGTACCTTTTTCGTTCTCTCAAGGTCCTTTTGGAGATAAAGACGAAATAACTGATACGGTTTCGGAAACTGACACACCTAGTGTTATTTGACACCTTTTAAGACTCTCTACCCTTATGGCTCTGGTGGACTGGACGGAGAACTCTTTAGACATACGTCCAGTCCTTCGTTGTCAATCTTGACCTGTACCTTGTTGTCTGACCAAAGTTTATCCTTTTCCTCATACAGTTCCGACATATAACAGTGGGACGAATAAATTGAAGATTCGTCTCATGTATTACTCTTTGGGAACCGACCTTCTTCGACCTTAGTTCTAACGACCCTCTTTATAGTCATTGGAGTCCATCCGTCTACTGTGGTGGGAGTACCGTCTTTGACTTCTCCTTGATTTCTCGCAGAACTACTTTCACTTTCTCCTCCCACTTTGACAACCGAATTTCGAGTTGTAAATCTTTTACTTTTAGTACCGTAGACCAAGGTAGTGAAGTACCCTTTATCTACCCCTTTGTCACAGTCTGAAATAGAAAAACACCAGGTTTTAGTGACGTCTAACACTAACGTCGGTACTTTAATTTTCCGAGAATGAGTAAACTTCCTGTCAATACTCGTTGGATCTACCGTATATTTTTCGTCTCTGTAATGAAACGATTGTTTCCAGGCAGATCAGTTCCGATACCAAAAAGGTCACCAGTACGTACCTACACTCTCAACCTGACACTTCTTCCGACTCACGGCTCCTTAACTACGAAAACTTGACACCACAACCTCTTCTGAGAACTCTCAGGGCACCTGACGTTCCTCTAGGTTAGTCAGGTCAGGTAAGATTTCCTTTAGTCAGGACCCACAAGAAACCTTCCTGACTACGACTTCACTTTGAGGTTACGAACCCGGTGGAGTACGTTTCTCAACTGAGTAACCTTTTCTGGTACTACGACGCTCTCAACCACCGGCCTCATCTTCCCCTACTGTCTCCTACTCTACCGACCTAACACAGTGGTTCAGCTCCGTGTATTCAAAACCATTTGATGACGGCAACAACTAACTTTCCCACCGGACCGTACGACACTAAGTACCCCAGCGTTTGTCAGCCTGTTCTGACTCACTGACTTAACTTGACTCGGTTCGTCCCAGACTAAAAAGGGACAGGGAGGGTACTACTTCGAATGTGTTCGGAGTCGGAGTTGGTAGTTTCCCTCTGTCTTCTACGTTCTTCGTATCAGAGTATCTCCGATATTACTTTTGGTATAACCTATTTCGATTAGTACTACTTTTCCGTCTTACAATGGAGGGTCTACTTCCCTGTTCTAATTTTTTTTTGTTTTTTGTTTTGATTTACTCCACCTCTATCCGTTGGAAGGTCTTTTTTCAAAAGTCCATTACTAACACTTCTCGTAGGTCCTAGAACCCCCTTTATTACCTCCGTTTTAACTCTTTTACGTTCTTTACGAATGGCTTCTGGGTGTTCTTGATCTCTTGTTTGGACGCCTCTTCTCATTATGAGATCTTCCTTCGTCAGTGTCTTATTCACTCCGCCTTCTTCCCTATTTGTTGGACCTCCCACCCTGTCACCTTTGGTGACGGTGTCTTGTCTTGTCTCTTTTTTCTTACTTTTCTTTCCTTCTGTTAGATTCTCTACAGACCCTATTGTAATTTGTGTGGTCGTAGACTTAATATCCCCAGGGTCTTCTATTCTCGCTCTTTCCTGGACTCTTTTACACCCTTCTCTATTATCGACTCGTGAAAGACTGGTACCCTTTCCTTTATCAGTCGGCTCAGGTCCTTCGTGTCTCTCAGGGTCCGTCCTATTCGTGTTCCTCCTTGTGTGACTCTGTCTGTAATAAGTGTGACTGTTTTTAATTTCTGACTCTACTTTATAATTTTCGTTGCTCCCTTTTTGTTGTTTATTGTATGTTCCGTTGAGGGTAGTCCGATAGTTGACGAAAGAGTTGTCTTTGAGATGTTCAGTCTTTCCTTACCATCCTATATGTATTTCACTACTTTCCCTTCTCGGATGTTGGTTATTATAAGGTGAGTCGTTCTGAGAGGAAGTCTAAACTACCTCTTTAGTTTTCAAAAGGTCTTTTCGTTTTCAATCCTCTTAAATCATGGTGATTTGGTCTGATTGTTGTTTACGATTTCCTTTAAGAGATCCGTCCTTTGTGTTCTCTTCCTTTTCTGGATGTCTTTTATTTGGGTTTGTTAATTCTTTTGACATTATCTTAGTATGTACAACTATTAATAGAATTTACATTTACTTAATTTACACGGTTGTTTTCCTGTATCTGACCGACCCACTTACCTTTTTATACGTACGTACGTAGAGGTGAAGGGTGTAGTGAAACGAACTGTAGGGGGACGGGGTTTAACGTACATTAATAAAATATAACAATTCAATTAGTACGAGGGTAATAGTGGACGTGAACATGAATAGAAAATAAAAAACAGACCGATAACTAACCCTTTTGGCTATTTGTAGAAAATGTGAACACTAATACATTGACGACGACGACGACGACGACGACGACGACGACGACGACGATTCAGCGTAGTCAGTACAAGCTAAGACACGTTGGGGTATCTACTGTCGGGTTGTCCGAGGGGGCAGGGACCCTAAAAGGTCCGTTCTTGTGACCTCACCCAACGGTAAAGGAAGAGGTTACATACTTTCACTTTTCACTTTCACTTCAGAGAGTCAGCAGGGGCTGAGAATGACTGGGGTACCTGACATCGGATGGTCCGAGGAGGTAGGTACCCTAAGAGGTCCGTTCTCATGACCTCACCCAACGGTAACGGAAGAGGCCTAATACATTGATAATGAGTGAATTATGGTCACATAGTACTGACCAGTACCTGTACTCAAACTCATCTGAAACACTCAACCACTACCTGTCCCTCCGGACCACACCACGCTAAGTACCCCAACGTTTCTCAGCCTGGGTTGACTTGACTTGACTTGACTTGACTATAGTGGTTTTGATCCCAGATTATCTTTTTTGACGTCAGTGAAAAATTTTAGGTCTACATATAGTCTGAATAGAACTTCAAAAAATTTTTATGTTTACGAGTCCATAACGAAATAAAGGAGGTCGCGAGGTCTATACAAAGATTACTCGTCAGTACAAATTTTCGTTGATCTGATATTCTCTTAAAATAAAAAAAGATCAAACAAAGTGAAAAAGATAAAGTATCAGTCACGAGTGTAAAATAACAAATACAAGAGGTTAAAGAGGTAGAGAAGGAAAAAAAAATTACAAGAAAGAGTTCAGAAATAGTTTACATCATCCTTTTGAAAACATATGTATGTATATATACACTTATTATATATGTATAGAATCTTTTGAAGACTTAAAAACGGATTGATTTTTTAATACTGTAAAACTAAGGCGAACAAACTCAATCATACTTATCTTACGATCTAAAGATTAATTTTTTATCTATAAGTTGTTCGTTGTTTCCAAATGACATATCGAATCCCTTAATATATCAGTTATAGAACATTATTGTATCCTATCTTTTATTAAATTTTTTATATATACGTATAAACATATTGACTTAGTGGAACGACACATGGACTTTGTGACATTGAGTTGACATGAAGTTACTAACTATATATATATATAAAGTTTTTTTTCCTAAACTTTACCTATTTTAACAATATATAAATTATTTATAAAAATATATTTGGAGGGAGATATATACTCCAATTACTGGAAATTCAACTTTTATAATTTTATTTTGACGTGAATTATGTGAATTAGATGATTTGTACTATCAAATCGGATCTGGTGAAATTTGTGTGAGTCTTCTGAATGTAGTCAGATATCAACCCGTTTTGGCAGACCTGTTCCGAATAAAATATAATTAACAAATTGTCAAGAACATCAAGTGACTTATCCGATGACTTTCACTTTTTGTCTTACCAACATCCACGTAGTCAACAAACGGGAGTAGTAGCCCCCGACGGACCGTTGACACGGAGTGACGACGACGACGACGACGACTCAGCGAAGTCACCACAGGCTGAGGCACGCTGGGGTGTCTGCCGTCGGGTGGTCCGAGGCGACGGGGACCCTAAGAGGTCCGTTCTTGTGACCTCACCCAACGGTAAAGGAAGAGGTTACGTACTTTCACTTTTCCCTTTCACTTCAGCGAGTCAGCACAGGCTGAGAATCGCTGGCGTACCTGACGTCGGACGGTCCGAGGAGACAGGTACCCTAAAAGGTCCGTTCCCATGACCTCACCCCACGGTAACGGAAGAGGAGTGACGATGAGGTCCGTTTCTATTTGTAAGTTTTAGACATCATAACAAAGGTGACTTAAATATAGTAAAAACATGGTGACATCCGGTTTTTTAGTGTTCAATTTGGCAGTATTTAGACCCTGGTATAAATATCGATATCGATAGATAACTATGGATAGATAGATGGTAGATAACTTTAGGTATCCTCTAGTCAAAGTCCTACGTGGTTCGTATGGTTTTAGACTTCTTTTCTCAGATCAGGGTAAAAACCGGGAGAGTTAGGGGTCCAAGATGTAGACATGAAACCAAGATGTAGTCATGAAAGTTGGATGGTGCCTCGTATATAATTGAAACACTAAGTACGAACCAACCTAAGGTCCAACGTCTGGAACGTCCATGTCTCCCGACGAATTTCCTGAACTCGTATAAGTATAAAACCATAGATATTACCCAAGATCTTAAAGGGAGTCTATAGTTCCCGTCTGTCACGACTCCTTACTCTCTCTCTCTCTCTCTCTCTCTCTCTCTCTCTCTCTTACTCTTTCAGGTTCTATAGTCGTGGTCACAGAAGATGTTTTATCTTTAGTTTCATGTATTCGTAAATTACCACTAGATTAATAAAAGTCTACTTTATAAGACCAGTCCTGGATAAAAATAAAATTAACTCTCTTCTTAATTTTATATCAGATAATCTACTTCCGAACATCATATGATCAATTTTCGGTTGGTAATACACGTCTGAGGTAACTGAGTTTAAAATCCTTCTACCAAATCCTATATAAGTAACTAAAGTCAGAGAGTACTATGTGAAAAGACAGTTACAACACGATCCTTAACCAGAATTACTGATTGAACATTCGTAGGACCACCAATAAAGTAAATGGGGTGATATGTATAAATTCCATGAGTAATTCTACCTCCTCATTTTCCTATACATGAGTAGTCACTATTTAGGTTTTAACGTTGATCTTCCACTTGTTTGTAGCTGTCCTCTTACAACCTAGAGTATTTTTTTCTATGGAACGTAGGTTCCCGTTTCCTCTTCGGGTTATTCTGCCGTCCTCTCCACTTTAGTGCAAATCTTTGTTTAGAGTAGGGGAGGTCTCTGTGAACCTCCCGTGTTTGTCTTGTACACGTCGTCCTGTGTCGTCGAGGGTTTCTCTGACTCGGTCTGGACGGAAACTCCCAAACTTACATAGGTAACCTCCGTACTCAGTCGTCACCGGACGGCGTCCCTGTACCCGAGACCGACGCCGTCTGGACCCTCCTTACCGGACGACGGATTCAGGAGAACCTCCTCCAACGGTAATCGGGGTGTTGTCTCGACGGTTCGTCTGCTGGGTGTTTATCGTTTTGTTAATATGACTTGTTACGTTAGACTATAGTGTCATTAGGGTCGGATACGGGGTTGGTGATTACTTTCGAATTTACCTTACCAAGATACTTCTGAATGTTCTGGAAGATCTTAATTGTGGTTTTTTTTTTTTTTTTGTTTTTTGGTGTTTTGGTTTTTTTGGACGAAAAGTAGTACCTTAAGTTTTTATCCTACAATTCTCTATGGACCTCCTTGTCCGTTCACACCAGAACCTGTGTCTTACTTCGTCCCTCTTCCGATTGTCTCAAACCGGTTCTCTTGTGTGACTAGTATCCTTTGTGGGATAAGGTTGTTGTGTTCTCTTCTGAGATGTGTACCTGTAGTGGTCTACCAGTTATGGCTTTAGTCTAACTAATATAAGAAATATCGGTTTCTTCCTCTTCGAGGTATGTCAGTCGTTTTTACTCCGACCCACGACTGACACCGATTCTAGTACTTCAGGAATAACGGTTTAAGTATGAATATACATTAGGTCAGCAGTCTCCTGACCTTTTCCAGTCTAAAGTTAGGTTAACGTTTCTTTCCGTTGCGGTTTCTTACGAGTTTGATGGTGTGTTAACATGAGTAGAGTGTGTGATCGTCTCATTACGAGTTTTAAGAGGTCCACCTACTTTGACCTTGGATAATATGTCTCACTTCATTCGGTCTTTCTTTTTGTGGTTATGTCATATGATTGCGCATATATACCTTAAATCTTTCTACCATTGTTATTGGGGCATACGCTCTGTCGTTTTCTCTGTGTCTCCATATCTTGTCAGAAAACCTGAGACACCCTCTCCCTCTCCCACCCTACTAAACCCTCTTACCGTAACTTTGTACATATTATAGTATATACTTTACTTATTGGTCAGGTCCAAGCTACGTACTATGACCTACGAACCCCGACCACGTGACCCTACTGGGTCTCCCTACCATGTCCCTCCCTCCTCCCTCCTTCCAAGTCCAACCCCTTGTGCACACATGGACACCTTCTAAGTACAACTACATACCGTTTTGGTTATGTTATAACACTTCATTACCGATACCAAAAGGTCATCAGTACATACCTACACTCTCAACCTGACACTTCTTTCGACTCGTGACTTCTTAACTACGTAAACTTGACACCACAACCTCTTCTGAGAACTCTCAGGGAACCTGACGTCCCTCTAGGTTGGTCAGGTAAGACTTCCTCTAGTCGGGACCCTAAAGAAACCTTCCTTACTACGATTTCGACTTTGACGTCATGAAACCGGTGGAGTACGCTTCTCAACTGAGTAACCTTTTCTGAGACTACGACCCTCCTTAACCCCAGTCCTCCTCTTCCCCTGCTAGCTCCTACTCTACCGACCTACCGTAGTGACTGAGCTACTTGCACTTAGACTCACTTGAGGCCCTCAACCACTACCTGTCCCTCCGGACCGCACGACGCTAAGTACCCCAGTGTTTCTCAGTCTATGCTGACTCGCTGACTTGACTTGACTTGATACACATCTATAAACACCTTATAATACGTTATATTTGACTCATCCAACTCCAAAATTATAGTCATTTTAGTAAAATGGAGTTTCCTTTTGGTTTCTACTTCTTTACAATTTATTATCTACGTCATACTGTAAATAGTGTTTTTCCTGCTATGACCTCTTTCATGTGTTTTGATATTGTTACCATTAGAGATTTAAATTTTTTTACACTTTAAAATTAAAAGAAATAAAAAATCTGGAAAAGATTTCAGGATAATTGTCGTAAAAAAAAAGTTTATCCATACATACATAGAATAATAATCTTTTTGTAATACTTTTGTTGTGTTAAAAAAATTTTTCATTCTTCCTGTTACTCCTGTTAAACTACAAGTCTCAACAACATTGATTATTTTACAAGAAAATCTAATGTAAATCTTCGTATTCATAGAAATAAAAGTTGATACTATAGATCGAAATTTATGAAGAAACAAATAAGAGATTTTTATTAACGTCATTGTTTTGCAGTAAGGGGGTCTAAAATCTTGATTAAACTTAGGATTGGGGTGTTTCTTAGGTAGTGAGGTTATTACTTGGCTCTGGTACTTTTGTCTTCTGACTACGCAAACAAATTTTTCTCGATTATACTGGACGAACCGATTACGACGAGTTGAAGTGGCTACTATTTCTCTTCTCTTACGAGGATTGCTTCGCAGATGACGTGTGTAAAGACACTGTCCTTCGTTGTACTTCTCGTGTCGCAAACGATGAGAGAAGTCCAAGTTAGAAGACTTGGTACCCGAGACCTGTTCAGTAGAAAATTATTAAATCTATCGTTGCTTCTTTGGACTACGAAGTTATCACCGAGGGTCGAGTTTTAAATTAATTCCACAAGGTCCAAGTTTATCGACTCGTCTGTACTTCTGGTTTATTGTTTCTTCTTTTCCTTACCTCTCTACTTTCGTGCCTTTTCGTCTCCGTTCGCTACTCGAATCTCTTTCGAAACGTCTCACTGTTGCCTGTTTCGATTTTAGACGCTCACTATTATAAGTAAAAGTCTTGGATAAGAAGGGTGGACATAGTAGACAGGAAAGGTTTCAGGAATTTATTCTCGGTGATATTCGTTGTAATACTAAATTAGTATACACACATGAAATGTAGAGACATGTGTTTAAACAAACTATGGTTGTATTCAAAACATCTTTATATGATAAAACGAGATATTATCAGTTTGATAGTTCACACATAGAAGTTTCATAAAGGTCAAGGGGTGTCTTTGGATATGTTTAACTGAAAAGATTTAACGTAGTTACACTTTAGGAGTGGGTATTTGATATATTTAGTCTTTATGATAAATGAGAATAAAAATTATTGCAATACAAAGGAGTAATATCTCGGTTGACATGTCCAATTTCTAATTCCTTGTTATGACTTCCCTCCTTTGGTTCAGGATTGGTTACCAGTCAATAACTCGGTTAATCTAGTACACATGGTCGAGAATCGAAAAACTCCTCTCCAGTCACCGCATAGATTATGTACATTTCATTTTCACAACCTCACCAGGACAAAGAGATTCTACGAGACGAATGGAGTTACAAAAGGAGTCGAGAAAGATGGAACCGTTCAAACCTACTTGTCAAGTCTTTACGTAGTTTAGTAGGACTTATAAACCACTGACCTTTCCTGAAACCACTCAAACCGTGGAAAGTCTCCATTGAACAAACCATAAGCACACAATCTATAGGTATTATACTCGTGGATCCATCAGAAAGGTTAAAGGAAATGTTACTAGTGTTAAATCCATTTCTATACACAAGTCGACCTCCTCCGTTACCGTTGGGTGAGGTCACAAGAACGGACCTCTTAGGGTCCCTGCCCCTTCGGACCGCCCGACGACAGATGCCCCAGCGTGCCTCAGCCTGTGCTGACTTCGCTGAATCGTCGTCATCGTCGTACACAAGTCGTGGTCACAAGTATATTGAAAGATAATGCACCTCATCCTACCGAGGGACAATCGACGTAATCGAACAAAGAATGGTATCGGATAAATACAAACAGTGAAGGGTTCGTTCAACGAGTCGGTACGGTGACTAAACCATAAATCAATATAGAAGTATCACGACACTGACATTGAAAGAGTGGTCAGGTTTACTAAAAGAATAAAAATGAATATGTACGGCCGTTTTAAACATCTTTACGAGTTTACCAAATATATTCGATTCCGTGATTCCCTCAAAAGAGAGGGAGGATCGATGTTCTTACGTACAATGATTTTAAGTTTGACATCTGACCATCAAAAGTTCGTTCAGTAAAAATATCCACAACAATGAAGAAAAATTTATCCCCTCCTTTCTTTCGGAATGAATTTAAAAGGTTCAGTACTTGGACAGAAAAGAAAGGAATTAGCGTGTTGTGTCATCTTAATCACACATAGACTTTCCTGCTACTTGTCTCGGCAATAGAGTCGTGCGAAGGCGACCGTGGAGGGTCGTCCATAGGTCTCGAACGACGTTTGATTCCTTCTGAATTCTAATCGGTGACCGTAAAGTAATGATTGTACACATATAAAAGGATAACGTCGGCACCTCTCGCTCCGGTATATAAATAACACTCTTTTGGCATTTACCAGATCTTCTTATTTTAATCTCTTATGGTATTTTTGTATTACTTCGCTTTTGCTCGCATTGACTTTCCGAATTCTGATCTATGATACTTATGCAAACTTGTTTTAAGAAGTATGTTAATTTTGCTCAACTGCACACCATATGAAAGGTAACAATTGGAAGTATTACCTCTCATATGTCATTAGGAAGATAAGTCCGGAGAAAGTAAACCTTAAGTTCTATTAAGGTTCTGTCACCACGTTACAGCCTTTTTTTTTTTTCCGAAGTTCAGGATTTAATTATCAAATCTGTTTTTATTTCCTCCTTAAACTTAACGAACGAATGCGTATGTTTTTATTGACTTCTTGAATCTTTCTGTACGTATATCGGTGTGTCAGAATATAAAGTGAGACGAAAATATTCCAAGTATAGGAAGATAATGTAGAGTATATCAAATCAGTCTTTATTCCGAAGGATCCACCGAGACACCATTTCTTAGGGCGACGGTTCGTCCCCCGTACTCAAACTAGGGACCCAACCTTTCTAGGGGACCTCTTTCTCTACCGTTGGGTGAAGTCATAAGAACGGACCCTTCAGGGTTCTACTCGAACCACCCGATGTTAGGTACTCCAGAGTTTCTCAGCCTGTACTGAATCGTCGATTTGTTGTCGTAGACAAACATACTTGGATTCTGACAAAATACTTTGTGCATGATCTATAGCCTGTGATATGAGTCGAGAACTACGTGTCGTAAAACACACCACAAATGTCGTTAGAACACTTCCTTTATACGAGAAGAATTGACTGTCACAAGTTTACATGATGAAAAAGATCCTGACGTGACGATCATGTTAGTGTCAAACTTGAGTAGTCTGGTGGAGGTCCGTTGGTGAAATATGCTGAAGACGTAGTAGAATACTGACATACTAGTTGACACATAAAATGACAAAATACATCTTTACCGTTCTTTAGACAATTTTTCAAACAGACAAAACGATTAGTGTCTATTTTACTAGACCAAAGTGTCCCAAGAGCACTGTTTATTGGACCTATTTGAGGAATGGAGAAATCAAACTCTCTGATAGTTACCGTAGGGTGACGTCCTCCCGATTTAGGGTATTTATTCGTTGTATCTCCGGACAAAATACAGAGGAAATTCCTAAGATGCTATACTCTGATATAGGTACTCTCTTTACTATGTTCATTACGTCATAATGGTTCATTTGACGGTCCTGTGGGAAGTAGTGTTTTGTTTCTGATTCCGACAAGGTTCGAGACCTCCCCGTCGAGTTTCACTCCTTTAACCTTCCACTCCTTCCTTCCACTCCACCTACATCAATAACGGTCCCATATTGACCCCGCCGGCCCACTAGACACGTTAACGTTGAAAAAGAGGTTTCGTATTCATCGTGTTTGTAACCACCACGGATTCATTTCTTTTCGGTAGGTATACTTTAAACGTAAACGAGGGAAAAGTTAAAAGTCTATAAGAATTTATACTATTTTTAATATGGTATAAACATTGTACGTGAACCTTGAATCTTTATGTGTATATATGAATCTATCCACTGTCTCCTTCTTTCTCCCTCTATAAATCCTTTACCGTCAATACCCTAACATATATGTGTAATAACGTATTATATATAATATGTGTGTAAACACTTAACCCATACTTTCACAGTAACACTACTACTCATTTAGTTTTATTGGGATAAGGATGTAAGGAGTCCTCTATTACGATTGAGAATCTTCAATGACATAAACATAGACTTAATTCTTTTTTGACACATTTAAACTTATCTCTCCTTTATCAAACTATTATCGGTAAGAGTAGTCATTACGGTCACGGTTTATACTTAGAATGTAATTCAGTACGAACGAAGAGAAAAAACAGTGTAAGTTCTCCTCTTATAAATTAGCAATTTATTTTATTTATGGTGAACTTTTAGTATATCATGAAAGTCCTTGTACTTTATACACCAAGACTTTACTAACCCGATTATTCTGGTCTTCGAAGACAATCTCGTTGAAGTAATAGAAGCTCTACTTCCTACTCACAAGATTGACACCATACATTATTGGGAACCGTCAAAACAAACTTTTCCTTTCTCTACTGTTTCAGTGAACGTCCCTTTATAAGTTACTAGCATGACCAAAAGATCCCGAAGGTATTGTTTAGTGGTGTTTGACTTATGGAATTTTGGTGTATTTAAATAAGAAAATACAAAGGCCTCCGACTTCAGGCTTAGATCTTCGAGACCCCTCAGTAGAGGAGAAGGGAGAAGGTCGAAAATCATTGAGAGTCGTCGGGAGCCGAAGGAAGTGAATACCGGTGTAGTCAGGGGAGAGTGGATGGAGGTATATTTGAAGAGAGGAATAATCATCTTTCGGAAGGGACACACAGAGAGTGTTTGTGCGTACAGTAACCCACATCCGGTAAGGGTCCTTCTAGAGAAGTGGAGTTCTTGGAATTAAGTTAATGAAAACACTTCTAAGTAAAGGGTTCATTCCATTTTTAGGAGTCCAAGGTCCCTAAACTACACCCGTATCAAAGTCTCCTGTTAATAGGTTGAGTCATATGTCCAAATTATCTTATATTTCCCCTTTCTGAGACCTCCTCCCGTACCGTTGGGTGAGGTTATAAGAACGGACCTCTTAGGGTACCTGGTTCCTCGGACCACCCGAGGTCAGGCGCCCCGGTGTCTCTCAGGTACTGACTCGCTGATTCGTGTCGTGTTGTGTGCCCTCTGTTCACACCAGCCTTCTCATGACCTCTTGTCACCTACGCGAGATCACGTCCGTAGAACTTTTCAAATTTCCGTACGAAGGAAGGACTAATAAGCCTCATGAGACAGGTACTGTATTATATACTCACTGTTGGCACGACAAATAGAGTACTTTCGTCCAAGTTTCGAGATGCTTCTTAATAAGACAAGGGAAATTTTAGTCTTGACAGTCTATTAGATCGTTTAGAATCTCCTTTATTCTTTTTCCTACGAAATGAAGAGAAAAGGGAGAGTGGAGTTCGTGTCAGAATGAGAACGAGATTAATTTGAATCAAGAGATTATTGTGAGAGTACTGGAGTCAAGTACTTCGAAGAACTCAATCAGATAGAAACAATCGTCACTGGTGAAGTTATCGATTATAAAAGTTTATACTGTCTCTAGGAATTATTTGTGTCTTTATATAAACCAACGTCTTCTAATACTGTTACTCCAAACAAGTGATAAGACTACCTGAACAGTGTCATAGGGACCTAGAGTTTTCTCACGATCTTACAGCATAAAAGTGTGCACGATAATTTGATAGTCTTTATAGGACAAGAGTGTCAGTTTCGAACTCCTTTTGAAGACGGTAGTATCTATCAAGATTCTCCTCAACGGACGTCTTACAGTATCTCAAATTAGCCGGAGACTCAGAATGATTCTTTCTTTAAACATATTTTATAAAAGTTGTTCAATTGTTTAACTATATAAATTTCCTCATTCTTGTCTGTGCATATAATTTGGTTTTAGAATCGTAGTGTTCTCACCCTAGGTAATCACATTGACTTAATTCCTTTTATCCTTTAACGATCAATAGGATAGCAGTGTGATCTGTTTTTGAGGTAGTAAACCTAAAATTTGTGTCTTACACTTAATTCTCAATATGTTTGTATTTACATAGAAAATGTTTAAATCTAAGTCTCCTGTGTGTATATGGGAATTTCTATGTTACAAGTGGTAAAAGACAAGATAAATGAAAGTTTGAAGATGTAAAGGACTCTTACACTTCTTTTCTTCTTTAGATAGCCATATTAAAATAGTAAAGACTCCTCTAAAAAGTTTACATTCCTTTTGGTCTTTTACAATGTGACCACAATACATTATTAAGTACAATTAAGTTCTATTTAATTTAGATCATAAATAATTTTACCTAAACAGTAATTTGTTTTATTGGTCTATTACGTTGTGAAAGTCAAGTAAAGTCAACGGGTCAGTACAGGTTTTTAGACACCTGTACCTGACTCGTTGCGGTGCAAGGGACAGGAAGTGGTAGAGGGTCTCGAACTAGTTTGAGCACATGTATCTCAGGTACTACGGTAGGTTGGTAGAGTAGGAGACAGTAGGGGAAGAGAAGGACGGGAGTTAGAAAGGGTCGTAGTCCCAAAAAAGGTTACTCAGTCGAGAAGTGTAGTCCATCGGTCTCATAACCTCAAAGTCAAAGTCGTAGTCAGGAAAGTTCCTTGTAAGTCCTGACTAGAAGAAATAAAACAAAGACAAAAACAAACAAAAGAAAAAAAAATCCAAATATAACCTAGAAAAAAAAATTAAAAATAAAAATGAAATAAAATGAAATGTTATGACATGACCAAAACGGTATGTAACTGTACTTAGGTGGTGGCCACATGTACACAAGGGTTTGTACTTGGGGGAGGGTGGAGGGAGGGGTGTTGTAGGGAGACCCAGTAGGGGCACGTGGTCGAGGTTCGTACGACATAGGACACAGCCTGTATCTGACCACTAAGCTAAGAATGTACTATCATATGTACAAAGTTACGGTAAGAGGGTTTAGTAGGGTGGGAGAGGGAGAGGGAGACTCAGGTTTTCAGGTGAGATGTGTAGATACAGAATAAACGACAGAACGTATGTCCCAGCAGTAACGGTAGAAAGATTTAAGGTATATATACACAATTATATGACATAACCACAAAAAGAAAGACCGAATGAAGTGAGACATATTAGCCGAGGTCAAAGTAGGTAGAGTAGTCTTGACTAAGTTTACATAAGAAAAATTACCGACTCATTATGAGGTAACACATTTACATGGTGTCGAAAGAATAGGTAAGTAGACGACTACCTGTAGATCCAACAAAGGTACTAGAAGAAATCCTACCTGACCAACCTGGAGGAACGTCAGGTTCCTCAGAAGAAGTTGTGGTGTCAAATTTTCGTAGTTAAGGTGCCGTGAGTCGAAAGAAACGTTAGGGTGAGAGTGTGGGTATGTACTGATGACCTTTTTGGTATCGGAACTGATCTTCATAGAAACAACCGTTTCATTACAGAGACGAAAAATTATACGTCAGATCCAACCAGTATTGAAAGGAAGGTTCCTCGTTCACAGAAAATTAAAGTACCTACGTTAGTAATAGACGTCACTAAAACCTCGGGGTTTTATGTTTCTGACAGTAACAAAGGTGACAAAGAAGTAAAAAACAGTACTTTACTACCCTGGTCTACGGTACTAGAAGCAAAAGACTTACAACTCAAATTCGGTTGAAAAAGTGAGAGGAGAAAGTGAAACTAGTTCACCGAGAAATCAAGAAGAAGTTAAAGACGGTATTCCCACCACAGTAGACGTATAACCACCAATAACTATAAAGAGGGTCGTTAGAACTAAGGTCGAACACGAAGTAGGTCGGACCCTAAAGTGTACTACATGAGACGTGTATTCAATTTATTCGTCCCACTGTTATATGTCAGAACTAGATGAGGAAAAGGATAAACCATGGTCAGACAACAAAGTACATGTCAAGATTGTCAACGAAGGACTGGAAGTTTGTCTAAAGAGTTCTCCGTCCAGTTCACCAGACCATAAGGGTAGAGAAAGTCTTAAAAGGTGTCAAACATCACTAGGTGTGTCAGTTTCCGAAGCTGTGTCAGTTATTTCGTCTTCAGCTACAAAAAAACCTTAAGAGAACGAAAAAGTTACTAGGTTGTCTACAAACGTTAAACTAGAGACCAAGGAGACGGAAAAGATTTTGGTCGAACTTGTAGACCATCAAGAACCAAGTACGTAGTAACTCCGGACCGAACCTCTTAAAAGTCGTAATGAAACGATCGTACACTCTACTCACGTTAACACTCTTAAGAAACCGTAACGGAAAGAAACCCTAACCCTACTCTTGACTTGAAAAGGTCAGGACACCGGTGACGACTCAAAAAGTTTAAACGACTGTCTAACTCGCGTCGTGAAAGTGTCTAGTAGTAAATCCTAAACTTTGTCGAGGTGACCTTAAGGTAGTGGAGGTGATCGAAACAAACACGAAGGATTCCGGGTGGACTGAAGTGTAAGGTCCTACAGACCGAGAATCCACTCACTAGTGTGGTAACACTAATAAACCCAGTACTTCTATATAAAACGTGTCAAGAAGAGTTATAGAAGACGAAGACAATCCAGGTATGGTAAAGACAGGAAATAGCTCGGGTAGAAACGTACTTTATAAGGGAAACATAGAGATTAAAAGAACTTCTCTAGAGACGACGACGATTCAGTGAAGTCAGCACAGACTGAGACACACTGGGGTATCTGCCGTCGGGTGGTCCGAGGGGACAGGGACCCTAAGAGGTCCGTTCTTGTGACGTCACCCAACAGTAAAGGAAGAGGTTACGCACTTTCACTTTTCACTTTCACTTNCAGTACTTCTATATAAAACGTGTCAAGAAGAGTTATAGAAGACGAAGACAATCCAGGTATGGTAAAGACAGGAAATAGCTCGGGTAGAAACGTACTTTATAAGGGAAACATAGAGATTAAAAGAACTTCTCTAGAGACGACGACGACGACGATTCAGTGAAGTCAGCACAGACTGAGACACACTGGGGTATCTGCCGTCGGGTGGTCCGAGGGGACAGGGACCCTAAGAGGTCCGTTCTTGTGACCTCACCCAACAGTAAAGGAAGAGGTTACGCACTTTCACTTTTCACTTTCACTTCAGTGAGTCAGCACAGGTTGGGAGTCGCTGGGGTACCTGACGTCGGATGGTCCGAGGAGGTGGGTACCCTAAAAGGTCCGTTCTCATGACCTCACCCCACGGTAACGGAAGAGGTCTTTCTAGAGATCAAAAAGGGTAAGATGACAAAAGAAGATGAAGAAAAGTACCTAATGGTTCCTTCCGAAAGAAGAGAGAGGTACGATAAGAAACCTTGAGACGTAAGTTTACTCATATAGAAAGGAAAAGAGGAATGGGAAATCGAAAAGAAGGAAGGTGTCGATAAACATTCCGAAGGAGTCTCTCGGTAAAACGAAAAAATCGTAAAGAAAAGGGACCCCTACCAGAACTAGGAACAGAAGACATGTTACCGTACTTGGAGACAGGTATCAAGTAGTCCGTGAGACAGTCTAGATCAGGGAATTTAGATAAAGAGTGAAAGTAAGATATTAGTATTCCCTAAACTAAATCCAGTATCTAAATCTGGTAACTTACCAGATCACCAAAAGAAGTGAAAGAAGTTATATTCAGACTTAAACCGTTATTCCTCAAGTACTAGACTCGGTGTCAGTCGAGGGTCAGAACAAAAACGACTGACATATCTCGAAGAGGTAGAAACCGACGTTTCTTATATTAGTTAGACTAAAGTCACAACCGGTAGACCACTACAGTTACACACCTCAGAAGAGAACACAACAACCTTCTCCCACAAACGATACTGGTCACGAAAGAGAACCTTTTTGAGATAGTCGGAAACGGGACGAAGTAAGACATGAGGTTCCGGTTTAAACGGACAATGAGGTCCACAAAGAACTGAAGGATGAAAACGTGAGGTCAGGGGACATTACTTTTCCTGCAGAAAAACTCCACAATCTAGATCTTCCAGAACATCCAGAAGTATCTTGGTAAGTTGAAGTCGAAGAAGTCATAATGACCAGTCACGTGTCTGAACCTAATGNACAAACGATACTGGTCACGAAAGAGAACCTTTTTGAGATAGTCGGAAACGGGACGAAGTAAGACATGAGGTTCCGGTTTAAACGGACAATGAGGTCCACAAAGAACTGAAGGATGAAAACGTAAGGTCAGGGGACATTACTTTTCCTGTAGAAAAACTCCACAATCTAGATCTTCCAGAACATCCAGAAGTATCTTGGTAAGTTGAAGTCGAAGAAGCCATAATGACCAGTCACGTGTCTGAACCTAATGACACTATAACTCACTAAAAGGAATCTTTGCTTGTCTCTAGTAAGACATTAAAAACACTAACTTGGACTCATGACGTAAAGTTTGAGAAAACAACAGATACTACCGATGAGGTAAAGAAGATTTCCTAAGAACGGGTGTCATTAACTATATTACCAGTAGACTCAATTAAGTAGGTACGGTCAGGAAATCATGTCTCTAATTTCTTTTGGTGTGGGAACTCAGTAATCCAGACCTGAATTTATTTTTCACAAAATATACTGATTCTCGTTCCTTACATCCTTTTTTGTTTTCAAAAAAGGAAAGAAGAGGAACTCTTAGGGTCTGGGGAAGGAGGAATTCCCGGGTCCTGAGAAATAGTTGGATGAATTCTCAATTAAGAGAGTTTTACTTCTTTATACGTTAGATCCTATACGTCTTTCTAATAGTAAATCTTATCTTCCTCACTAATTCTTGAAGAGTCTCTTTGTTTTTGTTTTTGTTTGGTTTTTTCCAGTGGTTATACTTTGGATGTGATTTTCTTTATGATTTTCCAGAAGAGATTTTTTTTTTCTTTTTTTTTTTCTTTTCCTATCTTTTTCATTAATAGATATCCTTATCTTTTTAGGGTGATGATTTCCGTTTACGTAACCAGTAGTTGTCTGTGAGGCACCATAAGTGTTTAGTTTTGGAATTTGTGTGTTTTAGGACTTTATTTCTTTGTATCTGTGTAGTGAGATATTAATTTGGTACTCTATTGTTCGATTTTCTTTTTCTTGTCTCTCTGTGTGGTGTTTCGTGGGACACTCTGTTCATCGTTCTACCGTTATGAATGTATAGATACTTATCAGTAAAATTTACAGTTACTTGATTTATGAGATTAGTCTTCCGTCCTAATGGTTGACCTATTTTTTGGTTCTAGGTATATATACGACGAACGTTCTCTGAGTGAAATCTCGTTTTCGGTGTATGTCTGACTTTTACTCTTCTACTTTTATGTGTAAAGTACGTACACCTTTACTTTCCTTTGACTCCCATCATTATCAGTATAGTCTGTTTTATCTGAAATTTTGTTTCCGTAATATATTACTACTGTTTAGTTATGTTCTTCTCCTATAGTGACGACAATTGTATATGCGTGGTTCATATCTTCGTGGATTTATGTATTTCATTTACAGTGGGACGAATAAATCGAAGATACGTCTCATGTAGTACTCTTTACGACCCGACCTTCTTCGTGTTCGACCTTAGTTCTAACGACCCTCTGTATAGTTATTGGAGTCTATGCGTCTATTACGATGGTCATACCGTCTTCCACTTCTCCTTGATTTTTCGGAGAACTACTTTCACTTTCTCCTCTCACTTTTTCAACCGAATTTCGAGTTGTAAGTATTTTGATTCTAGTACCGTAGACCAGGGTAGTGAAGTACCCTTTATCTACCCCTTTGTCATCTTTGTCACATTCTGAAATAAAAAAACCAGAGGTTTTTAGTGACGTCTACCACTAACGTCGGTACTTTAATTTTCTGCGAAAGAGGAACCTTCCTTTCAATACTGGTTGGATTTATCGTATAAGTTTTCGTCTCTGTAATGAAACGGTTGTTTCCAGGTAGATCAGTTCCGATACAAAAAAGGTCATCAGTACATACCTACACTCTATACCTGACACTTCTTTCGACTCGTGACTTCTTAACTACGAAAACTTGATACCATAACCTCTTCTGAGAACTCTCAGGGAACCTGACGTTCCTCTAGGTTGGTCAGGTAAGACTTCCTCTAGTCAGGACCCACAAGAGACCTTCCTTACTACGCTTTCGACTTTGAGGTCATGAAACCGGTGGAGTACGCTTCTCAACTGAGTAACCTTTTCTGAGACTACGACCCTCCCTAACCCCCGTCCTCCTCTTCCCCAGCTGGCTCCTACTCTACCGATCTACCGTAGTGTCTGAGCTACCTGTACTTAGACTCACTTGAGGCCCTCAACCACTACCTGTCCCTCCGGACCACACGACGTTAAGTACCCCAACGTTTCTCAACCTGTGTTGACTCGCTGACTTGACTTGACTTGACTTGACTTGACTTTATAATTACGTGTTTTCCCTCTTTGACTGCTATTGTGTTATATTTATCATCCTGAAGTCGTGAGACGAATGTTTTTACCTGTCTAGTAGGGATTTCTTTCAGTTATACCTTTGTTACCACAATTTCCTGTGTAATCTGGTCGACCTGAATCATTGTATGGATGTCCTGTAAGATAATTTTGTTGTTGTCGTTATTTCTAACTTCCTTTAATATTTCTAGTCTCTCTTTTATTTATTTTATCTTTTTTTTAGTTACTTCCGTTATCGACCACAAAACTTTTCTATTAGTTTTAACTTTTTGGAAATCGGTCCCAGTAGTAATTTTTCTTTCTCCTGTTGATGGGTGTTTTGTTTTAGTTTTGTTTTATTCTTTATTTTCTCCTCTTTATTGTTGACTATAGTATCTATTTTTATCAGTTTTCTTTAATGATGTTAATCAATATGTGTTTGTTAACCTGTCGGATCTTCTTTACCTGTTCAAAGATTTTTATATGTGGGACGGTTTTGACTTAGTCCTTCTTTATTTGTTAAACTTGTCTATCTAGTGATGATCACTTAAAGGTAAACATCAAATTTTTTGGGTTCGTATATTTCTGGAACGGGTCTCTTAAAGTGTCCCCTTAAGATAATGTGTATATAACTTCTCAATCATCGATAGGAGTTTAATAAGGTTTTCAATTTCTCCTTCTTTGTGAGAGTTTAAGTAAGATATTCCGGTGTTAATGGGACTATGGTTTGGTCTGTTTCTATGATCGATTTTTAACGTTCAGTTATGGAGACTACTTATGTCTACGTTTTTAGGAGTCCTGGTTAATCGTTATATTTGTTTAAATTGTTATATATATTTATTAGTATGTGTTAGTAGTTCACCCTAAATAAAGTTCCTCCGTTCCTACCAAGTTATAAGAGTTTGGTTAGTTATAATATATGGTGTAATTGTTTTATTTATATTTTTAGTGTGCTAATAGAGTTATCTGTGTCTTTTTTTATAGACCGTTTTAGGTTGTAGGTTAATACTATTTTTAAGAGTAGTTTCACAAATGTCTCCCTTGTCCGTACGTATGATTCATTGAAGTCAGTACAAGTTGATACGCTGGTACATCTAATATCTGGTGGTCCGAGAAGACAAATGTCCTAAGAGGTCCGTTGTTTCGACCTCACCCGACGACCCAGGAGGAAGTCTCCTAGAAGGTAGGTACCTATCTTGGGTACAGAGAATGTAGAGGACGTAGACGTCCACCCAAGAAATGGTGATCGTGATGGACATTTCTGGATCTCCTAGAACAGAGTTGTGTCATTTCTAATAAATAATGTTTGGATGTATATGTATATGTTACTCCCAGCACTGTAACATGTCCTCTGTCCTAAGTTCTGTAGGGGTACCTTTTCTTTACGTTTTTTCGTTTTACCGACAGACTCCTCCGGAATGTTTATCGACACTTTTCTTCTCTTCGCTAACGAAACCGATAAGCTCCAAAAAACATAAAGGTATGTTTAGAACTTTAATAAACAAGATCAAGACACTTTTTACACCGACCATCGAACTATCCCTAACGTAACTTAAACATTTAACGAAACCCATCATATGAGTAAAAGTGATATAACTAAGAAGACTATATACTTGTACCATATAAAGAGGTAGATAATCACAGGAGAAACTAAAGAAAGTAGTCACAAAATATCAAAAGATATATATCCAGAAATCAAAGAAATCCATCTATATAAGGATTCATAAAATAAGAAAAGCAACGTTACCACTTACCTTAACAAAGGAATTAAAGAAAAAGATGAAAGAGTAATAAGCACATATCCTTACGTTCCCTAAAGACACACAACTAAAATATAGGACGTTGAAATGATATAAGTAACTAATCGAGATCATTAAAAGACCACCTCAGAAATCCCAAAAGGTACATCTCCTAGTACAGTAGACGTTTGTCACTCTCAAAATGAAGAAGAAAAGGTTAAACCTAAGGAAA
>SJYO01006231.1:3932497-4064886 GCA_006410555.1 Capra ibex
TAGGTTTTTAGACGTTCGTTATTTACGACCTCTCCCACACCTCTTTTCCCTTGGGAGGATGTGACAACCACCCTTACGTTTGATCATGTCGGTGATACCTCTTGTCACACCTCTAAGGAATTTTTTAACGTTTATCTTGATGGAATACTGGGTCGTTAGGGTGAAGACCCGTATGTGTGGCTCCTTTGGTCTTAACTTTCTCTGTGTACATGGGGTTACAAGTAGCGTCGTGACAAATATTATCGATCCTGTACCTTTGTTGGATCTACAGGTAGTCGTCTACTTACCTATTCTTTCGATACCATGTATATGTGTTACCTCATAATGAGTCAGCAATTTTTCTTAAGTAAACTTAGTCAAGACTACTCTACCTACTTTGACCTTGGTTAATATGTCTCACTTCATTCGGTCTTTCTTTTTGTGGTTATGTCATATGATTGTGTATATATACCTTAAATCCTTCTACCGTTACTGCTGGGACATACGTTCTGTCCTTTTTTCTTTGTCTACACATATTGCCTGAAAACCTGAGTCTCCCTCTCCCTCTCCCACCCGACTAAACCCTCTTACCCTTAAGATTGTACATATGATAGTACATTCTTAACTTAGCGGTCAGGTACAGACTACATCCCACGTCGTACGAACCCCGACCACGTACCCCTACTGGGTCTCTCTACAACACCCCTCCCTCCACCCCCCCCCCAAGTACAAACCCTTGCGTACATTCTTAATTTCTAAAATTTTAATTTTTTTTTTTTTTTTCTTCTCTTCGCTTTTGGTTTCCTCTTTTCCTTTCTATATTCGTAGACTTACGTCTCAAGGTTTCTTATCGTTCCTCTCTATTCTTTCGAAAGGAGTCACTAGTTTCGTTTCTATATCTCCTTTTGTTGTCTTACCCTTTCTGATCTCTAGAGAAGTTCTTTTAATCTATATGGTTACTTTGTAAAGTACGTTTTTACCCGAGTTAATTCCTGTCTTTAATATACCTGGATTGTTTTCGTCTTCTATAATTCTTCTCCACTATTCTTATGTGTCTTCTTGACATGTTTTTTCTAGAAGTTCTGGTTCTATTAGTGTTACCACACTAGTGAGTGGATCTCCGTCTGTAGGACCTTACACTTCAGTTCACCCGGAATCTTTCGTAGTGATGCTTGTTTCGATCAACTCCACTATCTTAAGGTCAACTCGATAAAGTTTAGGACTGTTTACTATGACACTTTCAAGACGTGAGCAATACGGTTGTTTAAACCTTTTGAGTCGTCATCGGTGTCCGGACCTTTTCCAGTCAAAAGTAAGGTTAGAGTTTCTTTCCGTTACGGTTTCTTACGAGTTTGATGACGTGTCAACGTGAGTAGATTGTACGATCATTTCATTACGAGTTTTAAGAGGTTCGATCCGAAGTCGTTATGTACTTGGCACTCGAAGGACTACAAGTTCGACCAAAATCTTTTCCGTCTCCTTGGTCTCTAGTTTAACGGTTGTAGAAACCTTGTAGTTTTTTCGTTCTCTCAAGGTCTTTTTGTAGATAAAGACGAAATAACAGATACGGTTTCGGAAACTGACACGTCTAGTGTCATTGGACATCTTTTAAGACTTTCCCTACCCTTATGGTCTTGTGGACTCGACGGAGAACTCTTTAGACATACGTCCAGTCTTTCGTTGTCAATCTTGACCTGTACCTTGTTGTCTGACCAAAGTTTCTCCTTTTTCTCATGCAGTTCCGATATATAACAGTAGACGAATAAATTAACTATACGTCTTATGTAGTACTCTTTACGACCTGACCTTCTTCGTGTTCGACCTTAGTTCTAACGGTCCTCTTTATAGTTCTTGGAGTCTATACCTCTACTGTGGTGGGAATACCGTCTTTCACTTCTCCTTGAGTTTTCGGAGAACTTCTTTCACTTTCACCTCTCACTTTTTCAACCGAATTTCGAGTTGTAAGTCTTTTGCTTGTAGTACCGTAGACCAGGGTAGCGAAGTACCGTTTATCTACCCCCTTGTCACCTTTGTCACAGTCTGAAATAGAAGAACCCGAGGTTTTAGTGACGTCTACCACTGACGTCGGTACTTTAATTTTCTGCGAATGAGGAACCTTCTTTTTAATACTGGTTGGATCTATCGTATAAACCTCTTCCGATACCGTGGGGTGAGGTCATGAGAACGGACCTTTTAGGGTACCTGTTTCCTCGGTCTATCCGACATCAGGTACCCCAGCGATCCTCAGCCTGCGCTGACTCGCTGAAGTGAAAGTGAAAAGTGAAAGTACGTAACCCCTTCCGTTACCGTCGGGTGAGGTCACAAGAACGGACCTCTTAGGGTCCCTATCCCCTCGGACCACCCGACGGTAGAAACCCCAACGTATCTCAGCCTGTACTGACTTCACTGAATCGTCGTCGTCGTCGTCGTACTACAGGGGTGAGGTCGTGAGAACGGACCTTTTAGGGTACCTACCTCCTCGGACCACCCGACGAAAGGTACCCCAACGATTCTCAACCTGTGCTGACTCACTGAAGTGAAAGTGAAAAGTAAAAATAGGTAACCTCTTCCTGTACCGTTGGGTGAGGTCATAAGAACGGACCTATTAGGGTCCCTACCCCCTCGGACCATCCGACGGTAGATACCCCAGTGTGTCTCAGCCTGTGCTGACTTCACTGAATCGTCGTCGTCGTCGTCTGTCGTATAACTTTTCGTCCCTGTAATGAAACGGTTGATTCCAGGTAGATAAGTTCCGATACCAAAAAGGTCACCAGTACATACCTACACTCTCAACCTGACACTTCTTTCGACTCCCGGCTTCTTAACTACGAAACCTTGATACCACAACCTCTTCTAAGAACTCTCAGGGAACCTGACGTTTCTCTAGGTTGACCAGGTAAGGCCTCTAGTCGAGACCCTAAAGAAACCTTCCTTACTACGATTTCGACTTTGAGGTCATCAAACCGGTGGAGTACCCTTCTGAACTGAGTGACCTTTTCTGAGACTACGACCCTTCCTAACCCCCGTCCTCCTCTTCCCCTACTGTCTCCTACTCTACCGATCTACCGTAATGACTCAGCTACCTGTACTTAGACTCACTTGAGGTCCTCATCCACTACCTGTCCCTCCGGACCGCACGACGTTAAGTACCCCAACGTACTCAGTCTGTGCTGACTCGCTGACTTGACTTGACTTGAATATGTTACTCAATGTATATGTTACCATTTGGACTTTCGAAATAAGACAGTTTACCGTTCCTACGAGTGTAAACGGTGATGATATATATAGTATCATGACCTTCAGGATCGGTGTCTTTAGTTTGTTTCCTCTAACAAGTCAAGTCAGTGAGTCAGCACAGGTTGAGAAACGATGGGGTACTTAGTGTCGTGCGGTCCGGAGGGAAAGGGTGGTTGAGGACCTCAAATGAATTTGAGTACAGGCAACTCAGCTACTATGGTAGGTTGGTAGAGTAGGAGACAACCGGGGAAGAGGAGGGCGGAAGTTAGAAAGGGTCCTAGTCTCAGAAACGTTTACTCAGTCGAGAAGCGAGTCCACCACTCTCATAACCTCAAAGTCGAAGTCGTAGTCAGGAAGGTTACTTATAAGTCCTGAGTAGAGGAAATCCTACCTGACCAACCTAGAGGAACATCAAGATCCCTGAGACTTCTCAGAAGAGGTTCTCGGGTCAAGTTTTCGTAGTTAAGAAGTTGTGAGACGAAAGAAATATCATGTTGAGAGTGTAAATATGTACTGATGACCTTTTGGTGTCGGAACTGATCTATCTTGAAATAACCGTTTCATCGTAGACACGGAACATTATACGACAGGTACAACCAACATTAAAAAGAAGGTTCCTCGTTCACAGAAAATTAAATTACCGACGTCAGAGGTATTCCTTTAACACTATTATGGTTTTTTTTTTTTTTCCTTTTTATAGGGAAAAAGTACTTAACCTCCTAAATATAATAATTTTATGGGTGTAATACGTTTTGTTGGATGTATAAGTTACGTTAGGGACAGTTTTATTTGTACTGTAAAAAGTGTCTTCATCTTGTTTATTTGTATTTCAAATATACCTTAATGGTGTTTTAGGTTTCTGAGGACTCTTTCTTTCGGGACTTCCGTAGAGTGAGACACCGAAGTCGGACTTGATGTTTCGATGTCAAAAGTTTTGTTGTACCAGGACCGTGATTGTCTGTACATCTACTTACCTCGTCCCTCAGTCTAATTTGGGTACGTGAATTACGAGCTAATTAGGTGCTACTACCTCTGTTCTCGTATGAGTTGTGTCATCCCTTTTCTGTCAGAGAAATTGTGCGCCAAAGGTCTTTTGACTTGGAGATGAACTTTTCCTTACCTTAATCTTATAAAAGAGTGTGGTATATCTTTTGTATATTGGTCTGATTCTTTACCCGTATTCTGGACTTATTAGTAAAAAGGTTTCTTCTGTTTGTCTACAGGTTTTCCGTGTACTTTTCTACGAGTTGTACCGATAAATAGTATACGTCAGTGGTAGACGTCACTAAACCCTCTGGTCTCTTTATTTCAGACCGTGACAAAGGTGACAAAGGGGTAGATAAACGGTACTTCACTACCCTGGTCTACGGCACTAGAATCAAAAAACTTACAACTCAAAATTCTGTTGAAAAAGTGAGAGAAGAAAGTAAAAGTAGTTCTCCGAGAAATCAAGAAGAAGTTAAAGACAATATTCCCACCACAGTAAACGTACAGACTGTAATCACTGTAAAGAGGACCGTTAGAACTAAGGTCGAACACGAAGAAGGTCGGGTCACAAAGAGTACTACGTGAGACGTATCTTCAATTTGTTCGTCCCACTGTTATACGTCGAAACTGCATGAGGAAAAGGATAAACATTGGTCAGATAACAAGGTACAGGTCAAGATTGACAACGAAGAACTGGACGTATGCCTAAAGAGTTCTCCGTCCAGTCCACCAGACCATAAGGGTAGAGAAATTCTTAAAAGGTGTCAAGCAACACTAGGTGTGTCAGTTTCCGAAACCGACTGGAAACGACTGGTAATCTTCAGATGTTTATTGTTTACACCTCCTACACCTCTTTTCCCTTAAGGTCGTGTGACAAAAACCCTTACATTTGACCACGTCGGTTAAATGTCTTTTCTTATACCTCTAAGGAGTTTTTTGATTTTTATCTGAGGGTACTAGATCGTTAAGGTGAGGATCCACATATGGGTTTATTTTGTTTTTGTAACAAACTTTTAGACGTACGTAAGGTTACAAGTATCGTGGCAATACATGTCATCGGTTCTATACCTTCTTTGGAGACACGTAGTTGTCTACTTCGATGTGTCTTCGAAATACACATACAGTAAGTCGGTATATTTTTACTTTAGATAAAGGTTGTTGGATTTACCTGGATTCCCCATAATTCGAATCACTTTATTCAATCTGTCTATCTTTGTTTATGACATACATTATACACCTTAGAATTTTTTAACTTATCGTTTACTTATTTACATTGTTTCGTCCTAGCATAAGTGTCTATATCTGTTTTTAGTCATCAATGGTCACCCTTTCCCCTCCCCATTTCTCGTCCTATAACCATCCCACAATTATCTACGTTCGATGATAAAATTTTATTTATTCGATGTCCCCATATAACCTATCGAGTCCCTTTGTAACGGTAATAAAACATTATTGAAATTTATTAGATATTTTTATGACTCAATGATACAACACGTGGACTTTGGTTATATTAAAATTTTAGTTGAAATCAAGTCATTTTTACTTACGAATAATAATATGTATTTATATATAAAGACTATGGATTTATTTCCTGTAAAAAATAGAGAGACACGTTTTACATTTTAAAAGTGTGTACGTGTGTATGTATATTTGTGTTTACATTGTTCAGAGTGTCTTCGTTATATTCAATATTAATTCGTCTTTTCCTTCTTACTTTTCTTATTTTTATAAAACGATTAAACAAATTGGTGTTATAGTGTAAACAAATAATTTGAAAATGATTAGAAAGAAAGATGATCTAAATAAAGAGGGAACATAATAACCTAGGATGTTACTGAATTAATTTAAACCCCGAAATGACTTCTTAGTTTCCACGTATAAGTGGCACACACTTACATTCGAGTGGTGGACATCCTATAACACTACACAATACTCTCTGCACCATCCTTATGTGTTTCAAATTTTGGTTCAAAATTTGGAATAAGAGTACTAGTAGAGTCTATTATGTCACAGGAGAAACCGTTTTTATCTCCGAACCGCTTTAAGAAGTCACTCCACTTAGCGTATTTACTTAGGGTGTACGAGTTACTTAAGGAAAAGACCATTTGACTAAGTAAGGAGACTTTCACTTTTTGCTTTCACTTCAGCGAGTCAGCACAGGGCGACAAACGCTGAGTACCCGATACCGGATGGTCCGAGGACGCAGGTACCCTAAGAGGTCCGGTCCTATGACGTTACCCCACGGTAAAGGAAGAGGTCTCCTAGAAGGACTTGGTCCCTAACTTGGACCCAGAGGGTGTAAGGAGGTTTCTGTAGACATTGATCTTTATAACAACGACTTTAAGAAATCGATTAAAATGTACTTTAAGGATTTCTTTACAATTAGGACCACTTTATACAATTTAACCATACTGTTATTGTATTTGAACTTTGTCTCGTGTATAGTCCTTCAATACTTTCTCCTTATGCTCTCGGTTTGTTTCGAAGCAGTTTATTTCAAACGTTAATATCGAGTCCCGTGAGATTTAGATGAACCTGTTCTACTGACTTTGTTCCTGTCCTGAAAATCTCTCTGTACCTCTAACTCTCTTCAAGGTCTTCTATCCGTTATTTAGTTTATTTTTTTGGTCTTCGGTTTCACTGACCCCTCAAAGTTCGGTCACATACTCTTCGCAAATCTTCTATAACAATTTTCTTACGAAATCACGTTATTATTTTTATTTAGTCACTATTGATCCTATGTAAACTTGTCCGTTTTTATTTGTTAAAAACTGATTTACGTAGTCATAGTATATATTGTACATAAAAATCAAACTTTTACACTATTCCTTTATTACAAAGTTGTAACAGTATTCAAACTCTGTTGAAAGATATTTTATTAATATCCTTAAACCCCTTCGTCGTTTATCTACGATATTTTTAACTTAACAAATATATATATATGTGTTTATATATATGAGAGTGATGTATTTTATATATGATTTCGTCATATCTTTTACATTATCTTTATAGATTTGTCTTTCGGTACAAAATTTAAATAAGAGTCTTTATAAGTCTCTTTAATCGATTTATTCAAAGTCAAAATTCCTTTTAAGTATTATCTCGAAATAGTTTCTAACAGTCTTAGTTGTAAAACGGTTACTAAACGTACCAAACATACTACCGATTTAATAATTTTATTTTGTAAAACTCTTTGTACCAATACTAAATGTGACTAAAACACTTTTAATCTTCCTATAAATAAATAACCAACTTTTTAATACTTGTTTCTTTTACTCATAGATTTTACTACCAATTGAGATTTTACTACTAAATTTTAAAATTAATACAAAGTCAACCAATTTGTTATTTACAGGTGACGACAGATCATCCGGATCTGAAAGGAATTAACCGAATTAAGAAATTTTAAAGACGAAAAATTTTGAACGGAATTTAATTATAAGACTTCCTGTTAAAGGGTTTCGTCTCAATTATCTAAAGAAGTGTAATAGAACTTGTAGAATAACCACATATTATTAAACAAAGTAAACTAAATTACTTAACCGACAACTCTTTGACTGTCGAAATGTCATAAATATTCTCTTGTGTAGTATAAAAAGGGGAATACTTTCAGTAAAAACACGTATTCGTGTTAAAACATCAAGACACTATGTTCAAAAACATAAAGAATATTTCAAAGAACGATTCGATTAATATAAAAGGTAATCATAATACTTACTCTTCGGAAGGTAACATAAAAGATTAACTCAAAGTATGTTATGTCCTTTTATATAACCCAAAACTTACAATAGGTTTTCCGTATAATATATTTAAAGAAATATTTAAAAAATTCCATGTTAAGATATACGTTCTACTTTGAGTTGTTACAGGTAGTTAGTTTAGACCGTGTTATCAACTTTCTCGATACCGAATCCATATCGTCGTTAATACTTTTATTAAAATAATAGAATCAGTGTTAATTAACAATAAACAATTCTTAATTCACGGATGGTGACAATTTACGTGACCACTCTACTATTAGTGTCTCCTTTTAGGGGTAGAAGGATCTCGAATAACAAAATTACCTTTACCTGTTGGATTAAAGTGTGACTGTTACCCTTTTTTCAGCAACCTTTCAAGACTCATCTCGTCCCTTAACTAGACCGAAAAGTATCCGTACGAAATTGTGATATGGTTGTACGCGTCTCATCTAATATCCCCTATTCTAAACGTTGTCTGGTTAATTCTCTACCAACGTTGACCAGGTGTACTGTTCACTACCACTGAACGTAATTTCTTCAAGTTAAGGAGTCAACAATTTGGTATGACCCTTTGACGACACTTAAGACCTAAACAAACTTCCTTTTCTACTATCCTAAACAACTATTTCACTTATACCTCACAATTTTTTAATTACTTTTATAAAATATATTTATACTCAGACTATATGTATTTACTTGTTACTGGTGTGAATCTAACGTAAAAGTATTTAGAGATCATACCATTGTTGACCGGATGGGATAAGGATAGACATTAAAACGAAAGTAAAGACCCATAACATTAAACTTATGTAATATCCAACTTACTTTAGACGTGTCTCCTCATAGAGGTACTACCAGTTTCCGTGAACTTAGTATTGTATACTTCGTGTGAATTTCCCGTTAACTATAAATTGGCTTACTGATCTTCTCGGTCCACTCTTTATTGTCGAAAAGGTTTTTGTGACCCAGTACACCTTCTCTTTAATTCGAAAATTTTTCACCTGAGGTACTCCTTCTTGATCATAGACTACTCAATCACCCTGTGTCTAAAATGAGGGAGACACTTATTTAACACTCTAGACTTACGATATCACTCTAGACTTAACAATTACAGTACGGACCAGATTTTATGTTGTTTAACAGGGCCCTATGTCAAAAAGAGAAGATAGTTCCATAAGTTTCGAGTAAAATGTACTATCTAGTAATCTTTATAATACCTTCCTAAAGACATATTTGACTTACTGAGAAGGTTTAACTTCCATAACCAATAAGATGTTTTGAAAACTAATGGACTAAATAACACCGATCCTGTTATATTTATGAATCCCCACTAGACTTCTTATCAATAGAACTGTTTGGGATCCACTCTAATAGTAAAATTTACTGAAATAAAAAAAAGGAGTTTTTTTATCTTAATCGTCATTTTGACGAAGTCCATTATAAATATATGAGACGATGTTCATAAAGGTACAATAAAGAAAAAAAAAAGGTTATATGACTTCGAGTAGAGTTTATTTGGAGAGAAATTTATAGAATACACTTTTTTTTTTGTCAAACGGAGATTATTCTTATCAACACTATTACGGATCATACAAAGTAAATAAAGTGAACTGAACCATATTTTTTAAGGTTCTCTGTAAAAGTAAAGAAAAAAATTTTTTTACCAACATAAGTTAATGTTATAAGGAATCTATCATTGTTACCTTAACTATATCATGAATATATTCCAACTTTCAACATTTTTAGTTTAAAATTTACCAAATAAAAAAATTTGAGAGTTTATAGGGTACACTAATACTTTTCAATTTCGAAGAATACTTTGAACTTATTTATAACTGTGAATTGGAAAAGTTTATTCATATAATAATAATATTTTAACTGCACTGTTAAACTATTAAGACATACTGCTAGTAAAAAATTTTTTATTGTGTTAAAGTGAAACCTTTGTTTCAGTTTCTTTCCTACGTAGGTATATCATATCGGTATCAAAACCACCCAAATAGTACATGTCAAATTTATTAAAGTTCGACGGTTGAGTAAGTAAGAGACTATGACTTTTAAGACATCGAACTGTCTTAGAGTTCTGTGTATGAGTCGAGATTACTACTGGTTCTCTTTATAGATTGATTTGATGATGAGGTGGTGTTTGTAAGATGATGACTAAACGAAACGATTTACAAGGATAGACTTTCTCATGTTCCATTGTCGGAAAAGAGGGAACTTAGGATAAAAAAGTAATTATTCGGTTAAAACCCCCCACTTTCAAATCTAAGTAATCCATAAGTGTAAACTTCCTGACTATAAATGTCTCTGATCGAGATTACTTATTTATGAAATAACACGACTTCCTCTTTATTCCGTATTAATACTCCACACCATAATGTTCCCTCTTCTCTTGACAAAGTATCTCTTGAACTAAGTACTTTGAGCTCTCTCCCTTTCTATGACCCTTTACACGGTAAAAATAATACCAAATGGAGAAACAAAACCCCTATCCTTTCTTTCGGTAAAGATTGGTGACCTCAAACGGGTCCAAACAATTTTTGTTAGAAAAAGTAACTTGTTGTCGTATCGAATACAGTCAATTTTATGTCAAAGTGTCTCTGGTCCTATATTTAATGAACCGTGCACATTTGGTAGTGGTCCACCGGTTATGGCTTTAGTTTACCTAATATAAGAAACGTCAGTTTCAACTTCTTCGAGACGTATCAGTCGTTTTGTTCTGAACCACGACTGACACCGAGTCTAGTACTTGAGGAATAACTTCTAAAGTCCGAATTTAACTTCTGTCTTCCCTTCTCGTATTCTGGTAAGTCCATACTGGATTCAGTTTAGAGAATGCTAATATGTAACCTCCAATGTCTATGTAAATTCCCTAATCTAGACCATCTGTCTCACAGACTTCTTGATACCTGTCTTCAAGGATTGTCACACATCCTCCGTCACTGGTATAGTAGGGGTTCTTTTTCTTTAAGTTCTTCCGTTTCACCGACGGACTCCTCCGAAATGTTTATCGATTCTTCTCTTTGGTTTTCGTTTCCTCTTTCCCTTTCTATATAGGTGACTTACGTCTTAAAGTCTCTTCTCGTTCCTCTCTATTCTTTACAGAATTCACTTGTTACGTTTCTTTATCTCCTTTTGTTGTTCCACCCTTTCTGATCTCTAGAGAAGTTCTTTTAACCTCTATGGTTTCCTTATAAAGTACGTTTCTTCCTGTGTTATTTTTTTTCTTTACCGTTACTGGGGGGGGGGGGTTTTTTTTTCTTATCTACTTCTTCTCCGCCATTCTTACGTGTCTTCTTGATATGTTTTTTCCCGAGGCGCTGGACCTACTACTGTTAAGACAGTGAGTGGATTTCGGTCTGTAGGATTTCACACTTCAGTTCACCCGGAATCCTTCGTAATGACACTTCTTTCGATGACCTCCACTGTTGTAAGGTCAACTCGATAAAGTTTACGATTTTCTACTACGACACTTTCACGACGTAAGTCATACGGTCCTTTGAACCTTTTGAGTCGTCACCGGTATCCTGACCTTTTCCAGTCAAAAGTAAGGTTAGGGTTTCTTTCCGTTACGGTTTGTGACAAGTTTGATGACATATTAACACAAGTTAAGTGTACGATCGTTCCATTACGAGTTTTAGGAAGTTCGATCCGAAGTTGGTTCTTGAAGGTCTACATGTCGACCTAAATCTTTTTCGTCTCCTTGGTCTCTAGTTTAACGGTGGTAGGTAATTTAGTGTTTTTTCCGTTCTTTTAATTTTTCTTAGATGAAGACAAAGTGACTGATGTGATTTCGGAAACATACCTAGTGTTTTTTTGACCTTTTAAGAATTTCTCTATCCTTATGGTCTGGTGGAATGACCAGAGGACTCTTTGGACATATGTCCTGTTCTTCGTTGTCGATTTTGGTCTGTACCTTGTTGTCTACCAAGTTATAACCCTTTCCTCATACTGTTCAGATATATAACAACGGAACTAATAAATTGATCGTACGTCTCATGTAGTGTACTTTACGGTCCGACCTACTGAGTGTTATACCTTTTTCCTAATGACCCTCTTTATAGTTGGTGGAGTCTATATGTCTACTATGGTGAGATTACCGTCTTTCGTTTCTCTTTGATTTCTCGGAGAACTACCCCCACTTTCTTCTCTCACTTTTCGACCGAATTCTGAGTTGTAAGTCCTCGACGAATATACAAAAACTCTAATCAACAAACAGTCAACGAAGTAAACGATAATAAAAGAGGGTAAGGTTTCCGACAGAAAAGTGGAACGAATATCAAAGGAAACAACACGTCTTCGAAAATTAAAATTAATGTAGGGTAAATAAATAAAAACGAAAATAAAGGTCATAAGACCCTCCACCCAGTATCTCCTAGGACGACACTAAATACAACCTCTCACAAAACGGATACAAGAAGAGATCCTCAAAATATCAAAGACCAGAATACAAATCTAGAAATTAGGTAAAACTCAAATAAAAACACATACCAAAATCTTTCACTTCATTCGGTCTTTCCTTTTGTGGTTATGTCATATGATTGTGTATATATACCTTAAATCTTTCTACCATTGCTATTGAGACATACACTCTGTCGTTTTCTCTGTGTCTACATATCTTGTCAGAAAACCTGAGACACCCTCTCCCTTTCCCACCCTACTAAACCCTCTTACCGTAACTTTGTACATATTATAGTATATTCTTCACTTAGCGGTCAGATTCAAGCTGCGTCCTATGTCCTACGAACCCCGACCACGTGACCCTACTGGGTCTCTCTATCATACCCCTCCCTCAACCCAAGTCCNTTGCTATTGAGACATACACTCTGTCGTTTTCTCTGTGTCTACATATCTTGTCAGAAAACCTGAGACACCCTCTCCCTTTCCCACCCTACTAAACCCTCTTACCGTAACTTTGTACATATTATAGTATATTCTTCACTTAGCGGTCAGATTCAAGCTGCGTCCTATGTCCTACGAACCCCGACCACGTGACCCTACTGGGTCTCTCTATCATACCCTTCCCTCAACCCAAGTCCTAACCCTTGTACACATATGGGCACCGTCTAAATACAACTACATACCGTTTTGGTTATGTCATAACACTTCATTTTATTTTCTTTTAGACCTTTTTTTTTTTTTTGGGAGTTGTAAGTTTTTCGATTCTAGTACCGTAGTCCAGGGTAGTGAAGTACCGTTTATCTACCCCTTTTTCATCTTTGTCACTGTCTAAAATAAAAGTACCCGAGTTTTAGAGACACCTACAACTGACCGTCGGTGATTTAATGTTCTGTAAACGAGGAACCTTCTTTTTAATACTGTTTGGATCTGTCACGTAATTTTTTGCCTCTGTAGTGAAACGGCTGTTTTCAAATATTTCAGTTTCGATACCAAAAAGATCATTCGTATATGTCTACACTCTCAACCTGGTATTTCTTCCGAGTCACGGTTTCTTAACTACGAAAGTTTGACACCACGACGTCTTCTGAGAACTTCTCAGGGAACCTGTAGGTCCTCTGGTTTGGTCAGTTAGGATTTCCTTTAGTTGGGACTTATAAGTAATCTTACTGACTACGACTTCGACTTCGAGGTCATGAAACCGGTGGACTACGTTTATTGACTGAGTAACGTTTTCTGGGACGACGACTTTTTCTAACTCCCGTCCTTCTCTTCCCCTGTTGTTTCCTACTCTACCAACCTACCGAAGTGGCTGAGTGACCTGAACTTGACCTCGTTTGAGACCCTCTCTCACTTCGTGCCCTCAGACCTCGCGAGATCAAATACCCCAGTGTTTCTCAACTTGCACTGAATCATTGGCTTGTTGTTGTTTCGGCGACCTTGGTTATATAGTGACTAAAGTGTAGAACTCTACTCTGTCTTCTTCTCCACGGTGTAGGTTTGTGTCCTCGTTCATTCTCGGTAAAAGGCAGTCGTTATTGAGGGGCACCGACATGACCACTGTCGAGAAACACGTGTACGTTCAAAGGAACTGTGTTATTCTGTGACATAAAACTTCAAAAAGTTCTCGAGACCTTTCTCAACCTCGTTATGACTCTTTTCAATTCACTCGAACCCAGATTGTACAAGCCATCGTTCGCTTCGATATACATAATATTATTTTTGACTTCCCCGTCCTCCTCTTCCCCTGCTGGTTCCTACTCTACCGACCCACCGTAGTGGCTGAGCTACCTGAACTCAAACTCACTTGAGGTCCTCAACCACTGTCTCTCTCTCCGGACCGCACGACGTTAAGTACCCCAGCGTTTCTCAGCCTGTGCTGGCTCGCTGACTTGACTTGACTTGACTCTCCTTCCTTGTGCACCTCTTGTCCATGACTCCCTTTCTTACTAGAGTAAATGAGGGACTTTCCGGATCCGTCTTCTGTGTTGGACGAAGAAGAGAACTCAGATAGAGGAGGAAAGAACGGGAGTCTTCTCTACACATCTTAGTGTCACAAGGTGATTTTTTTATCTGTTATACGAAGACTGATTTAGATATAAAACCCCGTTTAATAGAATTATAAAGGTATTTTTTTATAAAAGATCTCATTCCGGTTCCGGAAACCACCTTTTGGAATCGTTAAAGTATCTAAGTCATAGAAAAGTATTTGTATGATTTTTATTAACGGAAATATAAGTAGGTCCTTTATCCATAACTCATGTACGTACATACCCACACAAGTTAACGAGTCAGCACAGACTAAGAAACACTGGGGTACCTGACGACATCGGATAGTCGGAAGAGACAGGTACCCTAAAAGGTCCGTTCTTATGACCTCACCCAACGGTAAAGGAAGAGGTCCCCTAGAAGGGTTGAGTTTCTAACTTGGACCCAGAGAATACAGAAGACGTGACCGTCCGTCTAAGACGTGACGTCGTGGACCCTTCGGGGTAAGACTCATATATATTGTACATTTTTGCATACTGACTCACTTTCGCTCATCCCCGTTCGTTCCAATTGGTTGGAACAGTGACAGCTTTTTGTCTTTTGTTTCTTGTTTGGGGGGAGTTAATACTTATCACAGAGAAATTCTCCTTTTTTTTATAACGATAACTCGTATAAACTTTTTTTTTTTTCTTTTGGAAGACTTGTAAAATCTTCAAACTCATTTGAAAAAAAAAATGACTCATCTGATAAAGATAAATGTAGTGACACTTTGACATACTAGAGTCGACTAGAAATTTAAATAGATCACAGAATTTTAGATGATCTTCCTTGGACTGGTTACTGGTACTAATTTTTTCTTCGGACTGCCGTTGAAGAACCTTATCTTGGTAAATGAATTGCTGAAGGAAGGTGGTTAGATAAAGTTAGACCAGGTATCGGTGTATATCAAGGACGAAAGAAAGAAACTTGAAGTAAAACTCAAAACCTTGTTTACGTATAAATATAGAAAGAGTCTAAAAGTCGTAATAAAAGTTGTAACGTCAACTATTTCTAAATCAGACACTCAAAAGACAAATAAATACAATTGCTTAAAACCGTACCAAAACATCGGAGTTCAAGACTTCCCAGTAGTCGATTCTCTATATTTCCTTCAGTGTAATCGCGACTATACCTTTGACGTCACTGGTTGATAGAAGATGGACGTTCGACCTCCTAAAGGAGGAGGACCTTTCAGATCCATAACAACTCTGAGGAATCCCTCACAAAGTGTGCACAAGTTCATACCAAAGTGCATAGTTTCATAACGAAGAGGGTGGGTACGGAAGCGACTACTGATTGACTTCGTTGAACAGTAAGTAGTAAGACGACACAAACAGGACTGAGACCATAGAGTCACCTTGAGGTTCGTCAGCCCGAAATCTTTCCGTGATGAAAAGAAAGTCAGTAAGTTCACTGGAAGTATTTTTTTGGTTTTGTTTGTTTTTGTCTGAGTTCTCTAATGTAGGACATACTAATTAAATATATTGTAAGATCTCTTCCATTTTGATAAATGTGTCTTTTGAATAATAGTAACAATAAAAAGTAACATTAAACATAAATAAACAAAAAGTATTGAAGAATTTAAAATGACGGGTCTTAGTTTGAGTCAAGAAGTATTCTAGACTAGTCACCTCTAGTCTTGACGGTTTTTCAAGTGACATCTATGATGAGATAAGTATATGTCAATTCTAATATAATCGAAAAGAACTGTGTATACACTGAAAAAAATAACATCTAAGATAGAGGTGAAGTATAAAAGTCTGTAAACTAGTTATATGTAACTTATAAGAGTAACGTCAGTAGCCTATTCCATAACAGAACTCCAGTCCTACATTCTTTTATAAAGAGATCTAGTCCCACTAGTTAATTAATCTTTGGAGGCCCATATCGACAAGTTTGATAATCCTCAAGTGGATTAACACATTAAGAAGTTAACTACATAGAATAAAGATTCTTACAGTGTTCTTTGGAAATAAATAGAATGGTTTTAGACCTTAAAAACCAGACGACGTAAGAAGACTAAAAGGTCAGATTGTTCAGATAGTTTTTTTCTGTTACTTAAATCAAGTCAGTCCCAAAAAGAATCAGTTGGATACCATTACTAGTGACGAAAGAAGAAACCAACGAATGTTTAGTGACAAATTGGTAGTCAAGACTAAAAGAACGTACTCTAACTACACTTTAAGAGTCTAAAAGTTTTGTTCATAAAAAGGGAGAGTTTTTATTTTTAATATTAAAAGGGTAGAAGTTAGAGTACTACAAGAAGACAAAAGTTACTTAGAATTATATAAAAAGGAAAAGTTTCCTATAAGGTGTTCACTTTTCTTCAAATTCCTTCACTTATAGAGAAGTGGTCAAATAATTTTTAAAATACCTTCTTAAGTATTTTTAGGTATTCTTTTACTGTTTCGGACTACTTTTATACATTTCTGATGTCTATGGAGGGTTTATTTTACGTTTGTTTACAAAATTACTTATATTTCGGTGTATAAATTTGTTGTCTAAGGATAAAGAGTGAATATGTCAATTGTTTTAAGTAATTAGAGAAAGTAAACAGTTTTGTAAAACTTAAGATATGAAATACAATCCAAAAATAAGAAACCTAACCCATAAGTCACTATACTTGAATTCTATGTATCTGTTAAAGATCGCAAACACTTCCTTCGTTTGTACCTATAAGTCTTCTTTATTACGTCAGTCTCCCTTTATCAAATTTCCGAAACTCTGTGTCCTACCTTCTCTTTCGGTTGCGTCGAATACGCATTACTTAACACCTCTCTACTTGTGGTTGTTTTAATCTGTCTATCCTTTCCTTGGTACAACACAACTGAGATGTCACTACCTCTCATACCCCGTGTCAATCTCATATTTTTGCTTCCCTCCCCATACTAAACTAAATAGGAATCTTTGTGTTCGTGAAAATGACGGTACAGCTCTTGACTGATACTACCGGTTCACACCTTTATCCGTCCTACCATCACCGAACGTATCATTAGTTCCGTCTTCTATGATAGAACCTGATAAAACGATTTTAACCTCTACCATTATTTTTTTATTAAACAAAGTTTTAATTTAATTTTATAATTTTTAGTCCCTATTCCAAAAACACCTCAGTGTATTATAATTATAAAATGAAATGCGAACGATGTAAAAGATATTTGTACAAATTAAAATGTGTAAATGTCATAATGATGACAACAAAGGTTAATATCAAAAAAACTTCAATAAAGAAATATGAAAGCAAGTAAATAGAGAAATGTAACGAACAAAAGTAATTAGACATTTTCGACAAAGGTATAAAACTAATATTTGTAAAACTCATAATACACGTAAAACCTAATCAGTCTGAAAAATTAATTTTCCGTCTTTAGTATATAATGAGAGTAAAAACAATGATTTTGATACTGAGATACAGCAATTAATTCCGATTAATCTCCCAATCTTTTACGGTACGAAGTACCAACGTCTTATTGAAGTCTGTGCTGACCCGGCATTAAATGATTGGGTAAATTGAATGAAACCAGTGTTTCCAGCGATTAAAAAAAAATTTAGTACTTTTTATTACGGACAGTCTTTCGTAAATGACAAAATAGGTAAAAATCAGACCCCAAGATCTTACTCTTAACCCACTATATTTGTGTACTTTTTACATTCGTAGGATTGTGTGTAAGGATTATTTATTCTTTCAATGAAGAAAAATGAGAGAAAAAAATACGTGAATATGAAATTCACTAAATTAACCTTTAAGTATGAAGATATATCATGTCACAAAGTGAACTAGAAACATATTTTAATTTGTAATGACAAAACGAATCACTTAATAAAGGAGATATTAAGGTCACCGATAGTATAAGTACGATAAAAAAGGGAAAACTTACTAATATGTGATTAAAACATTTTTACCATGGCGTACAAATTATGTAGAGTTCGGGTCTTCCAATGTTTTTCTCTCTAACTACAAGTGTTCAATTATAAATTCATATATTTAATTTCTATTGTGAGGTTGCAACGAGGAGTTAGTTCCTCAAGCACGACACCAAGAGGGTGACTAAAGAGAGTGAGGTCTGAAGGAGTCAAACGAAAGGAGTGAAGTCTACCAGAGCCGAGTTTGTAGTCGTACAGATTTCCCTGAAAAGAATGGTGCGAAATATTTTATCGGGAGACACAAGTAGGAGGAGATAGATGAGTGAAAAAGGAGTGTAGGATATGGCATAAAATCTGTCGTTTAAAACACATACAATTAAAAGAATAAAAGGAAAAGATCGTGATTGTTCAGACAAGGTAATCTTGAAATAGACTACACAAATACCTACATAAAAATTGTGGGTTTTGTCAAAGACCTTCAATACCCGCAAGTTATCCATGAACGGTTCAATTACCCAATTGTTTAATTGACTGAGAACTTTCATTTTCACAATCATCGAGACAGTACAGGTTGAGAAACACTGAGGTACCTCGAGTGGTTCGAGGAGACAGGTACCCTAAGAGGTCCGTTCTTATGACCTCACCCAACGATAAGGTAAGAGGTCCCCTAGAAGGGTTGGGTCCCTAGCTTGGGTCCAGAGGACGTAACATCCGTCTAAGAAACGGTAGACTCGATGGCCCCTCCAGGTTTCTAAGTAATAAAGTTTCATTCAAAACGAGAATGAATGAAAGTACAGTCATCCCTATTATAACTGTTTCTCTAAGATCTAGAAATAACAAAGGAACATGACGACTCGTAATTTGTCGGAAACTTCACTTCACTTCACTTTACTTCAGTGAGTCAGTACAGGCTGAGAAACACTGGGGCACCTGACATCGGATAGTCCGACGAGACAGGTACCCTAAGAGGTCCGTTCTTATGACCTCACCCAACGGTAAAGGAAGAGGTCCCTAGAAGGGTTGGGTCCCTAGCTTGGTTAGATTTTATTTTTGTAAATTCCCTTTGGTTTGAATTAAACTTATACTTATAAAATTACTAGTTACGTATCTTTCCTTCCCTGTTTGAGAGGACAAGAGTGACGACACACTAGAACTGCTAGTCGAACAGAATCAAACCAGTTGGTGTATGCTCTACTAGGTCCAGTTCTACCGACATCGACAGATTTTCCTCTGTGATTTCCGTTAAATGTACAAAATTTCTTTGTAAAGTTTTTCCAAGATCTTAGTACGAATTTGAGTACGATTTTAGACAATAAGTAATGTGTGTTAGAATTCGCGACAAGGCTCAGACCCAACACTAACCAACCGTACGACCGTAAATGGTAAGACGGATTCGGTGTCCGTGTCGATCTCTACGACAAATTACAAAACTTAGTAGTGAAAATAATGGGTTTGAAGTTTTTTACGGGATGTGTTATTTACGAAAACTAAATATAATTTTACGTCTCCTTAGATTATATTCTATTGACATCGGAGTATTATAAAATCAAGACCTGTTGGTGAGGGAGTGAGACTGAATAAAATACTAAATGTACTCTGTCCAATAAATAGGATGTATCTATGGTGGTACGTAGAATTAATAACTATCCGTCTCTAAAAAGAAATAATGATCAAATACTGGATTGAATAAAATAAAGTAAAGAGTAAATAGATAGATGGATAGATGTGCGGGATAGTTTTGACCTTCTCCACAAATGTTATTATGTAAGCTTCTCGTTACCCCTTTGATCTGAGCTAGTGGTTTCACAAGGGATCAACTGACTGACCCAGAGATTCTACGTATCGAATCTATGAGTGCCTTAATTGGTAGGAGAGGACAAGTATTTGAGGAAGGTACAATTGTAATCGTTTCTAGTTTAGTCTCATTGACAGTCACCAATTGAGTCGGAACATAATATATGTCGTTTTATTTTTATTCACATTCGTACTATTAAGTCTCCAAAAGACCGATCTCTACATATTTAATATAAGGATTAAAAATTCGTTGGTTACACTCTTCTCATGTCTAGGTTCTAATTATCGTTTCAATTAATAAAAGGTCGAGAACCACCTCAAACTCTTCAGATCAAAGAATCAATGATAAAGAATTTCCCCGTGATAGTAAGAAATTTTAATAATATCTTATTAACCTTGTATTACTTTGGTTTTTCGGATCTTGTCATAGATTACATAATACTTTCTCTTATATACACACGCACACAAACACATACACACAACCAAATGACATACCCTTTGAGAGAATTTCGAATAGATCGAACCTTCCTCTTCTCTTCTTATATATATCTGAGAGTACAAACACATTACCGAAATAACTTAAGGAAACCAAACTACTTTTCGAATAATTACGACTGTTTAAGGTCCCTGAGAGGAGTTCCTGATATACGTTATGATATAGTAAAGGGTCCTTTAAATAGTTAATACGGTTGGACTTAAAATCAATAGAAAGTCCCTTAAGAATTTTTATTCTGTACGGTGTGACCATCCACGTTTTCTTATGGATCAAGTAAAAAGAAAAAAAATTTCTTCACACACTACCTTGTTCGATTTATTTGTTTAGAAAAGATAGTTCCTCATCCCCATTGGATTGAGAGGAATCGTTTTATTAAGACCAATCATCGAGTCATTTTTCAAGAAAGAAGAGACCACCGAATCTCCCATTTCGCAGACGGTCGTTACACCCTCTGGACCCAAGTCAGAGACCCAACCCTTCCAAGGGACCTCTTTCCTTTCCGATGAGTGAGGTCATGAGAACGGACCTTTTAGGATACCTACCTCCTCGGACCATCCGATGTCAGGTACCCCAGTGTCTCAGCCTGTGCTGACTCGCTGCTGTGCCAAAAAACCCGATTCTATTAAAAGTCGTATTACATTCGAGAAATGGTGGACAAAACCCAAAACGACTAAAAGACCCATGTACCTTTGGATGAGTAACAACAACCCGAAAATAACGGAAATACTTTATCACGAAGTTTTACCAAATAGAACATAATATTAACATTTAAAGAACTAATTTATATACCAAAACTTTTACTTTTGGAGTATTATTAAAAGTAAATAGTATAATTTTGATGTAAATGATCTATGTCATAACTGACATAGATCATTTTAAAGATTTAGATAAATAAATGAAATCATTTAAACAAAACTGTAAAGGTACTTTTTACCTACACAAAAAAATAGGCATTACTCGTCGTCCGTTTCGGTGTATTAAAATCTGGAACGACGTTTGACTCTTTCAACATTGTGAGAACACTGGTGTTAAAACTTTTCAATAAATTTATTTTAATGGAAACACAGTAAAACCAGAGTTTTTGTATTACAAATATATATAAACATAACCAACTAAATCAGTGATTCAGCACGGACTGAAACACACTGGAGGACCTGACATAGTGTGGTCCGAGGAGACAGGTACCCTAAAGGGTCCGTTTTTATCACCTCAGTCAACGGTAAAGGAACAGGTCCCCTAGAAAGGTTGGGTCCCTAATTTGGGACCACAAGACGTAAAGTCGACCAGAGGACGTGACGTCCGTCTAAAAAATGGTTGACTCGGTGTCTTGTCAGGGGTATATAAACACACGAAAATAAAATGACACCTATAGTATACCTTCCGAATCTGTACTCAATAAAACTTTAGCAAAGTCCGTTAAAGGTTAAAACACAAATCCTCGGGTAGCTCGGCTAATGGTCCTAAACTTGTAACAGCCCTGTGTGCCCCGTCACCGACACGTCGTGTCGTGTCGTCTCAGCTGGTGACCGTCCGCCGACTGGTCACAGAGTCGCAAGCCGGTAGTTCTACTCATTTCCTTTTTTTGACTTGACTTGACTTTGCCAATTGAAGTGTCGCGGAAATCCGATACTCAAAAGACATAGAGAAAGTCCTTATCTTTTACGATCACAGCACACCCAATTTTATGTAATTAAGGTGTGTTTCGTGAGATGTTTTCCTTTCCTATAAACTAAACAAACCGAAATTTCAAAATTGTCTACTTAGATAGGGACACTCTGATGTCTGGTAAATGGTAGTGATCTAACTAAAGAAAGTTACGATTTCCGAACTACCATGAAAAGTCGTGCCAAGTAACACTGATCTTACTATGAAGTTTATGTGTAATTGATTTCTCAGAAGTCTCCGACATAATTCCTTTACTTTGAGATTCACTGTCTTCCCTATTATCGTAAATAATACTTCTTTTTTAAAAACTATTCCAAATATATTTATTTTGATAACATTATTATAGCCTCAAAGAAATATCCATAACTTTATTATTCAGAACACAAATCACGAGTTTCCAATCACAAATTTCTATTTTTATTAAGAAAACATGAAAAATCACAAATTAAACAATTTACACACAAGACATGGTAAAAAGACTTCAACGAAACAAAAGTTCTACCTATAAAAACGTTCTCCCTACCTATGGGGTTTACTTTTGACTATAGTTAATTTCCTTGACACCTAATTCTTTGACTTTAGGTTTCCTATGATGGTTTACTATGAACTAAAAATTTTAGAAGTAAATTTCAAATTTACTTTGTTTTAGAGTTCCCTGTCAATATGTTTAATTCCTGTGGTTTAATTTGTGTTATCAAGAGAAGTCTACACTCTGAAATCCCGGTATACGTTTACTATGGCGAGATTACCGTCTGTCGATTCTCCTTGATTTCTTGGAGAACTACTTCCACTTTCTCTCACTTTTCCGACCGAATTTCGAGATGTAAGTTTTTTACTTCTAGTACCATAGGTAGTGAAGTACCGTTTATCTCTTTTTCACCTTTGTCACTGTCTAAAATAAAAGAACCCGTTGTATTAATGACGTCTGTCCTGATACCGGTACTTTAAATTTCTGCGAACGTGGAACCTTCCTTTCTATACTGTTGGGATCTGTCACATAATTTCTCGTTTCTGTATAAAACGACTGTTTTAGGAATAACAGTTTGGATGTCAAAAAGGAAATCAGTTCAAGTCCACATTCTCAGCCTGGTATTTCTTCTGATTCGTCGTTTCTTGACTACGAAGACTTGACACCACGACGTCTTCTGAGAACTCTCAGGGACCTGACGTTCCTCTAGGTTGGTCAGGTAGGATTCCCTCTAAGTAACCTGATAAGTAACCTTTCTGACTACGACTACGACTTCGACTTCGAGGTTTTGAAACCAGTGGGCTACGTTTCTCGACTGAGTAAGTTCTTCTGGGACTTCGTTCCGTTCTAACTCCGTCCTCCTCTTCCCCTGATGTCTCCTACTCTACCAACCTACCGTGGTGACTGAGAGTTACCTGTACTCGAAGTCGTTTGAGACCCTCACTCACTTCCTGTCCCTTTGGACTGTACGACGTCAAGTACACCAGCGTTTCTCAGTCTGTGCTGAATCCCCTTTTTTGTTGTTTACAAGATGTAAAAGGTTTATAAATGAAAACTTTTTATCTTTCTTTTTCTATATAATCAGGTACTAACAAATTCCTCCGTTCGGTCAATCCCGTCAATCTCTTTAGTACATTGTTGCTAAAGACGATCATATCCCGAAGGGGCTGCCGAGTCGCCTACCTCTTGGACGGACGTTACGTCCTATGCGTCCTATGTACCCAAACTAGAGACCCAGTCCGTATAGGGGACCTTCTCCTTTACCGTTGGGTGAGGTTATAACAACGGACTTTTTAAGGTACCTATCACCTCGAAGTTAAGTCGAGTCAGTGAGTCAGCATAGGTTGAGAAACGCTGGGGTACTTAACGTCTGGAGGGACAGGTAATGGTTGAGGGCCTCAGGTGGGTTTGGGTCCAGGTAACTCAGTCACTACGGTGGGTTGGTAGAGTAGGAGACAGCAGGGGAAGAGAACAGGAGTTAGAAAGGGTCGTAGTCCCAGAAAAGTTTACTTAGTCGAGAAGTGTAGTCCACCGGTTACATAGCCTCAAAGTCGAAGTTGTAGTCACGAAGGTTACTTGTGGGTCCTGACTAGAGGAAATCCTACCTGACCAACCTAGAGGAACGTCAGGTTCCCTAAGAGTTCTCAGAAGAGGTTGTGGTGTCAAGTTTTCGTAGTTAACAAACCGTGAGTCGAAAGAAATATCAGGTTGAGACTGTAGGTATCTACCGGTGACCTTTTTGGTATCGGAACTGATCTGCCTGGAAACAACCGTTTCATTACAGAGACGGGAAATTATACGACAGATCCAACCAGTATTGAAAGGAAGGTTCCTCATCCGTACCTCGAATGTCACCTCGAACCGTCTGATGTTAAGTGTCCCAACGTTTCTCCGTTCCATAAAAGAACCCACCACCTCGTCTTAATTCAAAGATTATGAAATTAATTAGGTTTAATCTAAACAAGAAGTAAGGGACGGAAGGAGTAAGTTATTCTCAAGGGGTGTGACCAAAACAGGAAAAAACTTCAAGAAATCTCGAAAACCAGGTTTGAAGGGCTCACCCATTAAACACGTATCTCAATATAAGATCACATAAGATCGAAACTGAGAAGTTTCCAAAACTATAGGTACAAAAAGGTCAGAGGGATGGTACCATCTGCGAGTTTTTATGAATAACTCACTGACTGAACTTTCTTACAAACGTACAGTATTAAATAATACCATTACAAGTGTCACAAACCCCTTAGGGGTCCCCCGCGATCGTCATTACTTGGACGGACGGTTACGTCATTCCCCTGTGACGACCTAGGGACCCAGTCCTTCTAAGGAACCTCCCGTGTCGTTGGGTGAGGTCCTAAGAACGGACCTCTTAGGGTACCTGTCTCCTCGGACCGCCCGATACCGAGAGACACTGGCATCCCAGTGTCTCTCCGTCTGTGCTAACGTCACTGAATCGTCCGTATCTACGTATGGGTCACAAAATCAGAGGCCATCTTTTCTTTTTTTAGTAAAAGGTAAGGGTTACTCGCAAGTAACAAAATGATACTCAGAATATTTTTATTTTTATGAGTAATACCTTAATTTGAAAAACCAAAGATTCTAGACTAAATCAAATGAGACCGAATTTTAATTAGGACTTATTGTCAGAAAGGAGGTAAGGTAAATAACGATTTTAGGCGTGTTCTTTCTCTTTCTTTTGTTTATTGAACTTGTATTTATGAAATCAACTTGATGATAGTTTGATACCCTATTCAATTAGTATTAATAATTAAGTTACCGTGATAAAATATAGTTTATTCGTTTGTAGTTATTTGTTTATTTAGGTTCGTTTGATCGAGAGTGAAATACTAAAGACCCGAAACGGAGTGTTTCTCTCCTTGGGACGATGAGATAAGAGAGGTAGGGAGGGGACACAGACGGAGAACGAAATTTCTGGGTCAAGGAAAGGTTTCGTCGTGACACTCACGACATAAATCCCAACGGATCTTTTGACTAGAGAGAGTTAATTACCGAAAATCTGACAAACTTTGAAGGTTTTTTTATTTCAAACGTCTGTGACCTCCGTTTTGTAAGTTAATATGCGGTAAGCGTCATTGTTTCTTGAAAGAACCTGGTGCCTCCTCCCCGTCTGCGCCGCCGTCACGTCCGACCCCTCCTACTGAACAACAATAACTCGAAGAAGCCAGCTTCTGAGGTGTCACCCCTCCATTGACACCCTGCCCGCGGAACCTTCCTGTCGTCTCGATGGGACCTAGGACCGCCCTTGCCCTGGTCCAGAGCCCGATACCTCAACCTAAAGGGAACCCTTGATTAAACCCAATCGTCACCTAAACCAGAGGAAGCTTACCATTCCTTTCAACTCTGTATAAGTCAACAGTCAGAGATTGTTCTCTCACAAATATCTCTGGAACAGACGAATCTCCTACCCCGGTACTTTTGTATGGTGTCTTCTATGTCATCTTTACACTTAAAGTTTTAAGTGATAAAGTCCAGGTCAAATAGTAGATTCTTTTATGTAACAATTGTTCTATGTTTTTGATAAATGATAATTCTTTGTTTTTATGTTTTGATATTACCGTTAACTTTACGTTGACTTTCTCTTTTTAAAAGTCGAGTAGAGTTTAAATTATCAGTTAAATTTTATGTGAGATTTTCTCCCCTTATGGTTCTAATAAAGTCTTTCTGTTTCAGATCTTTCATGTTATACCTTAAAGTTTTAATGTCGTTTACCTCTTTGTTAAATTACGTTTTTTAAGTTTTTACTTTTCATTTTTGGATCTCAATTTTCGGATTATTAAGGTCTTTATGACTCTCATAGTAACTTCCTCATACAAACACACACACATACATATGTAGACCCGTCCTTCATACCATTCACTTCTTACACTCTTTTGACAGATTTCAATATCGACGTTAGTAATTTTTCGAATATAAAGGTAATGTAAATCTATTTTATGTCTAAGTTTTATACACAATTATTGTTCCTTTAAAATTTTTTTTCTTTACTTTGTTTCTGTTAGGTTTTATTTTTAGATGTCCTTTTATAATTTCTTTAATGTTTTAAGATTCTATCCTGTTTTGTTTCTATTAGACATACACTGAATCTTCTTTATTTAGAGTTTGGTTTACTGTATTTCAACTTTTTATTTTTATTGTTTTAATCAGGAACTTATGGTCTATATACGTTAGTTTTTCCCTGTATTATGATTTTTTTTGTTTTTGTTTTTGTTTTTTGGTGGGTTTGTTTGTTTTATTCCTACTACGATTAAATTTCATTCAAAAAGTCAGTGTTTACTTCGTTATCTTGTATTAATGCATAACTATTTTACACGTTAAATCAAACCCCTTCTTTATTAAAAGTTTTTTCTATTTTTAGAAATACTCCATACAATCTAACTTAAGGTTTAACTGGGATTTACTGGGAACTGGAATACTACAGGAGTGGGGAACTTGTACCCGTTTTGGACATAGACCTCTATATTTAAGGTACTAATATCCCGTTTTCATTTGTTCATTAATACCCGGGTATAGCTAATATACTTCTGTCCCTCTAATAGACTCTACTGAGATTGGATTAGTGTACCCGGAAATTTTAGTGTATCCGAAAAAGACCTCTCTCTTTAAGTTTCGAACTCTCTCTAATCCGTGGTCACTGTCGGTCGTTCTTTAGTCCCTGAAGTCATGATTTTGACGTTCGGTTATTGCACTCACTCACACCTTCGTCTAAGAAGAAGTCTCGAGGATGGGGACGATTGTGGGACTAAAGTCGGAAGGTTCTAGGACTCGTCTCTTGTATCAGTATAGTACGGACTTGAAGGTTATGTTTTTAGACACTGAGTTATTTACCCACAAGAAAATTCGGAGATTCAAGCACTGTCAGAATTCATCAGTATCTTTTAGTGAATATGTATCTTGATGTCACACGATTTAATGACTTAATTCCTCTAGACATGTTCCAGTCGTTCCATAATACCTCTTTACCCATTCTACTCCCTTTAAGTTTGACGAACGTAATATTTCAGTACTCGGTGTCGGTGTTGACTTTGGGTGTTCATCTTGGTTCTTGGGACATTTTTAGTGTGACGAGTACTCGTTAGGACCAACGTGAGGATCGCGGGCAGTTCAGTGCCGGACCATAAAACCCATACCCAAGACCTTCTCAAAATCTTCCTCCAAATAGTAAGTCCTTTTCTTTTCCTATGTTAACATTCCACTGTCAAGACCTAGGAAGTCAAGTCAACTCAGCGAGTCAACACAGACTGAGAAACACTGGGGTACTTAGTGTCGTGCGGTCCGGAGAGACAGGTAGTGGTTGAGGACCTCAAGTGAGTCTGAGTGTAGGTAGCTCAGTCACTACGGTAGGTCGGTAGAGTAGGAGACAGCAAGGGAAGAGGAGGACGGGGGTTAGGGTGGGTCGTAGTCTCAGAAAGGGTTACTCAGTTCAGAAACGTACTCCACCGGTTTCATGACCTCAAAGTCGAAATCGTAGTAAGGAAGGGGTATTTATATAGAGGACATTGAACCAGTGTCGTGGACATTTTCATTTGCATAGACATCAAGGTATAACAAATGGGGAGAGTGTGTCGTAGTGTAGAGAACTTTACTCTGGGAACTTCGTCGTTACTAATTACAGAAGAATGAAAAAATTATATAAGTCCCTATATCTGGACAGACCCAAGGGTCCTTCACGATCACCGTTCTTTAGTGGACGGTCACGTCCTCTACATTCTCTGTGTCCGACCTAGGGACCCAACCCTTCTAGGAGACCTCTTATCGGACTGTTGAGTGAAGTCATAAGAACGGACGTCTTAAGGTTCCTGTCTCCTCTGACTCTCCGATGTTAGGTATCCCGGTGTTTTTCGACCTGTACTGATCTCTGAGTCGATAGTGGTGGTGGTAGTGGTATCTGATAAACTGAGTCCAAGGGTAGGACGTCTCCGAAGTCCAGTGGTCGATAGGAATCTCAAGAACCGACGTACCGGAGATTCAGTCAACGACAGAAACCTTCCAAAAGAATTCCACTATAAAAATATCAACTTATATGTTATAGTATAAGTGAGTGGATCCATTATTAAAGGGACGTAAAGTGTGAATCTTTAAAAGAAAGTCGGAAATATATATATGTTGTTATAAACATTTATCCTAAGGGAGATTTGGTCTCTTTTCAGAACCAGGAAACAATTATTTTTCATAAATTTCATCAGTGATACTTTTTGAGTTTATGTACTCCAAATAATTGAACTTGAACGTTTCATTTGTTATTTGGTGTTATTTGTTCATTTTTCTAGATTTAGTAAAACTGGTTCTACTTTCTTGACCCATTTTTCTTAGTTGTTATTCTTTTTGTTCGTAGTTATACAACTTAAAACTAAAGTCTTGGTAAATTTTTCTTCTATACTACCTTGTAGTAATCTTTCGAAAACGTACCTAGTCTTTACGGTGTCTTGTATAACCAAAGATATTTCGGATGGTAGTTTAACTCAAGGGTCCACCAAGTCACTATTTCTTAGACGGACGTTACGTCCTCTGCACCCAACCTAGGGACCCAGTTCTTCAAGAGGACCTCTTCCTTTGTCGTTGGGTGAGGTTATAAGAACGGACCCTTTAGGGTACCTGTCTCCTCGGACCATCCGATGTCAGGTACCCCAGAGTTTTCTCAGGTTGTGTTCCCTCCTCCCTCCCCCCGAGTCCTACCCCTTGTGGACACATGGACACCGTCTATGTACAACTACATACCGTTTTGGTTATGTTATAACATTTCATTCATTGGAGGTTAATTTTATTTATCTAAATAATTTTTTTATTTGTTGTTGTTGGTAGTTCCATATCACACGTAAGTTACATAGATATATAAATTGATATCTAAGGTAGAGATAAAAATTTAGAAGAACGAAGACTAAAATCATGATTTTCATAGAATCATAGAAACCATAGAATCCTGAGGTCAGAAATAAAAGAGGAGTGGATATGTTAATAAACAAGTAGAGTCTGTTAAACAGTAAATTAATATATATATATATATAAGACGATTAAATTTATAATCATAGTAGGAGGTCTAAGACAACTCTACACATTGTTCCTGGGATACCTACGTCCTTTATAACGAACCGAATTGACCACCCTTAAGAGGTTTTTCAATGAGTACAAATTCCGTCTTGACTGAGATGTTGAAGATAGATTCGTAGTTATTGGGACAAAGTAGTAAAAAAGTAGATAAATACATGTAGATGATCTAAGTTAGGAAACTCTCGGGTCTTGTAAATAAGTAGAAATACGGTTGTCATAGATCCTGTCGTAGATCGTATATGACTGACGTAATATTTTAACACGTAATATTTTCTTGCGTACTCACTCATCTGCTTACTTTTAAACAGACTATGGGTCCACCTCAGGATTCGTAATAGGAGGACAAAAGTAAACCTGAGTCATGTTGAATTGATTCACTCCCACCCAACATCTTCCGACCCCGACGTACTTGGGAACAGAGGAAAGATGTAAGTTCTTCAGGACCGTCTTCGACGAAGGAGGTCATGTTGTTGAGAGGTGTGTCAATAAAAACAAAGATATACTATACGGACTATCTTTCGGAAGTGACATTATCAAAAAAGGGATAAAAGTAGTGATACTATAATTCGAAACTCGACGAAACCACGGTAAACGATTTTACGACTACTTCAAAGAGGAATGCTCGTGAAGAAAAATAATAGAAATAATACAAAACGTCCAAAAGTACCACCACAAAGTAATAAACCACCATTTTGTATTGATGAAGTAAAATAAATATCGATTATCTATAAAAGAATAGTTACATTCTAAACATAACAATTTAGGTTCAAGGAAAGATCAAAGGAAATAATCCTTTCTCATAAATCTTCTTGAAATGTGAGTCTTCTTACTACTTGTAAATCACTTTAATACTTTACGACGATATCGTAGTCACACACCTCATAGAAGATCCACTTAATACAACCGTAAAGATTAATCCCGTAATCTCCATATCCGTATCTAAAATATCCTCAATTTATAAACGACTGTTCTATTCGTAACTCATTTCTTTAAACTAGGATAAGTCGAAAATTATCTTTTACAAAAGAGAAATCGAGATGAATAAGAGACCCTTCCAAATATCGACTAGTTTTTTCTAAGAAAACGGACGAATAAAAATCCACATGTTTACGGAGGGCACTTTGTTTATAAGTTTATTCATTAAAAAAAGGTAACCCTTTTTATTAGTTATAATAATATTCGTCGAAATACTATCATGTCTTTGTTTAGACCTATAAAGGTTTATTTTAGAGATCAAGTCATTATTAATTTAGAATTATCTTATTATAACGTTGTGTGAAACGAGAAAAAACCTTATTCAATTTATAAAATTAATGTCCAATTGTTTATAAAATTGTTCGTAGTTGACTTAAGAGTTACGAAAATTATGTTATAAAGGATACATTTTTTTTTTTTTTTGTTTCGTTTTTTTTGGGCTTTGGTAAGAAGGGTAAGAAGGTGAAATGGCACCACGGCACACACACACACACATACAATCTGTGAGTCGGTACGGGTTGAGAAACTCTGGGGTATCTGACATCAGGCGGTCCGAGGAGACAGGTACCCTAAGAGGTCCGTTCTTATGACCTCACCCCACCGTAAGGGAAGAGGTCCCCTAGAAGGGTTGGGTCCCTAACTTGGGTCCAGAGGACGTAACGTCCATCTAAGAACATGACAGACTCGTTGGTTCCTTCGGGTGACACCACGACGGAATGTATATAAAAACGTTCTATTTTATTGTCCAGGAGAGGACTCAATTTCATCATCTATAACAAAATATGTTAAAGAAACATAGATTTTAGTTTGTAAATCTTTAAATATAAATGGTTCATTAGATCGAACTTCTAACTATTGGTAACAAAATTAATTTTTTCTCTAAATTAAATATATTATTAAATGTACTGGGTCCATTACATGTGAATCTAAATACCAACAACGACCATAACTCAACGATTCAACACGAAGAGAAAGTACGAATTTTTTCCTGAAATACTATCATTGTTGATTAGGTTCAGGAATCTATACAATAAACTGTTCATCCGTATAATAAACATTAACACATAACGTCGATTTACCGTTATACCATAAACGAACCAAACTATACAATAATATATTAATTATAAACTTTTAAGTTATTTTACAACTTTGTTTATTTCGATAATTATAATTCCTTTTAGCAAGACGCACACAGTGTGGGAGACAGAGATCTGATACTTTCTTACTTCGACACGAGTAATTAACAAAATTTTGGTGAACGTCTCAATTAGGGACTAGATGGTTTTTTCTCAAATGTTTTGTTCAGTTAACAAAATTTAGAAACAATATTAAAACTAAGATAATTTTTACTATGGATAGTCAATACACGATATTAAGTTAAAACAGGAAAAGATCTTGTATCACTGAATTATCTTAACAGTGGTCACATTAAAATGGTTACATTTTTTGTCATTTAAGATAAAATGAAGTTGTACATTTTAACGAGTAAAAACATAGGAAAATTTTATAAATATCTAAATATAAAATACTCTTTTAAAGGTTTAACAGTTGTAATGGGACCAATTGTCTATTCATTTGACATTTTAGTTATTATTTTGGAAGTAATACGGATAGTACATAAAGTACTATTATTTTAACTTATAAAGAGAACCCAAGTTACATATTAAACATATATCTCTTTTTATTATTTAAAAATCGGGGATTGTATTTTTGACACCTTTTAAGACTTTCTCTACCCTTATAGTCTGGTGGACTGGACAGAGAACTCTTTGGACATACGTCCAGCCCTTCGTTGTCAATCTTGACCTGTACCTTGTTGTCTGACGAAGGCTTATCCTTTTCCTTATGTAGTTCCGACATATAACAGTGGGACGAATAAATTGAATATACATCTCTTGTAGTACTCTTTACGACCCTACCTTCTTTGTGTTCGATCTTAGTTCTAACGGTCCTCTTTATAGTTGTTGGACTCTATACGTCTACTGTGGTGGGAATACCGTCTTTCACTTCTCCTTGATTTTTCGGAGAACTACTTTCACTTTCTCCTCTCACTTTTTCAACCGAATTTCGAGTTGTAAGTCTTTTGATTCTAGTACCGTAGACCAGGATAGTTAAGTACCCTTTATCTACTCCTTTGCCACCTTTGTCACAGTCTGAAATAAAAAACCCCCCGAGGTTTAAGTAACGTCTACCACTGACGTCGGTACTTTAATTTTCTGCGAATGAGGAACCTTCTTTTCAATACTGGTTGGATCTATCGTATAAGTTTTCGTCTCTATAATGAAACGGTTGTTTCCAGGCAGATCAGTTCCGATACCAAAAAGGTCATCAGTACATACCTACACTCTCAACCTGACACTTCTTTCGACTCGTGGTTTCTTAACTACAAAAACTTGATACCATAACCTCTTCTGTGAACTCTCAGGGACCTGACGTTCCTCTAGGTTAGTCAGGTAAGATTTCCTCTAGTTTGGATCCACAAGAAACCTTCCTTACTACGATTTCGACTTTGAGGTCATGAAACCGGTGGAGTACGTTTCTCGACTGAGTAACCTTTTCTGAGACTACGCCCTCCTTAAACCCCGTCCTCTTCTTCCCCTACTGTCTCCTACTCTGCCTACCTACCGTAGTGGCTGAGCTACCTACACTCAAACTTACTTGAGGCCCTCAACCACTACCTGTCCCTCCGGACCGCACGACGCTAAGTACCTCAACGTTTCTCAGCCTGTACTGACTCGCTGACTTGACTTGACTCGTATTAATTAATTGGTAAAAGTGTAATTAAACAAAATCTTCGAAAGAGAATATTCTAATATTTGTCAAATACAACTTGAACATCTGTCGACAAAATATTAGTGTAATCGATATTTTGACATTAATACGATGTTTATTATTAAAATAATATAGATGTTCAATATGATTTGTTACGTGAAAATCAAGGATTAAAAATGGAATAAAAACACGAGAACAAAAAATAGTGTTGTACTATACGAACAAATATAGGGAGAATTCACATTCGGATTGTCTAAGGAAATTTGTTTGAAAATGTGGATAATCTCAACTCACTTTGAGTCGAAAAGGACTCTAGGTTACGAAAGGACCCATGTGCAGGTACTAATTATGGTTCATCATATGTTCTATAATCCACGAAGGGACTATCGAGTCAACCGTGTCTTAGGTGGAAGTTACGTCCTCTGGGACCAAACTAAGGACCCAGTCCTTTTAGGAGACCTCTTCCCTATCCGATGGGTGAGGTCACAAAAACCCGAAGGGAACACCGAGTCACCCATTTATTAGACGGACGTTACGTCTTCTGGACCCAAACTAAGGAACCGACCCTTCTACGGGACCTCTTACTCTACACTTCTTGTGAGGTCATAAGACCGGACCTCTTAAAGTACCCGACATATTCAGGAACCCCAGTTTTTCTCAGATTGTACTGACCCACTTGAAGTGAAATGAACTGAAGTATGTTCTATAACTGATAGGTTATTGACATGTGTTTATTCAGAAACGTAAATTGTACTTCTTCCATTCACCCTACAAGTTAATAAAGGTTTCTATGAAAGACGTTTTTTCTTTGACGAGAATTGTTCATTTAATTCTACTTTGAAGACTTGTATTTTCAAAAAGAAGTAAAGAGGGAGGGAAGGAGGAATGGAAAGAATAGTGTCTTTTGGTAGTAATTTTTCTCTCGTTTCCCTTTCGGTTGAAACACGGTTGGACCTTTTAGATTTTTGGAGTCCACTGTCGTCTGAAATCTTTGACTTTTGAAAGAATTTTCTGGTATAAGTTTTGAGACAAAACCCTTGTTTAGTCTTTTTGACTGCTACCATTCTCTTACTCTTATAAAACCTATTATTCCCAGAACCATGTACTTTCGGTGGGTGAGTCAACGTCTACAACGAACATTTATTACTTGTGTCCTGTTCGTCCTCTTCGAGTCGTTTTACACTCGGTACGGTCTCCTGCGTCTCTTTAGACTCGGACTTGATAGTAGAGTCCCATCCGATCCTCTCTAACCTTTTAATGCATAGATGATAAGAATCGACACAAAATCGAATTGGCATTTAAGGCCGACATAAGAAACAGTGAGACAGATCTCATAGACGGTTGTGTGTTTGGGTACAATACAAGATTTTGCAATAAATAAAATGATGATTGTAAGTAGTATTAGACTTTAATAGAATAATAAAGTACACTAACGAATGTGTAAAGAACAGACAAAAAGATAAAAGCGGTGATCTTTCGTTCGAGATACTCCTTCCCAAGAATATGTCTATGACAAGACATACCATTGATTATCGGTATACATCGATAAATTTAAATTTATTTGAGCTCATTATATTTTGTGAGTAAAAGGTATAAGATTCCGAGTCATCGGTGTACACCGATCGTCGATGGTATAAACTGATGTACTTGACATTAAAGATAATCATCGTTGTAAATATCGAACTTTATTCAAAATTCAAGTAAAAAGAATAAATTGTTTGTGTTTTCATGTTTTTAGTCATAATTCAGGAGGGTTCAGTTTACTTCTTTAATTAAGTGAACAAAATAAACAAAAACTGGAGTAATAGTGAAAGTAGTCAAAAGACTGACCTTACTTCCTTCAACCTGTATACCCTTTTCTATCAAAGTAAAAGAGACATATCGAGACTTAGTAAACAAAGGTATTAACAAAAACGGTCTTAAACCAATATTTGCGATTGACACACATAAAATAAAACTTACTTCGACAGGATAAACAGCCCAAATAAAACATTGAAATGTACATTCAAATGTAGAAAACTGTGGTACATTCGAATGTAAAGAAGACTGTGGGACCGTGGTGGCTGAGTTACCTGTACTCAGACTCGTTCGAGGTCTTCAACCACTACCTGTCCCTCCGGACCGTACGATGTCAGGTACCCCAACGTTTCTTAACCTGTACTGACTCGTTGACTTGACTTGACTTTACTGTGGGACTCCTTTGAAGTGAAGGGGGACCTCCTAATCTAACATCTTTTTTTCACTTTAATACGATGTTAAGTCGGATGGTACCACCACCACAAAATCAGCGATTCGATACAGACTGAGAAACTCTGGGGTACCTGACATCGGACGGTACGACGAGACACGTACCCTAAAGGTCCGTTCGTAGGACCTTACCCAACGGTAAAGGACGAAGTCCCCTAGAAGGGTTGGGTCCCTAACTTGGGTGCAGAGGACGTAATGTCCGTCTAAGGAATGACGACTCGGTGATCCCTTCGGGATGGTTGGTATAAGAGGAAGTTAAAATGTTAAGAACACGGATTCGTTACCATTTCATTCTAGATTTTCCCAATGACATCGGATGAATGAAGAAGTCGTGGGAAAAAAAGTTTGACTATCTATGATTATACAAGACAGTCTTTATGTGGGTGAAATCCAGTAAGACAAGACCCAGATCTGTCAAAATCAAACCAAATAAAACTAAAGAAAGTTATGGTAGATTTAACAGTACATTATACTGTACATAAACAAACTGTCCACCCCGACACAAGAGAGGGACAACAAACCGGACTCCGGTTGGCAGGTGGGTACAGAGGTGGTCTCCGACCATCTGTGAGTTCCGAGTCAGAGAAGAACCCTGTGCCGAGGGAAGAGGACCGAGGACCACACGTACTCCAAAACAAACACGGGTCTGAAGGGACCACCGAGTCTGCCATTTCGTAGACAAATGTTACACCCTCTGAACCCAAGCTAGGGACCCAGCCCTTCTAGGGGACCTCTTCCTTTACCGTTAGATGAGGTCATGATAACGGACCTTTTAGGGTACCTGTCTCCTCGGACCATCCGATGTCAGGTACCCGAGCGTTTCTCAGCTTGTGCTGACTCGCTGAAGTGAAGTTCTCAGACAGAGGGAACAAGACACCTTCAAGCCATTAGTTTAGGGTGACCAGAGGTTTCAGATTAAGGGACCTCCAAGAGTCAGGGAAATGGTCTAGGGGTCCAACCCTATAGAAAACACCCAGGATCTTGAAAGAATTGTGACACTCTTAAAGAAATCATATCAACAAGACGTCAGACACCCAGTAGACGTACCACCAAGACACCACCCTTTGTGACACACTGGGTCCAGACGACGTTGGTCTCGTGGACAGGGGTGTCGTCCAGTGACGACTGGATATGGAGACCTCCTCTATAAATAAGGTTCCGTCCAGACCAAGTCAGAGACACCCCGGAGACCCAGGACCACGTGTGTCCCAAAACAAACTCGGGAGGGACATAAAGACCTCCCATACCCCAAACTAAGATTACGTTAAAGTGGGGAGGATGGTAGAACAACCCCAAAGAGGAACCGGAACCTACACCCCATAGAAAAAGACCACCCTAGGTCGTAAGAGGACCTACCAACAAGTCGTCACTCAACGTTAAAACCTCAAGAAGGTCCTCTTCTACTCGTGTGCAGGAAGATGAGACGTAGAACGAATGAACTTGTGTCGAGGTGGGTAGTTGTCTTTTAACTCAATTTCCAAATGACTCGTACCGGGGTGGGTAGTCTTGTTCTGGGTGAAAGGTACTCAGAGAGTGTGGTCCTTCGAAGGTATTCGGAGAATAGGAATAAGTAGTCTCCCGTCCGTCTTACTTTTGGTGTTAGTGTCTTTTGATTGGTACACACTAGTGTACCTGGTGTCGGAACAGATTGAGTTACTTTGATACCCGGTACGGTACATCCCGGTGGGTTCTACCTACCCAGTACCACCTCTCAAGACTGTTTTGCACCAAGTGACCTCTTCCCTTACTGTATGGTGAAGTCATAAGAACGAAACTCTTGGGGTACTTGTAATATTTTTTCGTTTTTCTATCCTGTGACTTTCTACTCGACGGTTCAGCCACCCACGAGTTATACGATGACCTCTTCTTACCTCTTTATTGAGGTTTTTCTTACTTCTCTACCTCGATTTCGTTTTTGTTACCGGTCAAAACCTACACTGACCACTACCTTTATTTCAGACTATGGCATTTCTTGTTATAACGTATCCTTGGACCTTGTAATCCAGGTACTTAGTTCCGTTTAACCTTCACCAGTTTGTCCTCTACCGTTCTCACTTGTAACTGTAAAATCCTTAGTCACTCGACTTTACCTGACCTTACCCACTTAAATTGAATCTACTGGTAATATAAATAATGACACCCGTCCCTAGGGAATTTTCTGTACCTTATCGGGAGTGTCAGTTATTTTCTCAGGTTTTACGTTATGAACCCACGTTAGAGTTTTTACTGTCTTACTAGAGACGAACAAAGGTTCCGTTTGGTAAGTTATAGTTTCATTAGGTTCGGATACGGGGTTGGTAATTACGACTTCTTCGACTTCAACTTACCAAGATACTAGTGGATGTTCTGGAAGATCTTGATTGTGTTTTTTTCTACAGGAAAAGTACTATCCCCTGACCTTGTGTTGTCATCCTTCAGTTCTCTATGGACCTCATTGTCCGTTTAAATCGGAACCTCATGTTCTACTTCGTCCCGCTTCTAATTGTCCCAAAACCGTTTTCTTACTTACGCGACCAGTATCTTTTGTGAGAGAAGGTTGTTGTCTCCTCTGTCGAAATGTGTACCTGTAGTGTCTACCAGTTAAGACCTTAGTCTACCTAATATAAGAAACGTCAACTTCTACTCTTCGACATGTATCAGTCGTGTTTGTTCTGTCCTTCGACTGACACCGAGTCTAGTACTTGAGGAATAACGGTGTAAATCTGAATTTAACTTCTTTCATCCCCTTTGGTGATCTGATAAGTCAATACTGGTTTTATTTTAGGGAATACTAATAATATGTCATCTTCACTCTTTATTTACGTTCCCTAATCTAGACTATCTGTCTCACGGACTTCTTGACACCTTCCTGCAAGCACTGTAACATGACCTCCGTCACTAGTTCCAGTAAGGGTTCTTCTGAAACGACATATAGACTTTGAAAAAACATGTCTGAAACAACATACGGACTTTGATTGTGTACTATTAGCTGATATTAAGTTATATTTTATTTTTACAAAATTTGTCAAAAAAACAGGGAATTTTGTAACTAAGTTCTTTTTGTTTCAACCACAAAAAAATACATATCAATCAACCTTTAAAACGTAAGTTGAAATTTTACAGTAATTATCGAAATATACAACAGGTATCAAGGAGGTTGTTTTCAAACAACTCCAAGTAAAGGGATCCGTTATATGTCACTTTACGATGAGTTAAAAGTAACAATAATGAATGAAAAGGGAAATTTGAAATTTTTTTTAATACAAAGGTGGAATTATTTCTTAGACAGTGTAGTATACATGAGTTCCTAATTGGTTACGTACGTATTTTCCCTATTACTACTTACTCCTCGATTATTTAATCGTGTAGATATACTTGTAGGGAAATAATCTAATTTTTCCCTTTGACAGGTCTAAGAGAAAATACAGATTCTAAAATTTTTTTCTGTAATTATTTTTGTCGTTAATAGTAACCATTTTACAAAATGTGAAATAACTATTTCCGTTAAAATTCAAGAATTCATGTTTTCGACATACCCGTTCCGTTAAAACCAAATGTATAAAATTTCTATTATCATCCTTTAGGTGTACCAGTCCAATTCGTCGTCTCTTATTCGTTACAACAGATTACTGTCTTCACGTCGAAAGGTTCAGGTGGTTTTACCACAGTGATCATCCGTATATCTTATATTTTTCATTGTAATTTAGTCTTGTAGACTTTTAAGGTATAAGACTCATTAAGGTATAAATCCAATTCTTATATCCGATCCTTGTCAGAATGTACTCATTCAGGTGGGGATTTTGTAAACCCCCGACTCGTTTCTTTGTGGTAGTCTGATTTGTAAAGAATTTTTTAGTTTAGTTAATCATATTATTTTATGATAAGTATTATCTGAAATATCTGAAGGAAACTGTTTAAGTAGAAGTATTACTTTTTTGTCTTTTTTTAATATCAAAATTTACTTTAAAAATGGTTTCTACTATTTAGAGATATAGATATGGTCTATCAAGAGACCCACAAGGGATAATTCTGGACAATTTACACCCTCTAAAATGAGAAACGGAATGAGAGTACCTGTCACCCTCTTCTGTACTCTGAACCCGACCTCTGTTCCCCCAAGCGAATGAGTGTCGTTATAATTATCATCAGACTCACTGTAGGAAATGTTTTCAAATGGCTCGTGGTCAAAGGTACACCACTGTTCCCGGTGTGCTACGGACCCGTATGTTACAGAACGTCATGTCCTGATTTTGGGACCAGTATCCTTTAGAGTAAGAAAATACCTGAGACGTCCCTTTGGATAAGTTTGAGACGTAGACTCTCTCTGTAATAGAAAAAATAAGACCTGTCGTTTTAGGACGGGAAAAAGTCCTTCTTATGTGATAGAGATAGAAGGTTCAGATAAACGATGTGTTTGTAAGAAATTTTATATCAGACTTTATTTTATTTCTGTTACAGAAAAAACGACAGTTCTACGTACCTTTATAATCTGTAAGTACCTCTTTACAGAGGATTGTCATGATGACACAAACTGACTTATTATTTCTTTATATGTCGAATGAGGAATCTTCTTTTCAATACTGGTTGGATCTATCGTATAACTTTTCGTCTTTATAATGAAACGGCTGATTCCAGGCAGATCAGTTCCGATACCAAAAAGGACACTAGTACATACCTACACTCTCAACCTGACACTTCTTTCGACTCACGGCTTCTTAGCTACGCAAACTTGACACCACAACCTCTTCTGAGAACTCTCAGGGAAGCTGACGTTCCTCTAGGTTGGTCAGGTAAGACTTCCTCTAGTCGAGACCCTAAAGAAACCTTCCTTACTACGATTTCGACTTTGAGGTCATGAAACCTGTGGAGTACGCTTCTCAACTGAGTAACCTTTTGTGAGACTACGACCCTCCCTAACCCCCGTCCTCCTCTTCCCTTGCTGTCTCCTACTCTACCGACCTACCGTAGTAAGTGAGCTACCTGTACTCAGACTCACTTGAGGCCCTCAACCACTACCTGTCGCTCCGGACCGCACGACACTAAGTACCCCAGCGTTTCTCAGCCTGTGCTGACTCGCTGTCTTGACTATACTTGACTTGTCCAATGTTTAGTGATATTTTAATAAAGTATTTAATACGTACGGAACTAAAGTCGGTTTAGTAATTTATACCACAACATTTTGTTGGGAAGATGTATCAAAACAAAATAACTTTCATTACGGTTTAATTTGTAGAAAAGAAATTAGTAATATCAAGAATATAAAAAATTTAAAAAAATTAAAAAATTAAAAATAAAAAAAATAAAAAAGAAAAAATTAAAAAATTTAAAATTTTAGAAATTAAGAATGTACGCAAGGGTTTGTACTTGGGGGGAGGGTGGTGGGAGGGGTGTTGTAGAGAGACCCAGTAGGGGTACGTTGTCGGGGTTCGTACGACGTGGGATGCAGTCTGTACCTGACCGCTAAGTTAAGAATATAAAAAAATTATAATTAAACAATTTTTGATTCTTCAACGTCACTTCAATAGATAATTTTAAGAACTTCGTTAAGAATATAAGTCTTTATTTAATCCTAAAACTTTAACTTAAAATATATAATAGTAGTATTTTCTGTTTTATAAAATTAAAGTTGTGTAGTAAGTGATTAAAATGAATTAATATAACGGTAAAAATGGTGGAGATTTTATATAAACGTGTTATTTTGTTTCTTAGTAGTACGTATAAATTAACAGTCAAGTGAAGTCAAGTCAGTGAGTCATATAAATTAATGTGTATATATACATTTAATAAGTTATAATATTACATAACAACGGTATTCTATACAATTAATACCCGGAGGGACCACCGAGTCAACCATTTGTTAGACTGACGTTACGTCCTCTGTGTCCAAGTTAAGGACTTAGTCCTTCTGGGGGACCTCCTCCCGTACCATTGGGTGAGGTCATAGGAACGGACCTCTTAAGGTACCTATCGTCTCCGACCGCTCGATGTCAGGTACCCCAACGTTTCTCAACCTGTACTGACTCACCGATTGTGCTGTGAAGTACAATTAATGTTCGGTAATAAATACCTAAGAAAGTCTTAGGACGTAATCTTGTGTTTCTTTTCGTCATATTCCTGGTGACCGTGGTACAGTAACTTAGATATTGTAAATAAGACATATACTCCTTCTAAGATAGTAGTTCAAATGATTATAAAAGAAGACGTATTTTAGATAATAAGAATAAGTTACCTCGAATGTAAGTAGAAATTCTAAAAGTAAAAAACAGGAATCTCATAAAAACAAAAGTAATATGAATACGAAAAGTAATTTAAGAACTTGTACATTCAACTCTAAAGACTTGGACAAAGAGGATTGACTATTAAGAGTCTAACACCTAGTGTAAAAGGATCTGAAAATATACTGATCATACAGAACTAACTTACGATCTGTAACATTGATAATACAAAAACTCATAGACATTAAACTACGGAAGGAAATTTTCGTCAAAAATAAATAAATAAAAAACCCCCCAATCCTTCAATAAAGACCTAATCGAACTAGGAAACTATTGAACAGTTCAAGTGACAAACTGATACAGATATCATCAGATCATTAGAAGTCCTTATCAAATAGTGATAACTTTTACACATATGTGGTAAGGACCACTGAGAAATTTTGGGATTCACAAGTTATTGTAGAAGAATGGGAAAGAACAGACTTAAGTTTACAGAAATGACACACTCAAAACCGACAACAAATAGAATGTCTATATTAAATCAACAAAGGACAGATCAGACTTAAAGTAGGGTATACCAACATATTGATTTATGACTTCTCCTCCGGTACGTCTAAAGACCTTAAGAGAAAAAAAAAACGGATTTTTTATATAAAACACCATAAAGAGGGATATATAAGGTCGACGGAGATATAGATACTTATAAATACTAGAAATAGAAGAGTCATGTCCGTATAGAACAATTATGACGTTCCAGTCAATGTCTAGTGATGTTATTTCACTTGTCTCCCTATTTCTCTCAGTGTGTTTTAAAGACAAATAGATTACGAATATTTTCAATATAAATATGATATAACACCAGATATTTCACACTTTATCACAATACAGATTTTTTTATGTGTGGAAATAATTTTTTAGGAAATAACGAGTTTTTACGACAGTAGACTCAGAAGTTATTTAACATCATCGTTATAGTTTCTAGTGACTAGTGTATGGTAGTACTGTTTATTTTACTTTTTCGAACTGTATCGTGCCCTTAATGAATTTACACTGTGTCTCTGTACTTCACTCGTTTCCAAAAACCTTTTTACCGTGGTTCGATGTTTTGAATTTGAACATTCTTTCCGTTATAGAAGTTTTGTGTTATTTGGATTCACGTTATTTTACTCCACACGGATATATCTCCCTTAGATAGAGGGGTAGTGATGGGATCTTAGTTCTTTCACGAAGGGTCGGGAGTTGTTAGTCCCTCATTAATATTTTCATTAATATTTTAAGTACAACAAATAAAAAGAAGGTAGTCCTAATGTCAGAATATGACGGATAACAGGTCACAGATTTTTGTGAGAGAGAAAAAATTACAGTCCTCTCAATCAGATCATTGTACATGGGTTAATATCAACCTTCGTCTTAGTAGGTCAAGAAAAAAATTAAAAAAATTGAAAAGACAACACTAAAAGGTGGAAACTGGAGAACTACGGAGATAAAAAGAAACTGCGAAACCGGAATATATATTTTCGAGAAAATTGAAAGGACAAACGATTAAAGTAACTGTAACGATGTAAAGAGATGAATAAAAAAAGGAAAATCGATATCTAGTGTCGTAGGATGAAAAAAAATTACATCCATATCTAAAAAAAAAATAATATTGGACCGGGGACACCTACAATTGTAGCAAATCTCAGACCTAAGACGACTAAAGAAAATTTCTTAATATTAAAAAAGACTATTGTCGGTGTAAAAAGTACAGACAACTCAAAACAAAAATCTTAAATAACCTCGTCAAGATTTCATCAGAATAGAGATCATTCTCGCATCAGAATTAAGACTCCTTTCCTGAAAGACAGTGAAGTCAATTTACAGGTCTCACTAGTCACTTAAGAGAGGTCTGACCGACCTATTTGACGTTACATAGGTCTTCAGACTTTGGAGGTCTTAAGGATAAGTCTTATGTCAGGGAGTCATCAACAAGAGTCTTTCCAGAGTATCTTATAGTAGGAACGTGCACGTATAATTAGAAGTCGGTCCTTAGTTGCCCAAGGATACGTCTAAAGATGACGAGAAAGAGAAACATAAAGGACATACAGAGTATAGGACGAAAAGTTTAAAGTCGAGGGGGACGACGACGACGATTTAGCGAAGTCAGTACAGGCTGAGACGCGGTGGGGTATCTGCCGTCGGTGGGCCGAGGAGGCAGGGACCCAAAGAGGTCCGTTCTTATGACCTTACCCAACGGCAAACGAAGAGAAGTCGAGGGAGTCCTCAGGGTATAACTCAATGAATGAAGGAGAAAAGAGAAACACTTAAGGGAAGGAAAACAGTACCAAGTCTTTCAAAGGGGTCCGTCTGTAGAACCACTTACACTACGAGTGAATTACCTGAAGGAAAGAAAATGTCTATTATCGGAACAAGATACAACAAGTCCTAGACTTTCTCAACGAAGTACATCAAAAAGGTCTATATGACAACAAATCCATCCCCCAATTCAGACTATGGACCATAAGATGTAAACTTCCTATAAAGAAGACTCACATCCTGACTTATAACCTTTACAAAGGTCGTACATTTATACAGTAATCTGACGGTTGACAGAAACTGCCAGAAACGACTTTTCAGTCGGTAATAAAAATGACTAGGAAATTTCCGTTATGTAGAAAACAAAGAGATCGATGACAGTTTTAAAAGAGAACTAGAAACTAAAAGTTGTCAAAGTGACTATACTAACTTATACCAAAAGAAATATAAATAGGACATACGTTAATTTATTTTCTAAACATAGACGGACCTTAAGTGTCTCTGTAAAAGTAATTAAAAATTTTAATAAACGACAGTAATAAGTTCGTGACTAAGAAATAACGAGAGAGATAAGGAGAGAGAGACCCCGATCTTAAAACTACTATAGAGTGTAGAGAGAACGTAAACTGAAACACGACACACGAGACGAGACAGGGCAGACTGAAAGACACCGGAGACTTTCATCGGACAGTCCAATCAAAATTTTTAACCAAGATTAAGTTTATAGCTTTAATGGGTAAGTATATTTGAACTTATCCAGTAAACTGTAAAATTCTAGAGGTAAAAGAACATATATTTAAATCCATTAGTGTAAAAGAGATTTTAAGACGATCGAATCCTCCACGAGAACTCACGTGGGGGTGGAGAGAAACACGCAGTCAGAGAATTCGTACTTCATTTCAAGTACGAAAGACACGACGACACGAGACGAATCAACGAGTCAGTTCGGACTGAGAAACACCGGTGTAAATGACATCGGGCGGTCCGAGGAGACAGGTACCCCTTAGAGGTCCGTTCTTACGACTTCACCCAACGTACGGGAGACGCTCCCCTACGAGGGTTAGGTCCCTAACTTGGGTCCACAGGGGGTGACGTCCACCTAGGAAAGGGTAGACTCGGTAGTCCCTTCGGGTTCTTATGACCTCACCCATCGGATAGGAAGAGGTCCCCTAGAAAGGGTGGATCCTTAGCTTTTCCCCAGAAGACGTAACGTTCGTCCAAGAAATGGTTGTCTCAATGGTCCCTTTGGGAGTATCAAAACCATAAGACCCCGTAAAACCACATGTCACTTTTATTTTATTATACTCACATTTCTTTCATGGTCCTTTATGTCCTTGCTCTTCTCAAAAGTAAAAGTGTGAAGTTCCTGATGTAATACCTAGTAAAAGAAGTTTAATTAAGAGTCTTTTAGAGAGAACTTTTTTTGGACCTTGTCACGTTTAAAAACAACTATACCATATATAATTGAGATATTTAGGGTAAACACATTTTGAATTATTTTAGACATTGATGAAGAAATTTGAGTTTGGAAGTTTATGCATACCATGAAACATTCACTTGGATGAATGGGTTAGTCAAGTCAAGTCAGCGAGTCAGCACAGGTTGAGAAACGCTGGGTACCTTACGTCGTGCGGTCCGGAGGGACAGGTGTTGGTTGAGGGCCCTAAGTGAGTTTGAGTACAGGTCACTCAGTCACTATGGCATGTTGGTAGAGTAGGAGACAACAGGGGAAGAGAAGGACGGAAGTTAGAAAGGGTCGTAGTCCCAGAAAAGGCTACTCAGTGAAGAAGTGTAGTCCAACGGTTTCATAACCTCGAAGTCGAAGTCGTAGTCAGGAAAGTTACTTATAAGTCCTGACTAAAGGAAATCCTACCTGACCGACCTAGAGGAACGTCAGGTTCCCTGAGAGTTCTCAGAAGAGGTTGAGGTGGCAAGTTTTCGTAGTTAAGAAGTCGCGAGTCGAAAGAAATATCAAGTTGAGAGTGTAGGTATGTACTGATGACCTTTTAGTATCGAAACTGATCTACCTGTAAACATCTGTTTCATTATAGAGACGGAAAATCATGTGACAAATCCAAACAGTGTCGAAAAGAAGGTTCCTCATTTGCAGAAAATTAAGTACCGACGTCAGTGGTAGACGTCTAAGACCCCGGGTTCTTTTATCAGACAGTAATAAAGGTAACAAAGGGGAAGATAAACGGTACTTCACTACCCTGGTCTACGATACTAGAAGGAAAAAACTTACAACTCAAAATTCGGTCGAAAAAGTGAGAGGAGAAAGTGAAAGTAGTACTCCGAGAAATCGAGAAGAAGAGAAAGACGATATTCCCACCACAGTAGACGTATACACTCCAATAACTATAAAGAGGGACGTGTCAGGGTGGGTAGTTATCTTTTATCCTAATTTCCAAATGACTCGTACCGAAGTGGGAAATCTTGTTCTGGGTCAAAGAGGGTGCCAGTCTCAGAGGGTAGTCCTTCGAAGGTATTCGGAGAATAGGAATAAGTTGAAGGGATTATCTATGTTTTTTATTATTCTTGTTATTATCTATTATAAATAATTCTCGAATAAAATTTCATTAATTCTTTGATTTGGCGTATGGGTACATTAGGTGTCTTATTTTTAAATTACTAAAACCTATCAAATAATTATAAACACATTTACATTGTTATATACGGAAATAAAGTAATATTAACCCCATATAAGTACATTGATAAATATACCTCGTAATTTTTATACACTATAGACAAATAATTGATACTAACAGTTTGACGAGGACTTCATACATAACTTCTTATGTCAACGACAACGAAAATGTTATATTTAATTTGTAAAGTCGAAAAGTAGGTGTGGTCAAGGTGACCTTTATATATAACTAAAGTGACAAAATAAGATTAATAAACTAATAAGTAATGTGTTGTAAAGTCATTAAAAATGATAGACTTTTTAAATAGTTTGAAAATGTAACGATGACTAAAAAGTAGTTCATGTAAATTGGATAGTCTGTACGTTAAATGGTATTTAAAGTGGGACATCATGAAATGGAAAAATAATAGTTTAAGTTTTCAAAATTTAGTTTTCGACTGAATGGAAAACGAAAGAGGGTGTCAAAGGATGTAAAGAGGGTGTACCGTGATGTATAATGTATTGAATATCCCATCCAGCGATAAGATTCTTGGGGACATTATTGCACGTAAGTAGGAAATAAAATCCTAGGGTACTAATGACTATCAGGATTTCAATATTGACATTACACTTGTCACGTTGAGAACGGTCCATTTTACGTGAGAAAATCGTGTCATTCACACATCTGTACTAAACCTCCCAACAACTTACTTTTTTTTTTTGTTTTGTAATTCACTATTGAACATTGTTTCCTCAGGTGTACTTGTCCCGATTGGTCTTTTGTTATCTTTATTTAATAAAACTATATCGATTTTAGGAGTCTTCCCAAAGACTTCTTTATTAACTTAAATAGACATCGAATAAGAGACCCCTAAAAAAAAAAAAACTGACGTGGTAAACCATACTTCTTAGAATCGAGGGGTTGGTCCCTAGGCTGGACTGAAGGTCCTGGTCCTCCCACTCAGAGTTAGTGACTTGGTGGTCCCTTAAAGGACTATTAGATAATTCACTGGAATATAAATCACAAAGTACTTATCACCTGGGACGTAACAATATTTTACTTACTATGAAAAGTGATATATTTCTAACGAGTTAAGTGTACATTTTGTTCAAATTCTCAGTACAACATTATTAAAGTCTATTTTTACGTGAACCTTAAAATAAGTATTTTTAATTTTATTAGACTCTTTATTATTACTGAACTTCAGATTATGAATCCAAGGATTTTAATTATTCGATATGAGAAGGGGTCACCACGTCGTTATTTCTTAAACAGACGTTAAGTCCTCTGTGTCCTTTGTGACCAAGTTACGGATCCAGACCTGATAGGGGACCTTCTCAATTACCGTTAGGTTAGGTCATAAGAATGACCGTTTTAGGATGCCTGTCTCCTCAGACCGTCCAACATCCAGGATCCCGACGTCTCAGTCTGTACTAACTCGTTGACTCGTATGTGTGTGAAGTCCAATTACGTTCCGTTTTATTGCATAAGTCACCTACACACACACACACACACACACACACTCACACACGAGTCAGTAAGTCAACGCAGGCAAAGAAACGTTGGGACACCTGACATCCGACAGTCCGAAGAGACGGGTACCCCAAAATATTCGCTCTTGTGACCTCACCCAACGCTCAGGGAAGAGGTCCCCTAGAAGGACTGGGGCCCTAGCTTAGGTGCAGAGAACACAGAGAACGTAACTGTCCGTTAAGAAATGATGGTCGTGGTGGACCCTTCGGGATAAGTTACTTAGGTTTGATATTTAACTCTTTTACTCATAGAAACTGAATTTTACAACTTCAAACAACAAAAGTCTAAAAAAACTTTACAAAACGAAACGAGATAACACAAGAGTAGATAGGAATTAATAAAATAATATAAAGATTAGTTACTATAATTTGGTTTTCCGATTACAAAGGGAACAAGATAAAATGACTATGACTGTGTCAAATTTTACAACTTCTTTGTCTGACTCAAACAGCATATCGGAGACCTCTTTTTTATATATATAATCGAATCGGGACATGTACTTAAAAATCGTCCGATTTTATAAATAGTACCAGTTTGAAACCAAGGAACACACAGCTATACTACCTTTAGACACAAAAAACATAACAAAAGTTTGACACGAAATGAATACGAAGAAGACAAACAAAGTTTTTACTACTGAATAGGAAAATCCACCATAATTTAATTGTACGAAGAATGAGTTTATTTTTCGTTCGGTGATTTGATATAAGATAAAATAAATGTACAGAAAACATCGGGGTTTACATGTAAGTTTGTCTTCGACCTTTACAGTTGACGTAAACTGTGACCAGTTAACCACTTTTACGAAACAGGATAACTGAATTGAGGGTGTTAATCTTGACGAGTAGTACCAACGACGCATCTCACTAAAAACGATGTCACTGGACACGGTAATATACAAAACCTTTACCAGAAATAGAAGGGTTTATTTCAGCCACGTAGGTTTAAACCTTTGACTGTCGTCATTATAAGGGGCCGATTTCGACCTCGAATCGGGACAATATGAATAATTTTTCGGATAAGTATGTTTAATTTAGGTAAGGTATAGGACCGGAGACTACTGTCCAGGTAAAAAAAGGAACAGACCAAACTTAATGGAGTTCAGACATGGGTCTTTCTTAAATAGGGAAAGTTCTCTGAAGAGGTTCGGATATTATTTAAGTGTACCCAGCAGGGTAGTTACATCACTTAAACGTAATAATAAAGTAATACTCATCCTTTCTTTCGCCTAATCTAGAGAAGGTCGTAACCGTCTCGGATTAAGTTGGACTTGTGTACTAATTTCGACCGTAAATACTGATATTGACAGTTTCTTTTGATTAACATTTGACTCTCGACACCTATTAATACCGAAAACGATAATTTGGTAAAGAGAGGATAAATAGTGTCTTGGTTGATGTCTGGAATGATGACAAACGTAAATCAAGAGACTAATGATACTTGGATGAATACGTTTACTTTAAACTAGATATAAGAGTTTGACTTTTGAAACACATTTGAATTCAAGTTAGTCCGAAATCACATATACAGAACGTAAAAGAAAGGAAGAATTTTGAAAAAACCTCTTCCACTTCATTGTGGTTCTGGTGACTCACATTCTGTGAAGTAAAACGTAACAAAATTAATTTTTGAAACTGTGTCGACAGACTATAATTTAAACTGTGTATACGATAAACTTGATTGAAAGTGTTCTCTGAAAATTTTTAATAGGGACTAATAATCGACATATATACGATTCTGGATATCTGATATATGTATTTACAAATATATAAAAATATAAATATATATGAATGTTACCATGGGGTGAGGTCATTAGAACGGACCTTTTAGGATACCTGTCTCCTCGGACCTTCCGACGTCAGGTACCCCAACGACTTCCAGCCTGTACTGACTCTTCGAAGTGAAAGTGAAAAGTGAAAGTACGTAACCTCTTCTTTTACCGTTGGGTGAGGTCACAAGAACGGACCTCTTAGGGCCCCTGCCCCCTCGGACCACCCGACGGCAGAGACCCCAGCGTGTCTCAGCCTGTACTGACTTCACTGAATCGTCGTCGTCGTGAGTCCATACTTATCGATACGTGTATGTCTATACGTATATCTTTATATACACATGTGTGTATGTATGTATATATCCATAGGTACCTCCACGTACGTATGCATGTATGTTTGTTTACATACCGATACAGTGGTCATTTGTGACATTCAAGAATTACTACATTACTTATAAAAATATTGAAGTACCCTTCGACGTATACCATCACCGATTAGTGTATTCGAGAATTCGTACAGATAAATCCTAAGTTGACGTAAAAATGGGAAATAGTCGATGTGTGTAAATATGTTGTATAAATAAAACTTTTACACATTTATAATAATACTCGTCCTATTAATTTACTTTATTGACGATATTTGATTGAACGTGTATCATTCACAAGTTAATTACACTCGAAAGTTGTTAAAAAAACTTATAAGATCATAACTTTGACACCTAGTGACACAGACATACTTAAAAATACCTTTACATAAAACTTCACCTTTACGTTGTTATCACTTTTCATATTAATTTAATGTACGAATCTAAAATACCCTGTCAAGATTATGTACTTAAACACAGGTAGTTTCCGTTAATGAATTTTCGAATTCATCGTCTTAAATTAAACATATTGACGTTTTTAATAAATTCTTTTTATTTAACGTGTATTTTCCTTTTTTATTGAATAAAACAGATTACTAGATCAGTAGTTAAGTCTCTTATCAAAGTGACTTAGTATACGTTATCATGACTGTTAGTTACTTTACTTAACATACAACTATTCTATTCCGATCTCTCACCGGTTCTACCCCTTCATCCTTCTGGGACTCGTCTGAAAGAGAGTGCTCAGGTGGTCTCAGTGGTGCTGGACGTCTTGTTGGCGACTACCTTTTCTGTTTCTTTGGTCTTTTCTAGAAGTTGTTACTTTCTGTATTTCTTCCTTGGTGTCGTTCCACCCATCCTCTTCGGTTCCTTACATCGATTGGATAGTACATGTATTTTTATGTTTGTCGTTGAATCTATTTTACTTCATCGTTTCCTTACACAAAGTCTGTTTCTCTTTCAATTTTAGGGTCTTCTTCTTGATTCACTCCACCTCTGTCCAAGTGTCAATACTAATTTTTCTACTAGTTTCTTGACTCTTCCACTTACCTATGAGTCTCACTCTACTGACTCTACTTTTCAACACAAAAAAATTTAATAATAAAATTATTCTGAATCTTTTATATTCCTAGACGGCTTGTATACTTTTTATGTGATCTTCCTTAGGCATGATCTGATGTACTATGTCTTCTGACCCAGCCACTTCACCGTCCGTCTCGTCACCTCTAGCGACAGTCACCTCACCGTCCGTCTCGTCACCTTTAGTGACGGTGACTTCTCTCTTGTCTTTTTTTTTTTTTTTTTCTTACTTTTCTTCTTTGTTCTCTGGAGACCATCTTGTTCACGTAGTGATTATAAGTGTAATATCCCCAGAGTTTTCTGGGGATATTCTCCCTCTGTTTCCCGGTCTCTTTTATAGACTTCTCTATTACCGAAGTTTGTCAGAATTGAACTCCTTCCTTTGTTAGTGGTTTGAGATCCTTCGTCTCTCTCGGGGTGTGTTTTGCTTGAGCCTCTCCTTGTGTGGTTCTGTGTGACATGAGTACCGTTTTTAATACCATTTCTCTCTTATACTTTTCGTTGTTTATTGTATGTTTCCTTGAGGGTAACCGATAGTTGACTAAAAAAAGAAAAGAAAAAAAAAAAAATCCTCTTTGAGACGTCCGGTCTTTCCTCACCGTACTATATGAATTTTACTCCTTTCTCTTTTTGTATGTCACTTCTTATAAAATGTGTCGTTCCAAGAACAAGTCTAAACTACCTCTTTAGTTTACAAAGTGTACCTTTTTTTTTTTTTTACATTTACTTAAGTCGTGGTGGTTTAGTCGAAATGTTGTTTACGATTCCTTGAAAACATCCATCTTTTCTTTTTCGGTGTTGATCATTGTTCTTTTAATATTTTACTTTTGAGTGATCATTTCCGTTTGTATGGTATTTCCACCTCTTTCTTTACCGTTGGGTGAGGTCATAAGAACGGACCTCTTAGGGTACCTCCCTCCTCGGACTGTCCGATGTCAGGTACCTCAGCGTTTCTCAGTCTGTACTGACTCGTTGAAGTGAAGGTGAAAGTGGTATTTCTATCCTTTATCAAGTGTGAGTTTCGATTGTCCTTCCCATTTTCTGTTTTCATCATTTAGTAGGCTTAGCAGTTATTCTTCAGTTCCCTCGTCGGAGGCACCACCGAACCACCATTTCCTAGACGGATGGTTATATAGATAAAGACGAAATAACTGATACGGTTTCGGAAACTGACACACCTAATGTTATTTGACACCTTTTAAGANCGGTTTCGGAAACTGACACACCTAGTGTTATTTGACACCTTTTAAGACTTTCTCTACCCTTATAGTCTGGTGGACTGGACGGAGAACTCTTTGGACATACGTCCAGTCCTTCGTTGTGTATCTTGACCTGTACGTTGTTGTCTGACCAAGGTTTATCCTTTTCCTCATGCAGTTCCGACATATAACAGTGGGACGAATAAATTGAATATACGTCTCATGTAGTACTCTTTACGACCCGACCTTCTTCGTGTTTCACCTTAGTTCTAACGGTCCTCTTTATAGTTAGTGGAGTCTGTACGTCTACTGTGGTGGGAATACCGTCTTTCACTTCTCCTACATTTATCGGAGAACTACTTTCACTTCCTTCTCTCACTTTTTCAACCGAATTTCGAGTTGTAAGTCTTTTGCTTCTAGTACCGTAGACCAGGGTAGTTAAGTACCCTTTATCTACCCCTTTGTCACCTTTGTCACAGTCTGAATTAAAAACCCCCCGAGGTTTTAGTGACGTCTGCCACTAACGTCGGTACTTTAATTTTCTACGAATGAGGAACCTTCTTTTCAATACTGGTTTTCGTCTCTGTAATGAAACGGTTGTTTCCAGGTAGATCAGTTCCGATACCAAAAAGGTCACCAGTACATACCTACACTCTCAACCTGACACTTCTTTCGACTCGTGACTTCTTAACTACGAAAACTTGACACCACAACCTCTTCTGAGAACTCTCAGGGAACCAGACACTCCTCTAGGTTGGTCAGGTAGGATTTCCTCTAGTCGGGACCCTAAAGAAACCTTCCTTACTACGATTTCGACTTTGAGGTCATGAAACCGGTGGAGTACGCTTCACAACTGAACAACCTTTTCTGGGGCTACGAAACTTTCTAACTCCCGTCCTCCTCTTCCCCTGCTGTCTCCTACTCTACCGACCTACCGTAGTGGTTGAGCTACCTGTACTCAGACTCACTTGAGACCCCCAACCACTACCTGTCCCTCCGGACCGCAGGACGTTAAGTACCCCAACATTTCTCAGTCTATGCTGACTCGCTGACTTGACTTGACTTGACTTGGTCCTCTGTGTCCTACCGAGGGACTGGACCCTCCTAGGGTGTACGGTACCCCGTCGATTCGGACACACGGTGTTGACTCGGACACGAGATCTCGGGTCCTCGACGTGGACGACTCGGGTTCACGGTGTCAATGACTTTGGACTTGTGGAATCTCGGGTACGAGGTGTACTCTTCGGTACCGTTACTCTTCGGACGTGTCGATCTCTCACCGGGAGTGAGAGGTGTTGATCTCTTTTTCGGGTACTTCGTTATTTCTGGGTCTGTCAGTTAATTTTTTTTTTTTTCATCAAATCCCGACGTGTTTCTTTAGTATTATATACATATAATTTATATATATATATATATATCTATCTATCTATATAACGACGATTCAGCGAAGTCAGCAGAAACTGAGACACGTTGGGGTATCTACCGTCGGGTGGTCCGAAGGAGCAAGGACCCTAAGAGGTCCGTTCTTGTAACCTCACCCAACGGTAAAGGAGAGGTTACGTACTTTCACTTTTCACTTTCACTTCAACGAGTCAACACCGGCTGAGAATCGTTGGGGTACCTGACGTCGGGTGGTCCAAGGAGGTAGGTCCCTAAAAGGTCCGTTCTCATGACCTCACCCCACGGTAACGGAAGTTGGAGTACCATTGGTGGTTGGTTTTTATATATTGTCTATACGTCTGTTTTTCCTTTGTTTTGTTGTGATCTTTATCAGTAGTTTAGTGTTGTCTTTTGTTGTTCTCTTTTTTTTTCTCTTATTTCTAGACGTTTTTGTTTAGGTTTTGTTACTTGTTTTACCATTATACTTGTATGTATACTTCTTAATGGAATTTACGTTTTCTCTGATTTACGAGGTTGGGTTCCAGTATCTCACCGACTCATCTATGTTTTTATTCTGACTATGTATACGACGGATGTTCTCTGATTGAAGTCTAGATATCTGTATTTATCTGACTTTCACTTCTATACCTTTTTTCATAAGATATGTTTGCCTTTAGTTCTCTTTAGGTTCCATCGTTATGAATATACTCTTTTTTTTTTTTCTTTGTTTAAATTTTTATGACAATTTTCTCTGTTTTTTCCTACGATGTATTACCAGGTCCCGAATTAGGTCCTTCTACACGAATATTGACATTTATATATACATTGTTGTGTCTTCGTAGAGTTATATATTCTGTTTCCGTATTTCCTCTTAACTATCCTGAACTGTTATAATCACCCCCTGTAGTCACCTATCTTGTACGTCTTTCTTTTAGTCATTCCTTTGTATTAACATATGTATAATGTGGCTTACTGGAATTGACTATATATCTCTCGTAAGGTAGACTTTCGTTTTCTTATGTATAAGAAAAATCCATATGTACCTTGTCAGAAGTCCTATCTCGTCTCCGACCCGACGTTTCGTTCAGATTCATTTAATTGTTTTACCTTTCGTGTAGTTCGTAGAAAGTGTCCATGAGACGATCCTCCGATCTTTAGTTGGTGTTCCTTTTTTTTTAAGTCTTTTGTGTTTACGTTCGTCCGATTTGTTGGTTACCTAATGGTTTCTTTAGTTCTTCAGGTTTTTATGAACCTCTGTTCACTTTTACTTTTGTGTCACTATTTTTAGAATACCCCTTATCATTTTCGTGAAGACACTTTCTTCAAACCGAGATCCACTCACTAGTGTGGTAGTACTAATAGACCCAGTACTTCTAGAAAAAACATGTCAAGAAGTCACATAAGAACGGTGGAACAGAATTATAGAAGACGAAGACAATCCAGGTATTGTAAAGATAGGAAATAGCTCGGGTAGTAAAGTACTTTACAAGGGAACCACAGAGATTAAAAGACCTTCTCTAGAGATCAGAAAGGGTAAGACAACAAAAGGAGATAAAGAAACTAACTAGCGACTTCTTCCGAAAGAATAGAGAAGAACGACAAGAAACCTTGAGACGTAAGTCTACGAATATAGAAAGGAAAAGAGGAAACGAAAAACGAAGAGAAGAAAAGTGTCGATAAACATTCCGGAGGAGTCTGTCGGTAAAACGAAAAAACATAAAGAAAAGTTACCCCTACCAGAACTAGGGTCAGAGGACCTGTTACAGTGCTTGGAGGTAGGTATCAAGTAGTCCGTGAGACAGATAGTCTAGATCAGGGAATTTAGATAAAGAGTGAAGGGGATGAATAAATTGAATATACGTCTCATGTAGTACTCTTTGCGACCTGACCTTCTTCGTGTTCGACCTTAGTTCTAACGGTCCTCTTTGAAGTTATTGGAGTCTATACGTCTACTGTGGTGCGAATACCGTCTTTCACTTCTCCTTGATTTTTCGGAGAACTACTTTCCCTTTCACCTCTCACTTTTTCAACCGAATTTCGTGTTATAAGTCTTTTGATTCTAGTACCGTAGACCAGGGTAGTGAAGTACCCTTTATCTACCCCTTTGTCGCCTTTGTCGTAGTCTGAAATAAAACCCCCCGAGGTTTTAATGACGTCTACCACTGACGTCGGTACTTTAATTTTCTGTGAATGAGGAACCTTCTTTTCAATACTGGTTGGATCTGTCGTATAACTTTTCGTCTCTGTAATGAAACGGTTGTTTCCAGGTAGATCAGTTCCGATACCAAAAAGGTCACCAGTACATATCTACACTCTCAACCTGACACTTCTTTCGACTCGTGACTTCTTAACTACGAAAACTTGACACCACAACCTCTTCTGAGAACTCTCAGGGAACCTGACGTTCCTCTAGATTGGTCAGGTAAGACTTCCTCTAGTGGGGACCCTAAAGAAACCTTCCTTACTACGACTTCGACTTTGAGGTCATGAAACCGGTGGAGTACGCTTCTCAACTGAGTAACCTTTTCTGAGGTTACGACCCTCCCTAACCCCCGTCCTCCTCTTCCCCTGCTGACTCCTACTCTACCGACCTACCGTAGTGACTGAGCTACCCACACTCAGACTCACTTGAGGCCCTCAACCACTACCTGTCCCTCCGGACCGCACGACGCTAAGTACCCCAGCGTTTCTCAACCTATGCTGGCTCACAGACTTGACTTGACTTGACTACTTTTCAAACGTCGTTGTTAAAATGAAGTCCTTTGTTCTTTTAGAGTTTATTTGTTACATTGGAATGTGGATTTTGTTGATCTCATTCTGGGAAGATTCACAGTTACTTCCATTGTAAAGTAAGTGTTAAATTATAAATTAAGTCGTTATAACTTAGACCTTAGGTCCCCGATATTCTAAGACATGATACCCTTCAACATGTAAATTGGATAAGCTACTTATTAATTTTATTAATCAAAGATGATATTTTATTATAATCAAATTTTAGTTATCGTCTTGTACATACGTTATGATTTTTTAACTCTAAAAACTTAGTTTATAAACACAATGAGAAAACGATTACTTTATTCTTCGGAAAATTTTAATAGGGTAAAGTACTGGAATGACTATTCAGAAACGTAAACACATAACGGAAAGGTGGACACACACACACACACACACACACACGCGCGCACGTGTACACACACACACAATGAGTCAACACAGACTGACGCTGGGGTACCTGATATCGGGTGGTCCGAGGAGCTAGGTACCTTAAGAGGTCCGTTTTTATGACCTCACCCAACGGTAAAGGATGAGGTCCCTTAGAAGATCTACTTCCCTGACTTGGACCTAGAGGGTGTCTCTTCCGTCTGAGAAATGACAGACTCGGTGGTCCCTTCGAGAGGTAAAGACACGTACTCGGATTCATAAAACCGTCAATATAATTAATACATGGACGCGACACACACGGGGAAAAAGTGAATAATAATCAAGTATTTGTGACTTGACATAAAAATACATTGGTGACATAATATTAAATTTGTTGGAGAATTTTGCGGTGACTCAGTTGTAAAAAATATTAAATGAACTTACTATAAGAATAGTCTGAAAGTCTGACAAAAGTTGAACAATACATAGGTCTTGTGATGTTTTTTTTGGAGTCTCGTATATAGAAACGAACTTAATAAATAAATCCGAGTTAATAAATCTTAGACTACTGTAAAAACTTTCCATACTTTGTTGGTACTAAATTTTTATAAAACGGTATAATAAGAGGTTTTCCTATCATATTTGTTATTCCGAAATTGATTATCAAAATATGACAGTAAACCAAATATAAATAATACAACAATTAAACATTTATTTATAATTTTAAATAAAGAATTACTTTATGTTTCTGGTTTCTATTTTTTAGTTGTTAATACTTTAGTTGAAGTAAGAGACATATATGTAACCCACTGTAGATTAAAGAACCAAAAGTGAAAGACTCTCGGACGTGAAACGAATACCTAGGCCCTCTTTTAACTATTTATTTAATATACGATCGTAAAGTCTTCAGAATTAAAGTATAAATTTACTTTTAGATTGAATGGTGGAGACATCGTTTGAAAAGACTTCTTTATTTCGTAGTGATTTATGTTATAATTGAAGAAATTAACTTCAATTTTATTTTTTATTTCTCCATGAATAAAATTACATGTTTTATTGTAAAAACATATGGGAAGTTTAATAGTGATTTCGAATATTTCATTCGTCGAGTTTTATGTATGTGTATGAAGGATTAAGTCTACTATCGTACGTGTCTATTTTTAATAAATACATTATCTCGACCGTAGTCAAACTTACTTTCTTCGTAGTAAAAGAGTGTTACTATAGTGTTTAAGGACATTAAGTTACTACTAAATAATTATCTCAAAATAATTTTACTAAGAGTCAACTTGAAACAAATTTAAAATATGTACTCTGTTTAAAGTTACATCTTAATATATATAAAGAAGGAACACAGTTTTTGAGAGAGTTTAGAGAGTAATTACATTTTTCTTAATTAAGACGGTTTCCCAGATCTCATAGTTTTTTTTAATAACTTTTACAATAATTTGTAAACATACGTATAGTAAATAATATATAAACAGTCTTTATATCGGGAAGTGATAAAAATAAGTAACAAGTAGTAATTACTATGAAGATGTCTACTTCTCTATACGTTCATTAAATAGTTCATATGATTTCGTATTTTTCCTAACTTTTACCTTTTTTTACAATATTTAAAAGAACACAAGAGTTCTTATATACTTGTATTAAAAAGTCTTTTACGTTATCTATATTGGTCTCATAGTAACCTAAATTCGCCTCATTATACAGTAACGGGTAGATATCAGGTTTCGGGTGAAAATGTAATAATTCGATTTCTCTCATATATAGGGTTTACTCTCATTCTTTTTGACTTCAGGGGTTTATAACTTATACTAGGATCCTTAAATCATTCAGAATTTACTGTCACTGATTTTTAATGAGACGATGTGTCTACTAAAGTACTGAAGTTACCTCCAGTTACGTCACGCCTGATTCACTGTAAATGTCAACTCCATTCTGGAGAACTACGAAACCGAATTTAATTCTTGACCACCGATATGTGTCTTTGAAAAACCAAAAAAAACGGATGTCTTTATTTAAATTTATTTTATAAGAGATTTCTCTCGGAATAGTCATGTCCCAAAACTATCCTATCACGACGACGACGACGATTCAGCGAAGTCAGCACAGGCTGAGACACGCTGGGGTCTCTGCCGTCGGGTGGTCCGAGGGGGCAGGGACCCTAAGAGGTCCGTTCTTGTGACCTCACCCAACGGTAAAGGAAGAGGTTACGTACTTCCACTTTTGACTTTCACTTCAGTGAGTCGACACAAGCTGAGAATCGCTGGGGTACCTGACGTCGGGTGGTCCGAGGAGACAGGTACTCTAAAAGGTCCGTTCTCATGACCTCACCCCACGGTAACGAAAGAGGCACTATCCCATCATTCTTGGTTTTTTAAAAATAAAAGTAATAACAGAATGAAAGTAAAGAATTGTTATGCACAGTTTTAGTATATGTAATTTTGTTTTGTTTTGAGACAAAAATGGCGGTTAACGATGGTTTTCGGGTGTCCGGAAGTAATACGTTTAAGACTCACGGTATTTTATGTCTTCTGAATAAAAGATTTCTCCATTTTCTCCCATAGATAGTGTGAGATGTCTTTTGTTTCCTTAGTTGTTTATGTAAGACCTTATTCATGTTCAGGAAAGACGGAGACAAAACCTTTGTGATTGTCAATAAGAAATCCGTTCTGTCATCTTCTAGTAAAAAACTTTTTGTATCTTTGGATTCTCTTTTATGATATCTGTAATTGTAACCCCTAAAGGTCGACTAAATCGATTCCTTTCGTTTGTAGCTTATTTAGTTTCTTTCTTCATGAAAAGTGATTTAATAGTAGGTCATCATGTGACCCCGGTTGATCGAAACCCTGTTGTCGGTTGACAATTATAGAAGAGGGATGAGAAGTAAGTCACGGATGTACAACCATTGGGATTTGATAACAATCATGGAACTTTGGGTAGTGCCACCTTCTTAAAATATGGGGAATTTAGCCGATTGATTTTTTTTACGTTGCAATTGGAATTGACAGAGTCTCTATATGACGTTGATAATCCAGGTGTTTTTCTGCTAAGGTATAAATATTATTCCTTTTTAGTCTTTGTTTTCAGTTTGAAAAGTCTTAATTTTAATACTTTAACCTTACCTTTTTACGGTCTCTTAAAAACCTTTCTAAGACGAGGGAGTTTGTTCCTGTTTTATTTTGTCTTATTTTATGTCCTGTTTTTTAATTTTTTTTTAATTTGACAATCAGATCAACAAGTTTTAGGATCGTCATCTTTTAGGTTTTTTCTCCGTCGTCTCTTTTAACTGAATTTTTTTTTTCCGTTTTAATAAGTAATTATGAAGGTTCTCGATTTCAATGACACAAAGGATTAACTGTTGTGAGTGTTTTATAGGTCTGGTACTCACTTGTGTATGCGTTTGGTACTATATAGTGGTAATTTAAAGTTTGGTACTTGTGTTTTTCTTATAAAATTCAAAGGAGATTTTCGTTGAGTAGAACCTTCTTTTCGAGTTTCTTTTCTTATTAAAAATGACAAAATTAAAATCACACCTTGTGAACTTCCATTTTTCTTACCATAGCAGTCCAATGAATCGTCTTTACTATGTCTTAGGTCTTAAGATGTAGATCAATTTAACAATATGTTTCTAAAACCGTAACAACAAGTCAGTGATTTAACATAGGTTGAGAAACGGCGGGACACCTGATGTCGTGTGGTCCGAGGGGCAGAAAGCGATGGAGGGTCATAATCGAATATGAGTACAGGTCACCTGACCACTACGATAGATTGACAGAGTGTGAGACGGCGAGGGAAGAGGAAAACGGAAGTTAGGAAGCGTCGTAGTCCCAGAAAAGGTTACTCAGTCGAGAAGGGTAGTCCACCGGTTTCAAAACGTCGGAGTTGAAGTCGGGAAGGTTACTTATAAGTCCCGACTAAAAGAAATCTTAACTGACTAAACGAGAGGAACATCAGGTTCCTTGAGAGTTCCCAGGAAAGGTCGTGACATTAAACTTTCGTAGTCAAGAAGTCGCGAGTTGAAAGAGACACCAGATTGAGAGTATAAACATGTGCCGAGGACCTTTTTGTTATCAAAACTGAAATCTCTGGAAACAGCTGACCAGACATATCACTGCAGAGACATTTCACGACAGAGACGTAAAATTATGTGACAGATCCAAACAGTATCGAAAGGAAGATTCCTCGTTCACAGAGAATGCCGTACCGAGTATCGAAGTAACTAAATGTGTTCGGGGAAGTGGTACTGTTCCGACACTAGGTACTTCCCCTATGTTTCAAATCCTATTTCTTTCTAAACCTGTCCATCGTCTCTGACTTCTGAGGAGTTTTACTCTTTAATTCGTTTTTAAAAATTTCCTCCTTATGCACACTATCCTGGGACCTTAGTCCCTTAAGTTTATACCGTCTCACCGTTTCCCCCTGAGCTCCTTCTCCTACTTCGCTCTTAGAACTTATTGACATAAGATGTCCATCTCGTTTCAGGTTTTACTTCGACCCCTCTCCTTCGGGTGTCTCTGAGAGATTCTTCTAAGTTGACTGTTATGTGGGCGATTTAGTCTTACATAAAGTTCCTTTAAACTTGTGAACCGACCTATACATTACAATGTATTGTCGGTCTCCTTTATTCTATTTTAAGTGAGATTCCTTTTATTCTTCAGTTCCTTTATTTTATTTATTATTAATTCACTTCCTTTATTTTCTTTATTTATTATAATACGAGGTACCGAGTCACCACTTATCGTAAATATAATAGTAGTAAAATTTGAGACCTATTACAAGGTTACTCTTCCGGGAGTCGAGAGTAGAGACCGAATGAAACTTCTCGATATGTTCGTTCATTTCAGTTTTCCTCTTTAGCTATAGTTAACGAACCAACTCACAATTTGAACACGGGGTCTTACTTTTATCTAGAGGAAACATTTCTGACCCTCTGAATAGATTCCTTTAGAGACAAGTAAGTAATGGACTATTGAATCGATTAGTTCGTCTCTAAAGTCACCGGTGTACACTGTTTGTTGTGTCTAAAATGTCTTAATCAAGTCTTAATAAAATTTTTTTATAACCAACTCATGGATGAGACAAGACTATCCACCGGTAATGTTATTTCTATTGAATAGTATATGAAGTTTAAAAGTTTCAAACTTTCATCGTTCCTTCCTTCCGAAATCGAGTGACGCCAAATCCTTCTCAGCAGATGGCCCGAAGGGGTCACCGATTCACCATTTCTTCGTCGGACGATACATCCTCTGCGTCCCTTACGTCCGAGTCAGGGACCCAACCCTTCTAGGAGACCTCCCCTCGTACCGTTAGGTACGGTCATAAAAACGGACCCTTTTAGGGTACCTGTCTCCTCGGACCGCCCGATATCAGGTACCCCCAGAGTTTCTCGACCGATCCTCACGTCCCTGACTCGTAACCGCCCTCTCCAAATGACACACGATTTTCAAATTAATTTCTGCGTGAATCTTCGTTTCTGAGTTTTTACTTTTTTTCCTTTCTTTTCTGACCCCAAAAACAAACAAACTTAACAGATTAATTCAAGTAAAGAAAGAAAGAAAGAAAAAAAAAAAAACGGCTTCACGAAACATTTGTGTATATAGAATACTCAATGTTTTTATAAAACAAAATTTGTTATGTTAGACTAAGATAAAGTAAGGAGGGTAAGACTGTAAAATACTACAAAGGAAACTCGTAAATGAGAACATTAATAGATCTCGTGATATGTCCGGATACTTCGGGCACTCCTGAAACATTTACCTACAGGGACAGAAAGATCATTTTAGTAATTAGGTAGGAAAGACAACCACATCATTTTCTTCGTAGTCCGTATCTTACAGACTCTCCTTTTACATTTTCACAAGTTAAACAGTTCCAGATTTTATTTGGTTTTCGTACCTTATCCTTTTGTGTGTGTGTGTGTGTGTGTGTGTGTATTAAACTGGTTGTCCATAAATTTACTTTTTACTGATTCTACAAAATGACTATTTCTCATCTATACATGGAGTAGTTAATTTTTTTTTCTTCGGATGGGAAAGGTCACTCTAAAAATCTATATTTTCATTTTTACATTATACGGTAAGTACACGAATGAAGGTCTGTGTCTCTTTAGGTCTACCACAGTTTACATTGTTATTATGACTACAAATTCTCAAGTCATTTTCAAACATACGTCTTTCAGACGAGGAGTCTTTCTCGAGTTTTTCACATACAAACTAAACTTATACGAAAAATTTTGTACGATAGTTAATTTTACTACTCGTAAAGTATAGGTCAAGGTTCGAAGACTCAAAAGATCTTGTTAGACTTATTGAGTGTGCAACCCGCGTTCGCCCTAACGTCCCGGACGAAAGATCGAACGACGGAAGGAACAGCTAGACATCACTGAGGGTCCGTACTCTGGTCCAGAATCAAGTGTACATTGGAACACAAAGCAGACAACGAAAAGAAGAGGAACCTGTTTGTTGTCACCCTGTATTTTCTTTTACGAAGTTCTTTTAGTCTCACTCACGTAATGACACCTTTACTTCTTATGAGAAGTAAAAATTATATAGTTTATACACACGGGTCTTTCAGGTTCTATCGTAAAAGTATTTAGGTTGATAGTTCGGTACTTTTCGGTCCATCCCGGAAATTCAGTTTCTTCTGTTTGACTCTTTTGGTGCATGATATACTAAGGTCAATATTCTGTAAGACCTTTTCCGTTACTACACTACCTCTATCATTTTTCTAGTCACCAACGGTCACCAACCTCTCCGTTACCTCTCAACTTATTAACCTTGTTTATTATAAAAATCCCTTTTCTTTTATCAGATATACTACGACATTGTTCCTTAAGTTAGTAATATACAAATGGGTTTAGCCATCTTACGTGTTGTGGTTCTCACTTACGATTACATTTGGTAACCTAGACCCCACCAATGTCCCACGGTCACATCCGAGTAGTTAACAGTGTTTACACATTTAGACCGTCCCCAACAATCATTACCACCTTCGATAATTACACACTCCCGACCTCCATATACCCTTTAGAGACATGGAGAGACAACTAAAACGACACTGGGATTTCTAGAAGATTTTTAACAGAAACTTTTTGTTTTTGTTTACGACTCATGTAAAAGTTACGTTACTCTTCATACCATTTTGGAATCTTAAGATTATTGGTAACGTTCACACATACGAGTCAGTGAGTCTATATAGTCTGAGAAACACTGGGGGACCTGGTATCGGGTGGTCCGAGGCGACATGTACCCCAAAAGGTCCGTTCTTATGACCTCACCCAATGGTAAAGGAAAAGGTCTCCTAGAAGGGTTGGGTCCCTAACTTGGACGTAGAGGACGTAACCGTTCGTCTAAGAAGTGATGACTCGACAGACCCTTCTGGGATTAATGGTAACTCACTGTGGATTTCGTAGATTCTGGTTTCCTTGATAAGCACCTTCGGAGGTATTGTGAAGAAATCCTTTGTCGTGGCAATCACTTACCCCGGAAGATTACCATGTCGAGTCTTTAGAGGTCGCTTATAAGTGAGAAATTTCCCTCTAGGTAAGATGGGTCCTCGATGAGACTCGTTTTACCTGTGCCCTTTTCTGATCTCTACGAAGTCTATACCGTCCACAATCCTTCACCGTCGCTTTATTTGGGACTTATTACTTACGTAGTGGTTCCTTTTGATTCCGACGGTAGGGATGTAAATCGTGAGTTCTTTGGTCTGTCTACGTCCTAATACCTTTTCGAGAGAATTTTTCTATTTCCGAATCCTCCCAGTTAATATGTCTTTAAGGTACATCTCGTCTAGTGACGATCTCAGTCTCCTCTTCACATGTGTCCACACACAGACAGACCTCTCTCGTTCTCTCTTCGTTAAAGGTGACTTTTGGTAAAAGTTTCTTTATTGGTAGCCGAAGGTGTTTTTTGAGATTAATATTAACCAAGGTGTTCTTTATGACACTTTATAATTTCTGGGTTTTCCAAAAAATCTTGTGTCCTTTATTTCTTTTAAAGATTTAAGAAGAGTACGAAGTTCGTATTCGAATTATTACTAAAAAAAATTAAAATTTTTTAAATTTTTCCGTTCATATACCCATTATGTCTTTGTTAGATTTACAGACGATAACCTACGTACCAGTTTCTTTTCATCAATATACACATTACCTTATAATGATTAGGAATTTTTCTTCCTGTAAGACGGTAAACGTTGTACTTGGATTTCCTGTAAAACGATTCACTTTATTAAGTCTACAGCTTTTTGTTTATGACGTAATAGAAGGAAATTACACTCTAGTGTAATGAAATGAATGAAATCATTAGGGTTATCAGTTTATTATCTTTGTCTCATCTACCACCAACGGTCCCCGTCCTCCTTCCCCTTTGACTCTTCTACAACGAGTTCCTTATGTAAAGGTGAAACGTTCTACTCACTCTAATCTCAGCTGTTATGACTTAAAGTATGACCTTTAAAGATTCTCCAAAATAGAATTCAGAAGAGTGGTATACGTGTGTTTATACAATTCATATGTTCCTTTTCTGATGCAATTAATCGAACCAACACCACTGATACAATGATACATATAGTTTAGTGGTTTATATTTAGTTTATATTTGTTGATATTAACAATTAATATGAAGTTATTTTGACATTTATTTATTACCCAAAACTACATTAGTGTAGGCTATTCCTAATCGACCATCGAGTTTACCATCTCAGACGGACGTTACACCCTCCGGGTCAAAGGTAGGGACTTGACCCTTCTATAGGACCTCTTCCTTTACCGTTGGGTTAGGTTATAAGAACGGACCTTTTAGGGTACCTACCTTGTCGGACCGTCCGATGGTAGGTACCCCATCGTTTGTCAACCTGTGCTGACTCACGGAAGTGAAATTTGTTGCAGTTATATGTTATTTTATGATCGTCTTTGGGTCCTTGTGAATTTTCGTATTATATTAAATCACCCCAAATGAGGTCCTTGTTTAATCAAGTTATAATTCCAATATATAATTTGTATTAAATGGAAGAAATCTTTCATGGTTTTATATTAGACTCGTAAAGACATCTACGACTTTTAAGAAAACTGTTTTAAGTCGACAAACTTAGTAATTTTTTTGAGTTTTTAACTTTTTTTTTTAAACACGTCTATTGTAAAAAGAATGGTACTATTATATAATTCAAGTTGTGTTTTCGATGAATAATGTGTTTTACATATCTATGATGTTTGAAAAGGTGATTCTAGTCCTTATTCTATTCCTATATAAGACGATGGTGTTAATAAGTTTTTGACAGCGGTAATAGATTATTGTAATCCTTTTTATTTATTTTGCTCATTTATAACTTCCTCCAATTGATTGTAAACGTCTACTGAACTAAAACGTGATCCTTTCACTTTCTCTTAGTTCTCTTTTATTGAATGATACCATGATTCTGTTTTTAACTACCACCACTTCAGTGAGTCAGCACAGACTGAGAAACGCTGGGGTACCTGACATCGGAGGGTCCGAGGAGACAGGTACCCTAAGAGGTCCGTTCTTATGACCTCACCCAACGGTAAAGGAAGAGGTCCCCTAGAAGGGCTGGGTCCCTAGCTTGGGTCCAGAGGGCGTAACCTCCGTCTGCGAAATTGGAGACTCGGTGGTCCCTTCGGGTTCTGTTTTTAATCGTATGTTATTATCGATTAATATATTTTGTAGTAATTGGAAGTACATGAAGTTATTGATATTCGGTCTTCTTTATACTGCCTTCTTTATAAGGTAATTATAATCATTACTTATTCTATTTAACCTGTATTTTCTGAAACGTCCTTTAAAAGTTTAGTATGTAATTTTTATAGAATTTTACAAAGACTTACTGTGTTTTTAACATTTGTTTACCTTTTCGAGCGGTAAAAGAACTTTTTCAGAGTCATAGTAGAGCGAATAAGGATAATAAAGAGTATAAATTACAATACGATGAATTTTTACGGTGGTCTTAAAATGGTCAATTAATTGACTTTAATGGCAAGTAATAAAAAAACGGATGAAAAAATAATAAAATTTTATAAATGAACAACGACCTCATATTAACGAAACGTTGCAACACAATCGAAGACGACATGTCATTTCACCTAGTCAAGACACACATGTATATAGGGGAGTGAGAACGTGGAGACAAGGGGGATCGGGTTGGGTAGGATGGGAAGATCCAGTAGTTTCTCGTGTCTCGACTCGAGGGACTCACTATATGGAGAGTTTATCGATCGATCACCCTTCGACGACATATGACAAGTGATGATTGGGGTACTGGGTGAAGTCTGGGTGTCCTCTGACGGGGAGAGTCGGGGAACGTTCATATCCCAGTAGACTAAGTAGCACCTGGTACTTTATCTTTTCGACGAACACAGGGAAGGTCGGATTCGGTGATTTTTCGGTCATCCATACAGATGAACAGAGAAGGCAAAGCACTGTCAGAACCTTCTCCTAAAAACGACTCTACCACCCGGGTTTCTAACCTCGTTAGACCTAGTGACTCAATATAATTACTTATCTCGATAAGACATTTAATAAATCTGTATCGTCTTAAACACCCTTATTTTATTCTCTCATTTTATTCCGTTTAATATTGTCTCGTTTGTAAAAACAAATTTGGTCACTTTTAAATACTAACAAAGGATAGTGATGAATTAGTAGAACAATAAAACTAATTATACCTCCTTTTAACTACAGTCTTCACTACATAAAAACTTTTAGTTGTTTTACACACCGGAACTGAATCATTTTTTAATAATGTTTATAGAATTATATATTACTCAGTTGTGAAATAAATTTTATGTTTTTAAGAATCTAATCTAATTTTCACTATAATGTCAATATTTTGTTGGTTTTCTTTACTTTCATATTGTATTTCGATAGAACAGGTTTATGTTTATCTTTCTTTCTGTGATAGTACAAATATAAATTGTGTCATTACTACCTGGATCCATTACAACCTACTGTTCTTCATTACTTTCCATATTTTAACAGTTTCTGGGATTTTATGTAATTTTTTAGAAAACTGTAAGTGTTAATGATACCAAAAATATTGTTCGTGTTCTCTAGGATGACTGTTTAATTATGATTATTTTCACTATTCGTTTACAAGACTTGTATTATGTTAAATTTTGTATTTTAACGTAAAATTCTATGATAGTTCCCTCTTCCGTTACCGTTGGGTGAGGTCACAAGAACGGACCTCTTAGGGTCCCCGTCTCCTCGGACCACCCGACGACAGGTACCCCAGTGTGTCTCAGGCTGTGCTGACTTCACGGGATCGTCGTCGTCGTTCTACCGTCTCTTCTTCCCGTACGCGGGTGGAGGAAGGCACTCTTGTGGTTTGGACTTTGGTCGACGACTTGTTGGTGTCTGGTCCCTTACAACCTATGGTTTTTCTGTTATGGGGTGTAGGTTCCCGTTTCCTCTTCGGGGTCATTCTCACCTCCTCCCCGTTTTAATGGAAATCTTAGTTTGGAGTATGGACGGTCTCTGTGAGTCTCCCGCGTCTACTTCGGACCACGTGTGGTCCTGGGTACCTTACCTCGTCTCTGGGATCTCTGACTGGTCTGCACGGCGACTCACAGACTCACAGGGGACGCCCCCGTGTCCAGTCGTCACCGGACGGTCCCCCTGTCCCGAGAGCGACGTCGTCTGGACCCTCCGTACCGCGCACCGTGTTCAGGAGAACCTCCTCCAACGGTGATCGGGGTGGTATGTCGGGGCCTCGTCTGTTGGGTTTTGACCTTCTGTTAATGTGGTTTCTTCAAGGACGTGACAACGTTTTCAAGGTCCCGGGTGTTGTCTGACTCTGACTCTTATGGGTTCCTGAAACTGAAACTTCCGGTCACCTTAAACTAATGTCCTGAAGGTGCCCTTACCCCTTTGTCCGAGTACCTCCCGTGCTGTTTTGGAACACGTGCGACCCTGGGTCCTCTTTCCTCGTCGCTGGGGTGTTCACTGGCTCGGTCTAAAGGGAAACTCTCAGACCCTCAGGGTCACCTCCGCACCCTTCTGTCACCGGACGACGCCTCAGTCCCGTGACTTATGTTGTCAGGTCTCTCGGCGTCTTTCGACCGTATTCGGAAAGACTTCCTCCGGCAGTCGGATGACGGTAATGGGACTGGTATCAAACCAGACTCCGGCCTGATGTCCCTCCCTTGTGTCGAGGTGGACGGTCGTCTTTTAACCTAATTTCTAAATGGTTCGTCCCGGGACTGGTGGTCTCGTTTTGGGCGAGAAGAGGTGTCAGTCAGGGAGGGTAGTCCTTCGAAGGTTGTTCGGAGCATAGGAGTAGGTAGTCTCTCGTCTGTCTTGCTTTTGGTATTAGTGTCTTTTGATTGGTTTGACGAGTGGTATCTAGTGTCGGAACAGATTGAGTTACTTTGATATTCGGTACGTCATATCCTGGTCGGTTTTGCCTACCCAGTACCACCTCTCGAGACTGTTTTTCACCGGTTAACCTCTTCCCTTACCGTTTGGTCAAGTCGTAAGACCGGGACTCCTGACAGCCCTCGGCACAATCCGTAATGACTGTTTTATCTTCGTGCCGGGATTTGGGGGAGGGAAACAAGGCATCCGTGCCTGGACCTTACTTCCTCAATCCGAAACACTAAAACTGAACACAAAAGGAAAGGAGCCGACTCAACTGACTTCTCTTATAATTCCACGAATAACAAAAACTCTCCTCGTTCTCTTCCGTTTTTCGGAGGACGTCGACACGAGTTTTTTATTAAGTATTTCAAATAGTGACTGTAAGCAAGTTCCTGAAAATGTTTTCTCACAAGGTCCCACTCGTGTCTCCGGTGTCGAACTCTGGTACCCTCCCTAAGGATAGACTCCGGGTAAACACTCTTTTCACAAATACCGTTTCTTCAAACGACTTAAATCCCGAATCCTTATTAATTTTATCAATCTTCGATTTCTAAATTCGTAACGATATTACAATGTTATAAGATGATATCGAATATTTTTAATCTCTGAAATCTCTATAATAATTGATCTTCGGGAAAGATTCTTTATCACATGAATCCTATGATCCCCGTTTGTCCTGAATCTTTCTATTCTTTATTTGACTTCTTACACCATACGTCGGGTCTGTAATCGTACTCAATGTCGTATAAGTGTTCCTGTGTACTCTTCTTCATCTATTCTCTTAGCGACTCCTTCCTTGAGGAAAACTCCCCGTTGTTACTAAAAACCTCTTTTTATTTAGACCCAGTTACCCTTGATTTTTATAGTTTGGAGTGGATTACGAAAATATTTTCATATTTTCTTTTAGTATTCGAACTTTATTTGTCTGTTAGGTTTCTTTCTGACTCTCCGACGGAGTCAAAGAGAGAGCGGATGCGGTAGGTAGGACTCCCATAGGGATCTAAGACGACTCCGACCTGGAGTTGTCTCCTGGGAACCGTCATACTTTTCCGTTTTTCTATACTGTGACTTTCTACTTGAGGGGTCCAGACACCTACGGGTTATACGATGACCTGTTCTCCCATCTTTATCGAGGTCTTTCTTATTTCTGTGACTCGGTTCCACTTTTGTGACGGGTCAACATCTACACAGATCACCATTGTCATCTTAGACTACGACATTTCATGTTACAACGTGTCCTTGGACCTTACAATCCAGGTATTAAGTTCCATTTAATATTGACCATTCCTCTACTTTACTTTACCGTTTTCACTTGTAGTTGTAAAGTCCTTAGTCAATTGATTTTACCTGGTCTTACCCATTTAAATTAAGTCTAGTGGTAATATCGATAATGACACCCATTCTTAGGTGATCTTCTTTACCTCATGAGGAGTGTCAGTTGTTTTCTCAGACTTTACGTCACGAACCCACGTGAGAGTTTTTGTTGTCTTACTTGAGACAAACAAAGGTTCCGTTTGGTAAGTTATCGTGTCATTGAGTTCAGATACACGGTTCGTGATTACGACTTCTCCGACTTCGACTTACAAAGGTACTTCTGGATGTTCTGGAAGATCTTTATTGTTTCCTTTCTACAGTAGAAGTAGTATCCCCTAACCTCATGTTTTCATCCATCAGTTCTCTATGGACCTCATTGTCCGTTTAAACCGGAACCTCATGCCTTACTTCGTCCCGTTTCCGATTATCTCAAAACGGTTCTGTTGTGTGACGAGTATTGTTTGTGGGAGAAGGTTGTTGTGTTCTCATCAGAGATGTGTACCCCTAGTGGTCTACCAGTTGTGGCTTTAGTCTAACTAATATAAGAAACGTCGGTCTCTACCTCTTCGATATATCTCAGTCGTTTTTGTTCTGACCCTCGCCTACGCCGAGGTTAGTACTTGAGGAATAACGGTTTAAGTCTGAATTTAACTTCTTTCATCCCTTATGGTAATCTGGTAAGTCCATACTGGATTTAGTTTAGGTAATACTAATACGTTATCTTCACTGTTTATCTAAGTTCTCTAATCTACACTATCTGTTTCACGGACTTCTTGATACCAGCCTCCAAGCACTGTAACATGTCTTCCGTCACTAGTTCTGGTAGGGGCTCTTTTTCTTTACGTTTTTCTGTTTTTCCAAAAGACTCCTCCGGAATGTTTATTGACTCTTTTCTTCTCTTAGATTTCCGTTTCTCCTTTTCCTTTCTTTACGGGTAAACTTACGTCTTAAGGTTTCTTAACGTTCCTCTATGTTCTTTAGGAAGGAGTCATAAGTTACGTTTCTATATCTCCTTTTGTTATCTTACCCTTCCTGATCTCTAGAGAAGTCCTTTCAATCTCTATGGTTCCCTACCAAAGTACATTTCTACCCGAGTTATTTCCTGTCGTTGACATACCTGGATTGTCTTCGTCTTCTATAATTCTTCTCCTTCGGTTTTATTTCTCTTCTTTATATGTTTTTTTCTAGAAATCCTGGGTATATTGGTGCTCCCCTACTAGTGAGTGGATCTCGGTCTGTGCGACCTTACACTTCAGTTCACCCAGAATCCTTCGTAGTGATGTTTGTTTCGATCACCTTCACTACCTTGAGGTCAACTCGATCAAGTCTAGGATTTTCTACTACGACACTTTCACGACGTAAGTTATACGGTCGTTTAAACCTTTCGAGTCGTCACAGGTCTCCTGACCTTTACAGTATAAAGTAAAATTATGGTTTCTTTCTGTTACGGTTTCTTACAAGATTAATGACGTGTTAACGTGAATAGAGTGTCCGTTAGTTTCATTACGACTTTTAAGAGGTTCGATCCGAAGTTGTCATGTTCTTGGCTCTTGAAGGTCTACAAGTTCTATCTAAATCTATTCCGTCTCCTAACTAGTGTAGGATCAGTGTTTAGTTCGGAAACATCTAACTTTTTATGACTATAACATAGTTCGTAAAAAAGGTTGGTGTTACGATATTCTAGAATATAGTTGATTTCCTCTCTCCTTTCCTTTTTTTGTTTGTTTGTTTGTTTGTTGACAATTGTGTTTGTGTTCCTCAGATTTGTTATGTGAAGACTGACTTCTCCAGTAACTTCTTTAGTTTCTCCTTACTTTTTCATGGATCTTTTTTTATTGTTATTTTTGTGTTGAGTTTTGGATAACATACATCGTCTTCATCACGATTCTCCGTTCAAATATCGTTATGTTCGGATTTAGTTCTTTATTCTTTTTGTACTTTATTTGTTGGATTGGACCGAGGTTTTCGTTTGGTTTTTTTCTCCTTGTTTTTATGGAGGTTTCAATCTTCTTCCTTTTATTAGTGGTTCTAGTCTCCACTTTATTTACTTTTGATTTACCTCCTTTGTGGTTTTCAATTATTTTGATTTTCGAACAAGAAACTCTTCTAAAATTTTTTAACTGTTTGGTAATCGGTCTAAATAGTTCTTTTTTCCCCTCTTATGGGTTTATTTATGTTAATCTTTACTTTTTCCCCTTCAATGTTGTCTATTGTGCCTTTATGTTTCCTAGTATTCTCTGACGATACTCACTGATGTACGGTTATTTACCTGTTGGACCTTCCTTACCTACTTAAGAATCTTTTTACATTGTAAAATTAGACCTGGTCCTTTTTTATCTTTTATACCTGTCTTTTCAGTATTCGTAACTTTATCTTTGATACTAGTTTTCAGAAGGTTGTTTGTTTTAGGGTCCCGGTCTATCGAAGTACTCGCCTAAGGTGGTTTACAAATCTCTTCTCGATAGGATGAGTTTCAGAAAGTCTTTTGACCTCTCCTTCCTTTTGGGGGTCTGAGTAAGATACTCCGGTGTTAGTGGGACTATGGTTCTGCTCTGTTTACGTCGTGGCTTTTTCTTTTAATGCTGGTTATAGTCACTACTTTTGTCTACGTTTATAGGGGGGGTTTTAAGATCACTTGTCTTAGGTTGTCGTGTAATTTACCTAGTATATGGAACTAGTTAACTCTAAATAGGGTCCCTATGTTCTTAACAAGTTATATATTTATAGTACTTCCTGTTTTTAGTATACTAGTAGAGTTATCTTCGTCTCTTTCGAAATTTGTTTTAAGTTGTAGGCAAATACTAAATTTTTTTTTGTTTGTGTTGAGAGGTCTTTCATCTGTATCTTCCTTGTATAGAATTATATTATTTCTGGTATGTACCATTTGTATGTCTTTTGTAATAAGAGACACTTTTGACTTTCGTAAATTCTGGTCTTTGTTCTGTCCACGGGTGAGAGTGGTGCTAATAAGTTTCCAAAACCTTCAGAGTAGGTACCGTTAGTCTCTTCTTTCTCTTCATTTTACTCAGATCTAACCTTTTCTTTCTCATTTTGAGTAACAAACGTGTACTGTCCTATGACGTGTATCTTTTGGGATTTCTACGGTGATCCTTTAAGGACCTTGATTAGTTACTTATGTCATTTCAAAGTCCTATATTTTAATTATGTGTCTCTAGTGGACGTAAGGATATGTAATTATTACTTTTTGGTTTTTCTCTTTAATTTTGTTAATGTAAGTGGTAACGTTGTTTTTCTTATTTTATGGATCCTTATTTGGATAGATTTCTCTCTCTGTTTTCTGAACACCCGTCTTTTGATATACTGTGGCTACTTTCTTTAGTTTCTGTTGTGTTCGTTTACCTCTATATATAAGAACCTAATCTTCTTAGTCATAACACTTTTAGTGATATGATACGTTTCGTTATATGGCTAACGTACACTAAGGATAGTTTGATGATTACCATAAAAAGTGTCTTGATCTTGTTTTTAAAAGTGTTAAGCAAACCTATATGTTTTCTGGGGTCTATCGGGTACACTAGAACTCTTTCTTTTTACCTCGACCTCCCTAATTGGAAGGACTGAAGTAGGATATTATGTTTCGATGTCAGTAGTTATATAATACCGTGACGTGTTTTTGTATTTATATCTGGTTACCTTGTTGTATCTTTCGGATCTCTATTTGGGTGTGTGCATATCTTGGAATAAAAATGTTTCGTACGTTCTTATATGTTACCTCTTTTCTGTCAGAGAAGTTATTCACCAAAACCCTTTTTACCTGTCGATGTACACTGACTTACTTTAATCTTACAAAGGATTATGGTGTGTGTTTCTATTTGAGTTTTACTTACTTTCTGTTTACATTCTGGTGTCTGATATTCTGAGAATCTCCTTTTACATCCGTCATATGAGAAACTGTATTTAGTGTCACTGTAGGAGAAACTGGGTCTAGGATTTTATTACCTTTATTTTTGTTTTTATTTGTTTATCCCGGATTAATTTATATTTTCGAAAAGGTGTCGTTCAAGTCAAATCAAGTCAGTGAGTCAGTACAGACTGAGAATCGGTGGGGTACCTGGTGTCGTTCAGTCCGGAGGGACAGGTAGTGGTCGAGGGTCTCAAATGGGTTTGAGTAGAGGTAACTTAGACACTTCGGTAGGTTGGTAGAGTAGGAGTCAACAGGGGAAGAGGAGGACGGGAGTTAGAAAGGGTCGTAGTCCCAAAAGAGTTTACTCAGTCGAGAAGGGTAGTCCACGGGTTTCATAACCTCAAAGTCGAAGTTGTAGTCACGAAGGTTACTTGTGGGTCCTGACTAGAGGAAATCCTACCTGACCAACCTAGAGGAACATCAGGTTCTCCGAAAGTTCTCAGAAGAGATTGTGATGTCAAGTTTTCGTAGTTAACAAACCGTGAGTCGAAAGAAATATCAGGTTGAAAGTGTAGGTATGTACTGGTGACCTTTTTGGTATCGGAACTGATCTATCTGGAAACAACCGTTTCATTACAGAGGCGAAAAATTACACGACAGATACAACCAGTATTGAAAAGAAAGTTCCTCATTCACAGAAAATTAAAGTACCGACGTCAATGGTAGACGTTTCCACTAAAAGGCGATAACAAAGGATTCCTTTGTTATTTACTCTTATTTTCTGTTGACAACCTCTTTTGTTGATTGTTTCCCGATTAGAGGTTTTATGTATTAGTCGAGTATGTCGAATTAAGTCCTTTTGTCGGGTTAGTTTTTTATTCGTCGTCTGGTTTTGTCTGTAAAGAGGCTTCTTCTGTATGTCTCTAGGTTATTTTTGTACCTTTCTACGAGTTATAGTCATTAATAGTCTCTTTACGTTTAGTTGTGATGTGTTACTATATAGTAGAGTGTGGTCAGCCTTACCAGTAGTAGTTTTTTAAGATGTTTTTTATTTACGACCTCTTATACTTAGGAAGGATGTGACAACCACCCTTATATTTGATTTTGTAGGTAATACCTCTTGTCATATCTCTAAAAAATTTTTCTTTTTCCATCATTATTTAGATACTATACTGGGTCATTAGGGTGATGATCCGTATATGGGACTCTTTTGGTGTTAAGATTCTGTGTGTACATGGGGTTCCAAGTTGTCTACTTACTTATTTCTTCTATACCATGTAGTATGTATGCACCTTATAAAGAGTCAGTATTTTTCCTTACCTAAACTCAGTCACTATCACTCCACCAACTTGGATGTCGGAGAATATGTCTCAATTTACAGTCTTTGTCCTTTTGTTTACAGTATATAATTGTATATAGATACCCTTACATCTTTTTATCATAACTACTTTCATAAACATCCCTTCCTTGCCTCCACGCCTATATCTCTTACCTGCACGGCTAAGTTACTTCCCTCCTCTCCCACGACGACGACGATTCAGTGAAGTCAGCACAGGCTGAGACACGCTGGGGTATCTGCCGTCGGGTGGTCCGAGGGGGCAGGGACCCTAAGAGGTCCGTTCTTGTGACCTCACCCAACGGTAAAGGAAGAGGTTACGTACTTTCACTTTTCACTTTCACTTCAGCGAGTCAGCACAGACTGAGAATCGATGGGGTACCTCATGTCGGGTGGTCCCAGGAGGCAGGTACCCTAAAAGGTCCGTTCTCACGACCTCACCCCACGGTAACGGAAGAGGCTCCTCTCCCACTCTGTTTACCTCTTTCATCGTAACCGTATGTGATAGTACTCATTTAATCTGTCGACCACTCTTCAACGATATTTTTTGTCCCATGGGTCGGACGACGAGACACTATTGGATCCCCCACCCCCTCCCCTCCTTCCAAGTTCCGTCTCCCCGATAGATATGTAAATACCGACTAAGTGTGACGACATACCGTCTTTGGTTATTTGTTACATTTTACTACAAGGGTATTAACTTTTTATTTAAAATTTTTCAGTTGGTAATTTGTGTCTTGATGGTATGCTACGTTGTTAGGGTGATCACCTATATTTGGTACTCTTTTGGTGTACATAGATCGCAAGTGACGCTATGATAAATGTTATTGGTCCAGTACCTTCATTAGATCTGCAGGTAGGTTACCTATTTCTACCCCATATATGTTACCTTATAATGAGTCGGTATTTTTCTCTACTTTAATTCAGTCAACGTCACGACACTTACTCGGATTTTTAGACAGAATAATTACGACTATATACCTTAGATCTTTTTACCATACCTACTTGGATAAAAGTCCCGTACTTTTCTCCACGTGTCTTTATCCCTTACCTGAAAACATGTGTCTCCCCCTTCCTCCTCCCCTGCTTGACTCTCTCGTCTTAACTCTATATGTGTGATGGTACACATTTTATTTATCGACCGTCTTTCGACGACATGTCGTGTCCCGGGAGTCGAGTTACGAGACACTACTGGATCTGCCGGACCTACCGACCACCCGCACCCGACCTCCGAGTTCCCCCTCCCCCATAGATATATGGATACGGACCAAGTACTACGACGTGTCGTCTTTGATTGTGTTGTAAAATTTCGTTAATATAAGGTTAACTTTTCTATTTTTATTTTTTTAGTCATTTTATTTCATTATATTTTTTCCACCCAAATATTACTGTAAATACAGTACCCTAACAACCTTCTTAAATTACTCTTTTGTGAATCGTATGACACTAACGATCATAAATCATTTGTAAATGGACAACTATATTTATATACATATTTTACATACACACACATTCTATTTGATTAAAAATCCTTTAAATAAAAAATTCAGTATTGTTTATAAAACTACCAATAACAACTTACAGTTAGGACTTATTAGGTATTCATAAAAATTTCCTTATTAATTAAGAAATTCTCTTTTGAATTCCTATTAATATCCGGAGTTTGTCATCCACTCTCCTACTTACCTTACAATATGTTTACACTTAAACATTTTCAATACAATACGGAAGTTAAAGATTTCATTCTTTCGTTTTCCATATACGATATAAGTAGTCTTCTGAAGATAAAACAATCTCTGACCATCCGATCCGTTGAATTTCTTATATTACTACTAAGTTCTTGTACTCTAGTTCTCTACTAACTGAGTTCAAATTTATTGTCGGTCAATGGACAGGAACTTGAATTAAATCGATATGGTAAGACCGAACAGGAAACAAAGCTCATTCATAGTTTTTATTTTAGTGAACTTTATACTCGCATACATTTGATCGGAACAGTTCCATTGAAGATTTGCATTACTCACACGACGAAACCGTTTGGAACCATTCATGTCCAGTAAAACAGTTCGCTAAGACAATGTTCTAGAACTACCGTGGGAACTAAAGTTTGGTAATACGAACTCGTCAACGACGGTTTATCCTTAAATGGAGATAATTTAACTTAGTCTTTTAAAGACGGAAGAAGTGTTCTACTAACATTACTTTATAATGTAAATCTTAACTGACCATAACCTCTAGAGACGAAATTTTACGGTGGACCGATTTTTTTTACAGACTACGTTAGAAACTGTTGAGGGTGCTAGTTTTTAAAACTTCAAATCTTTTTACGTTTTAGAGTATCAGATTTACCAATGACCAATTTTTGGGTAAAAGATTTAGTCCCTTAAGTAAGATTTTGAAGTGTTGGATATTAATACCATGTGTATACGAAGGATATTTTCTGATTTTAAGTTTTCTGTTTTAGAAATCTAAATTATAAACGGTCTTTTATCAAACATTTAAATAACAAGAAATCAAAATTATAAACTGTTTGACAGGTATCATCTTCGATTCATTTATAAAATTTGACCCAATTTTACCATTTTTTTTTACACAAAGTTTATTTATTACGGTAATGTTCAATAGACGATAGATCTTTCATAATTATTTCTGTTACGCAATTCACCAACCCTCTGACTCCGACATTAATCTATCGTATCATATCTTACTGTGTCACCGTATTCTGTTCAATCCATCGGAAAATTCATCCTTTTTACCCGGTACAATATATATTTTGTCGGGGGAATGTGCAAAATAACAACCCATACTTAATAGGGATGGGTATATTCCTGACCTTCCTATATTAATTTGATAATAGTCGTAATAAGGATATAAATTCTTAATACCCTTAAATACGAGTACAAATTTAAGAGACAGAAAAGAGTTAAACAATTTTTGTTGTATATAATAATAAGTTTAATTCATATAATATTTGTATAAACTTCACTTATATATTTGATAAATAAAACCTCTCATCATGATAATCTCTACTTCACATAAAAAAACGTAGATTACATCAAAATTAATGTCAGTCCTGTTCAAACTGAAGTTTTTTTAAGTAACACATTGTTCAAGTCTCGGGGTAATAACAAAATATTGTTTTGACTGACGGAATCTTGTACCATATGTAAAATAAACCATTAGTCCTTATAGTTGCAAATTATCGTTGTGATAAAGACAGTTTAATAATCAAGTTTTTAACCCAATACCTATGTGGTTCAAACTCTTTATCAACAAGTCTATCATAATCTAGAGACAATTCGACATTACGAAACGAAGATTCTGTGAATGGTCATACTTTATTACACGACAGCACTATTTATTATGTATCAATGGTATAAAATATTACGATCTAGTATTATTAATTTTAAGTAAAACCCGTTCATCCAGTTTTACGAGTATACCGTCTTATAAAATAGTCAAGTCAGTGAGTCAGCACAGGTCGAGAAACACTGGGGTACCTGACGTCCTGTGGTTCGAAGGGACAGGTAGTGGTTGAGGGTCTCCAACGAATTTGAGTTCAGGTAACTCAACCACTACGGTATGTTGGCATAGTGTGAGACAACAGGGAAAGAAGAGGACGGAAGTTATTAAGGGTTGTAGTCCAGAAAAGGTTACTCAGCCAGGAAGCGGATTCCACCAGTTTGATAACTGTAAAGTCGAAGTCATAGTCAGTTTATAAGTTCTGACTAAAGGAAATTCTAACTGACCAACATAGAGGAACGTCAGGTTCCCTGAGAGACATGTGGTCGACACCAATAGAGGTTGTAATTTCAAGTCTTTGTAGTTAAGAAACCGTGTGAAAAAAGAAATATAAGGTTGAGAGTATAGGTATTGTACTGATGACCTTTTTGGTATCGAAAGTGATCTACCTGGTAACAGACGTTTAGTTACAGAGACGAAAAATTATACGATAAATCCAACCAGTATCGAAAAGAAAGTTCCTCGTTCGCAGAAAATTAAAGTTCCGACGTCAGTGGTAGACGTCACTAAAACCTTTGGGTTTTTATTTCAGAGAGTGACAAAAGTGACATAGGGGTAGATAAACAGTACTTCACTACCCTGGTCTACGGTACTAGAATCAAAAGACTTACAACTCGAAATTTAGTTGAAAAAGCGAGAGGAGAAAGTGAAAGTAGTTCTCCGAAAAATCAAGGAGAAGTGAAAGACGGTATTCCCACCACAGTAGACGTAGAGACTCCAAATACGAAGGAGGTCGGGTCGCAAAGAGTACTACGCGACGATTCAGTGAAGTCAACGCAGGCTGGGACACGCTGGGATATCTGCCGTCGGGTGGTCCGAGGAGACAGGGACCCTAAGAGGTCCGTTCTTGTGACCTCACCACGGTAAAGGAAGAGGTTGCGTACTTTCACTTTTCACTTTCACTTCAGCGAGTCAACACAGACTGAGAATCGCTGGGGTACCTGACGTCGGGTGGTCCGATGTGGTAAGTACCCTAAAAGGTCCGTTCTCATGACCTCACCCAACGGTAACGGAAGAGGAGGAAGAAGAAGAGTACTACATGGGACGTATATTAAATTTTTTCGTCCCACTGTTATATGTCGGAACTGTATGAGGAAAGGGATAAACCTTGGTCAGACAACAAGGTACAGGTCAAGATTGACAACGAAGGACTGGACGTATGTCTAAAGAGACCTCCCTCCATTCGACGAGACCATAAGGGTAGACAAATTTTTAAAAGGTCAAACAACACTAAGTATCAGTCTCAGAAACGTATTAGTTATTTCGTCTTTATCTAGAAAAAGATCTTGAGAACGAAAAAGTTACTAGGTCGTCTACAACCGTTAAACTAGAGACCAAGGAGACAGAAAAAATTTTGGTCGAACTTGTAGACCTTCAAGTGTCAAGTGGATAACGACTTTGGACCCAACCTCTTAAAACTCGTAATGAAATGATCACACACTCTACTCACGTTAACACGCCATCAAACTCGTAAGAAACCGTAACGGAAAGAAGCCCTAACCTTATTTTGACTGGAAAAGGTCAGGACACCGGTGACGACTCCAAAGGTTTAAACGACTGAATAACTCACGTCGTGAAAGTGTCGTAGTAGAAAGTCCTAAAATTTATCGAGGTGGCCTTAAGGTAGTGGAGGTGATCGAAACAAGCATCACTACGAAAGATTCCGGGTGACCTGCAGTGTAAGGTCCTACAGACCGAGATCCACTCACATGTGTGGTAGCACTAATAGACCCAGCACTTCTAGAGAAAAACATGGCAAGAAGACCCATAAGAACCCAAAGAGAATGGAACCTGATACCCATAGAGAAGTGTCGACGAGGTCGTTTCGCGTCGGCGAACGAGGAATGGAACCTGCTCCAGCAGGAAGAACTGAAACTTGCACCTCATCGAGGAGAGCCGGGAAGTCCCGGGTGTGTAGGCGACGAGGAACCTACACCCCAATGAGGAGAACCGGTGGCGGGGACTGGACCCTACACTTCATCGAGGAGAGCGGCGACGACTGGAGTCCGCACTCCATCGATGAGAGCCGACGCGAAGGACCCGAAGGACGAAGACAATCCCGGTATGTTAAACACGGGAAACAACGCGGGTAGAAATGTACTTTAGAAGAGAATGATCGAGAGTGAAAGAACTTCTCTGGAGATCCCAAAGAGTAAGATAACAAAAGGAGATAAAGAAACGTAACTAATGACTCCTTCTGTAAGAACAGAGAGGAAAGATAACAAAACTTGAGATATAAGTTTACCCGTAAAGAAAGGAAACGAGGAAACGAAGAGAAAAGAAAAGAGTCGAAGAGAAGAAAAGAGTCGATAAACATTCCGAAGGAGTCTGTTAGTAAAACGGAAAAACGTAAAGAAAAAGAACCCCTACTAGAACTAGTGACGGAAGACATGTTACAGTACTTGGAGACAGGTATCAAGTAGTCCGTGAGATAGTCTAGCTTAGGGAACTTATATAAAAAGTGAAGGTAACATATTAGCATTCCCTAAACTGAATCCAGTATGGACTTACCAGAGTACCAAAAGGAGTGAAAGAAGTTAAATTCAGACTTAAACAATTATTCCTCAAGTACTAGACTCGGTGTCAGTCGAGGGTCAGAACAAAAACGACTGACATATCTCGAAGAGGTAGAAACCGACGTTTCTTATATTAGTTAGACTAAAGCCACAACCGGTAGACCACTACAGGTACACATCTCAGAAGAGAACACAACAACCTTCTCTCACAAACGATACTGGTCACGAAAGAGAACCGTTTTGAGATAATCGGAAACGGGACGAAGTAAGGCATGAGGTTCCGGTTTAAACGGACAATGAGATCCATAAAGAACTGAAGGATGAAAACGGAAGGTCAGGGGATATTACTTTTCCCGTAGAAAAAACCCACAATCAAGATTTTCCAGAACATCCAGAAGTATCTTGGTAAGTTGAAGTGGAAGAAGTCGTAATGACCAACCCCGTATCTGAACCTAATGGTACTATATATATACATAGTCTTCACCATTCTAACCTAAGAAATACCGTAAACCTTAAACGTATTGACCCTTTCAACCCGTCAGACTGGAGGTCTCCTTTTCGACCCCAACCCCTCATGTTTAGTTCTACTCTCGTCCTCTATTTTATGTGGACGTAGGTCTGGTGAGTCGGAACGGGTCTTTCCCCTTCCACCGTCCATTCCACGTCCAGAAAGATTCCTTTTTGCAGATATGCACAACCACTTTTTACTCCTGTCATGTGTCGACCCTATTGGTTCACCCCGACTCTTCCTCCTGACGCCGAAGTCCCTCTCCGAACGTCTGTTTATTTTCTCCAAACCGTTGTATAAGTACCAGTAATTTTGACGACTCGAAGTATTTAGACCTCAGACGGTCTTAGTAATAAGTCTCAAGGGGTACACATTTAGTCAAACACCCGTTCATTGACCGTATGTATTAATGCACGATAATCATCTATGTATGTACTCTTCCTTATTTTGGTGTGACCACGTTTTATATATCGAAATAAAAAATTTATTAAACAATTACTCTTTTTAATAAAAGGACCTTTTATTTATCTATTTAAATTTTAGTATGGTAATTTTATTCTACATTTTATAGAGTGTTAAATACAAATGTCCAGTTTGTCTTCATATTCAGATTAATGAAATTCACTTAATTTATATGTCTTTTAATTTAACACTTAGTCGACTTCTGATAGTTCAAACAATCATTTACACTATTTATAATGTATAAAACTCTTTTGATCAAACCACTACCTTTATTTTTTCTTTATATTATTGAGTACTGTCGTATAAGGTATTATGACAATTAAGTCACTTCTCACCTTTTGAACTTTCGTTGACTGTTTTCACTGAAAATTTTTCTCCCTCGTACCTATTTTGACCTTCTTTCATTACACCTCAGGTCGACGATTGTGTTTCCTCCTTTGTCTGAATCTTTGTAAAGTATGAAGAACCGTACGAAGATGATATTCCAAAAGTCATAAAATCAACAACTACAAGGATTAGGTAATCCCAAAATGAAAAACCGTTCCATTCTTGTCTTTTCTGAAGCGACACGGTGATATTTGTTTCAAATTCATTAATATGGAGTTTTCGAAAGGTTTTTCCTAAAGAGAAGAGGCCTGAAACTTTGTCCCACAACCTCTTTCGAAGGACCACACCATAAAGAGTCAAAAGTAAAAGTGAAACCGATTTTCCGGATAAAAACGTGACGGAAAAAGAATAAAACTATCTAGGTTCAACCAAAGTAAAGAACTCATCGTCTAATGAGACTTTAATAACGTCCACCGATTCTCCTAAACCAAAACAGAGTCCAATCCGTCTGAAGTTATATAACATAATTATCAAGGTAAATCACGTCGTCTAAAATGATCGAATGTAAACGAACGGGTAAGAAATACGTGATGGTTGGTCAAATAGTAAAACCACTATACGAAACATCTAGATTATATAAACTTTAGTTACTCTCCAAACAGATCTAATCTCCAAACGAGACTTATTACTTTGTTTTATCTAAAGGGGTTTAACTTGACTGGTTTTTTCACCCCAAAAAAAAAAGTATAAATTCTCCAACAGAAAGAGAATTGTATTCAGATATATAACAAGTTACTTAACAGAATGAAAACTCAAGCAGTTCAGTATTGAGACTTTATGGGAGAGGTAGATAAAAATAGTAAAGGAACAAAAGGATTTCAAGTTAGGGAGATAGTTTATAAAATCTCCACGAGGTTAGATATAAACTATTAAGATTAATAACTAACGGAATAGTTACATGTATCCAGTACTTGGAAATAAACTCACCTCTCTATAATGATACTTGTACAATAGAACCCATTTTCTCTTGACTATTCCTCTCTAAAGATTCCCTCAGTCAGAATCATTTCCTCGCTCCAGACTGATACAGTATAAGTCGTACTTCTTCTTACGGGGACCCCTGTCTGACGACGAATCCAGTGCTTGACTTCCAATCTTAGAGTTCATTACCCAATAAATTAACTTATTAATTATACCCGGTTTGTGAAGAACTTAAGAAACGGATATAATTGATTCAATTTGAAGTATCGTTAAAACACTTCATTTTTGTAATTATATGTTTCTGTTTCTTCCGTTTCATATTCTACTATTTGTTTCTAGTGTGTCACTCACACACCGGTCTTGAATTTTGGTCCGATATACCGTGGTCTCAAATAAAGTAATTTATGGATGATTTGTCGTAGACTTTAACCCGAGACTATCGTTAATTGGTACAAGGTTCTTTTGAGTGACAGTAGATGGTAAAAGTAAGAATCTCTTCTACGGACAAGAGACTCCCGAGTCACTATTCAACGTCTGCTCCAATCAAAAAGGTCGTGATAAAGGAAAAACGGAACATCTCAACGATATTTATCTGAACGAAAGATTTTATACCAAGATCCTCTGATTAAACTACACGAGTACATACATCGGTTCATCCCAACTCTGTCAAGAGAAAATGCCATCAGATCAAAAATTTTTTATTTGATTCCGTGAGGTGTTGTGACGACAGTAAACAACAACAACAACAAAAAAATTATAAACATCCGGATTTAATTAAAATAAATATATTCATTTATTTTATTTATATGTGTGTGATCTATAGGTTGATCTACCATTCGAAAACAGGAGAAAAGATTGGTCTAATATAGTGTCTTTATTAGTTAAGTCAATAAATATAAATATTTGTTCTTTTCAGAATCCAGGTCTTTAAGACATGTTGAACAAATGCCGATGTTTTAAGAAGTCATTCCCTTATTCCTATTCTCGAGTCGTCCCGCCGAGGACCCGGTGAATAGAAACAAGATATTGTAAGTGTACCATCCAAATTTTTTTTCATCGAAGTATAGAATCCGTGGTATTAAAACACTAAGTCGGGTTCTATATCGGAACTATTCTTTATCAGTATAAGTTCTATTAACCTCACTTTTAATTATACAATATAATTTTTCATAAATCCAAATTATAACAATAGTCTCTTTTATATGATTACTGTGTTAAGTACTTCGAAGTCGGTCCCTCTCTTTTTAGAAACCAAACAGGACTCAGACTAGTGTCCGTATCTCACATATCGTACATCTATCTTGTAAATTATGGATCAATGTGACGTCCATTCTAAACGAACTTGACAGACGAAACTATTGAGTGTACAACCGTCCTTTTGGTAAGTGTGTATTATTAATTTTCACGAAAGTCAAGTCAACGAGTCAACACAGGTTGAGAAACGCTGGGGTACTTACCGTCGTGTGGTCCGGAGGGACAGGTAGTGGTTGAGTGTTCCAAGTGAGTCTGAGTGCAGGTAACTCAGGCACTCCGGTAGGTCGGTAGAGTAGGAGTCAGCAGGGGAAGAGGAGGACGGGGGTTAGGGAGGGTCGTAGTCTCAGAAAAGGTTACTCAGTTGAGAAGCGTACTCCACAGGTTTCATGGTCTCAAAGTCGAAATCGTAGTCAGGAAGGTTTCTTTTGGGTCCTGACTAGAGGAAGTCTTACCTGACCAACCTAGAGGAACGTCAGGTTCCCTGAGAATTCTCAGAAGAGGTCGTGGTGTCGAGTTTTCGTAGTTAAGAAACCACGAGTCGAAAGAAGTGTCAGGTTGAGAGTGTAGGTATGTACTGATGACCTTTTTGATATCGGAACTGATCTACCTGGAAGCAGCCGTTTCATTACAGAGACTAAAACTTATATGACAGATCCAACCAGTATTGATAAGAAGGTTCCTCTTTCGTGAAATCTAAGTCTGTTTGGAACTGATCTTACAACTAGCAAGGTACATGATAAACACACTGGACTGGTGTAATCAATTGTTACGGAGTCAAAAAAACACTTTACCTCCGGTTATACTTGTACTAACAACGTGAGTTAATTTATAAATTTCTCGAAATATCAGAGACTGTATATAATGTATCGAATTATTTTTATTATAAAATCATGGAAATAACAACCATAATTTACAAGTTACTTGTTTAAAAAGAGTCTCCACAAGATGTCCCAAACAGTTACCCGTCTCATAAAAGAGGAAGATCAACATATCCGAAAGCCCCCTCTTCCAACACTTCTTTCAAGTCAATTTCGTTATTAAAACTTTATACGAGACCCCTCGATGTTCCGATCTTTTACATGTTCGAGAGTAAATGACACAACAATTTATTTACGTACACCCTTTTATATTTTATAACGTTCTTTTTAATGATTGTTTCTTCTAAGATTCTTGAAAATTTTATTCACATTCTCTTCGACATTTGTACTGTTAATCTAGACTTCCATCTAATAAATCGTCAAATACATCGTCACTTGAAACTCGTTCTACATTCATTTCTAGAATACACACCTCTTTTTAGATTACCTGAAGGTTTACACTGATTCCCGAGATCTCTTGTGAATCTTAACACTCGATTGTTTAAGTTTTACCGACTGATGGTTGTATAAAGAAATCGACTTTATTTTTAAAAACGAATGTTTAATCTATTATATTCTTGTACATGTTACCAAAGATTTTTTCGACGATAAGTAAGAAACGACGATTCAGCGAAATCAGCACAGGCTGAGACACGCTGGGGCATCTACCGTCGGGTGGTCCGAGGGGGCAGGGACCCTAAGAGGTCCGTTCTTGTGACCTCACCCGACGGTAAAGGAAGAGGTTACGTAATTTCACTTTTCACTTTCACTTCAGTGAGTCAGCACAGGCTGAGGATCGCTGGGGTACCTGACGTCGAGTGGTCCGAGGAGGCAGGTACCCTAAAAGGTCCGTTCTCATGACCTCGCCCCACGGTAGCGGAAGAGGTCAGAGTCAGATGTCCTGAGGCTTACTCTCAAGGTTCTCGCAGCCCCCGTCGGTACGCGGGTGGAGGAGTTGTTTTTACGTAAGGGAAACAGAGGCGGTGCGCAGGTGCTGGGCACCCACAGAGATAACGTGTTGATCCCAGTTCGGTCCTCGTTTGCTCGCTACTCGTAGGGATGGGCGGTGGGCCGGCTTCGGTGCCCCTTCGCGCGGGGCCGAGGTCCTGACGGTGGGGTTGGAGAAGGGGGCCACCGAGGATGGCCGCGTGGTCGACGCCGCCCGTGGTCACTGTCGTTTATAATCTATTTGTGTACGAATAAACTTTGTGGGACAATAGTCCCAAACGTTACAGAAAGTTCAAAATGAGTCTCTAGAGTGACTAGACTCATCAGTACTTTTTTTTTACGTAGTAAAATTTTTATTGAAACCCGAAGGGAGTATCGAGTCAGCCATTTCTTAGACGGACGTTACGTCCTCTGGACCCAAACTAAAAACCCAGTCCTTCTAAGAGACCCCTTCCTTTACCGTTGGGTGAGGTTATAAGAACGGATCTCTTAGGGTACCTGTCTCCTCGGTCCGTCCGATGTCAGGTACCCCAGTGTTCTCAGTCTGTACTGAATCATTGATTTGGTGGTGGTTTTTGATTGAAATCCATTAAATAATATCAGATCTTAGATGGTAGTCAACAATTGGAAACACAGTCGTTTCCAATCGTAAAACCACCAGTCACTACTACAGACACGAACACTACGAACGAAAACATACTGTATTTACTACAGAAGCAGGACAAAAGATGGTTTCCCTATATTCTAAAGTCGAGTATTTAAACAATCAAACAAGTTAAGTATTTTTTGTTTTCGTTCAAAGACCAACTTATGAAGTAATAAAGTATAAAATATTATTACTGTTTACATTAAATATGTTCCATTTTTTAAATTGTAAGGTATTAGATAACTAAATAACTCCTCATAAAGGGTCCAATTCGGTTCTTACCCGATTGGGCGTTCCTTTTCATATATGTTCCATGAAAATTTAATTAATCTAACATATTCTATCCTTCAACGGGTCGATCTCTAAAGATATTAAGGGGATCCTTTTCACAGAGATTAACAATCGGAGGGTGACTAGACCCCTTACAGTGGAAAGTACTGACTGCAAAAGGACGAAAAGTGACGGTGAATACTGTTACCATAAGTATCAAGTCGGTCTAAGAGGAAGAAAAGAAAGGATGAGATGTTAGATTTATAAGTAACTTCGATAATGTTTCCGTTAGTAAACCATCTTTAGAATTAACGGTGTTATCCATCTTTGATAGTTACTAGTATAGTACTATATATGTGACTTGTTTGTCTGCCTTACTTTCGTACGAAAAGGTTATTTTAAAAGGAAGTCTTAATGAAGATTTTACTACATACGGATGTTAGTACTCACGTATATAAGTTCATGAATTCTTACCATGTTAAATATCTGCTTCCGTTATATTAGGGCACTTATCTTGTCTTAAACACCAATCTGTCGGTTCACAAGTTTAGAACGGGAATTTACTGTAAAAATCGTGTACTTGGATCTGTATTTTGATCTTGATCGTAAAGTTAATAGTTATGACGAGAGAAGGTGGTAGACGTTTGTCTCTGGATCCCTCAATGGTGAAATGGTTCTCAGGAGGTATATCATTATAACGGTAATGTAATAATAATAATGTCATACACGATTAAAAAGGGAGGAGTAATAAGATTTTGTCAAACATGTATAGAGATCAAATTAAGAATAGAATAACGATACAGAGAGGGAAGAGAGACCTTATTTATACCTTGTATTATCTCCACTTAACTTTATAAACGATTCACTTACTTATTATTCCATACTTCGTTACAATTAGACAAATATATATAGTTTATACTTATTATAACAAAATATAACTGATATTCCACGTTTGTTTTTGTTTTTTAAAAGATATAGACTTATATAAAAATAAATTTACTTTATATTTTGACCGTAAGTTTATTTTTAGTTTATGATAAATCCAAATCATGACAGTATACTAATATTAATTTATGTAAATCGTAGTATATAATTTTACTAAGTGAGACAATAAACTATTGAAATTCGTAAATTTTTGTGTTATCTTTTACCGAAATTTTTATATCAACCACGGTCATGTATATATGTCTGTCGAACTATTTCATCTGTCTTTTAATGGTAACTTCATTCCTACTAAGTCCAAGTTTAGTTTAGAAAATTCAAACTGTATATTCTCTTACTTCTACCTCATGTCTTCTTTCCGTATGGTTCTCTGTTACTCCCTTCAAACTACGTTTGAACTTAACCTCTTTTTTACCTCCTTTTTAATCGTTCTCTCTACTTTGTTTCCGTGCTAACTTGATTTCTATGCCTCTGTTACTTCATCATCTTTTTACCGTTTTTGTTCCTTTCTTTGGAAAAGAGAAAAGTACATCTTGATGACACCCACCGGTTGATCGGAAACATTTCTCCCAAGCGTGTTAAATTTAGTTTCCGATTCAGTTAAATACCACGAAAACTGGGGTAGACCTTTCACTACCACTCTATATTCATTCTGTTTTTGTCAACCTAAACGACATTGATTCTCACCCAAAACCTTCCAACCAAAAAAACAAACAAAATCGTCTATAATATCAGAAATTTATACGTCTTCCCCTCTAGATCCTTAACGTACCCTCCTTCTTTCTTTTTGGCTTCCCTCTCCTTCTTTAAAACTCCGCCCCTCTCTCCTCTCGACACACCCATACACTTCAGAAGACAGTGTGATCTTGTATCTAATACATACAGGTGTGAACCCACTCACTACAAGCCCCTCGGAGAGCCCCCTGTCCTTGACTCTGCGTGTGGACCCTACTACATCATCTTATAGTCCGGTCGTATCGTTCCTAACACACTGTTCGGCATTTACTCGTTTACATTGGTCGTCAGTAATACATTCTGGGATAAAGTGGTGTCGACCCTATCCACAAGTCAGTTAATCTAACTCGTTTAGATTTTTCTATCCGTGGACCCAACTGTAGGTCGAATTTCACTAAACTCTATCCATGTGTAACATTTTATGAGTTCATCACACACAGTCGATAACGATCTTTACTTGGTGAATAAGTTTGTGTGTTTTCTTTCGACTACAGATTCTTCCCAATTTCGAATAAAACAAAAATTGATAAACTTATCGTTAATAATCATTGGATTAATAGGGTTCCCTTGTAAAGTACGTTTCTACCCAAGCTATTTCCTGTCTTTACCATACCTGGATTATCTTCGTCTTCTATAATTCTTCTCCATCGTTCTTATGTGTCTTCTGGACATGTTTTTTTCTAGCAGTACTGGGTCTATTAGTACTACCACACTAGTGAGTAGATCTCGGTCTTTTGGACCTCACACTTCAGTTCACCCTGAATCTCTCGTAGTGATACTTGTTTCGATCACCTCCACTACCTTAAGGTCAACTCGATAAAGTTTAGGACTTTCTACTACGACACTTTCACGACTTGAGTTATACGGTCGTTTAAACCTTTTGAGTCGTCACCGGTGTCCGGACCTTTTCCAGTCAAAAGTAAGGTTAGGGTTTCTTTCCGTTACGGTTTCTTACGAGTTTGGTGACGTGTTAATATGAGTAGAGTGTGTGATCATTTCATTACGAGTTTTAAGAGGTTCCGTCTCTTGCACTTGAATCGTTATGCACTTGGTACTTGAAGGACTACAAGTTCGACCAAAATCTTTTCCGTCTCCTTGGTCTCTAGTTTAACGGTTGTAGACGACCTAGTAGCTTTTTCGTTCTCTCAAGGTCTTTTTGTAGATAAAGACGAAATAACTGATACGGTTTTAGGAAACTGACACACCTAGTGTTATTTGACACCTTTTAAGACTTTCTCTACCCTTATGGTCTGGTGGACTGGACGGAGAACTCTTTAGACATACGTCCAGTCCTTCGTTGTCAATCTTGACCTGTACCTTGTTGTCTGACCAAGGCTTATCCTTTTCCTCATGTAGTTCCGATATATAACAGTGGGACGAATAAATTAAATATACGTCTCATGTAGTACTCTTTGCGACCTGGCCTTCTTTGTGTTCTAACGACCCTGTTTATAGTCATTGGAGTCTACACGTCTCCTGTGGTGGGAATACCGTCTTTCACTTCTCCTTGATTTTTCGGAGAACTACTTTCACTTTCACCTCTCACTTTTTCAACCGAATTTCGAGTTGTAAGTCTTTTGCTTCTAGTACCGTAGGTCAGGGTAGTGAAGTACCCTTTATCTATCCCTTTGTCACCTTTGTCACAGTCTGAAATAAAAAGCCCCGAGGTTTTAGTACCGTCTACCACTAACGTCGGTACTTTAATTTTCTGTGAATAAGGAACCTTCTTTTCAATACTGGTTGGATCTATCGTATAAGTTTTCGTCTCTGTAATGAAACGGCTGATTCCAGGCAGATCAGTTCCGAAACCAAAAAGGTCATCAGTACATACCTACACTCTCAACCTGACACTTCTTCCGACTCACACCTTCTTAACTAAGAAAACTTGACACCACAACCTCTTCTGAGAACTCTCAGGGAAGCTGACGTTCCTCTAGGTTGGTCAGGTAAGACTTCTAGTCGGGACCCTAAAGAAACCTTCCTTACTACGATTTCGACTTTGAGGTCATGAAACCGGTGGAGTACGCTTGTCGACTGAGTAACCTTTTCTGAGACTACGACCCTCCCTAACACCCGTCCTTCTCATCCCCTGCTGTCTCCTACTCTACCGACCTACCGTAGTGACTGAGCTACCTACACTCAGACTCACTTGAGGCCCTCAACCACTACCTGTCCCTCCGGACCACACGACACTAAGTACCCCAACGTTTCTCAGCCTGTGCTGACTCGCTGACTTGACTTGACTTGACTTGACTTAATAGGAAGGTTTAGAAAATTGGTCGATTCGAAAAGATTAGAAAAAAAAAAAAAAACGAGTTCCTGGGTCGGAATCAGTGCCGTTCTCATCACTCCTACTAGGTCCAGATACGATGTAGTCGTTTCTGACGGGACTGAGTTCGTCTATCGACCATGAAGTGGGTGATCACTTAAGTCAAAAGTTTTCATCAAGTGGTAGACGGGGAAAGGATTTCCATTGTGTATCCCCCAAGGATCAGATGAATAAAAATTTATAGTACGTTTGAATATAGACATCCATTAAAACCTCCGTGTTAGATAAAATCATATAAATGGACGAAGTACGACAAGTTTGTTTGACCTGAATCATGTCAAGATACGTAGTTACTATTAGGTGTTACCTGATTTGAGCTTATTATCGTTTCAAATCAAAAGACTTTGGAATTGGAAATTAGGTCAAAATTGACTAACAGGTCTTTAACAGTTCCCTCGACTTAATCTTCTTTGTCATCAATTGTATAAAGGTAAAATTATTCGTGAATTAACTTCACAAGTGACATACGACTTTTTCGTGTTCAGTGTTAATGGTATTTCCCTTAACTGAGTAAACGGTAGAGAGAGATATATAATCGTATATCGAATATATTTAAGTAGAAAGAAGACCCTATGTTGTTTTTCCTTTGAAACAAAACAGAGGCTCATGACGATTTTATATAAACCACTCCATTCAAATCTAAAAAGGTAACGGGAGACTATTTTGGACCCTGATGTCTGAGAGGTGTTAGTATAGAAAGACCAGTAAACCTGTAATTTTATAAAAGTCATGAAATTCGATATTTGTGTCAGAGTTGTACCTCCGAGTTTAAAATGCCAGGGTCTTTTACTAGTTTCGACACTTGAATGAAATTGCAGACCGGGAAAGGAGAGGAGTGTCGGTCCCAGTATGTATCGTCCCTTCTACGAAGGAAGAGAGAGAGAAGAGTCTCCTACAGGAAGGACGCGACCTTGACGGACCAAACGCGGAGCGGTGTAAGCGCGAGTCCCTCGGCCGGCACCTCTCTTCCCTGGCCGGAAGGCACCGTCACCGACACACACTGACAGAGAGTGCCGTCAGGACCAGTAAGTCTCCGGGGACAGGGGTCGGACGAGGACGCCACTGCGGATGTCTCGACGCTACAGGGACGAAGAGGTCCGCTCGGAAGAAGGGTGTGGGGTTCAAAAAGCACGTCAGGTATGAGTGCAGGTAGTACAGTCACTACGATAGGTCGGTAGAGTAGGAGACAGTAGGGGAAGAGGGGGACGAGGGTTAGGGAGTGTCGTAGTCTCAGAAAAGGTCACTCAGTTGAGAAGCGTACTCCACCGGTTTTACGACCTCAAAGTCGAAATCGTAGTAAGGAAGGTTTCTTTAGGGTCCCGACTAGAGGAAGTCTTACCTGACCAACCTAAAGGAACGTCAGGTTCCCTGAGAGTTCTCAGAAGAGGTTGTGGTGTCAAGTTTTCGTAGTTAAGAAGTCGTGAGTCGAAAGAAGTGTCAGGTTGTGAGTGTACGTATGTACTGGTGACCTTTTTGTTATCGGAACTGATCTGTCTGGAAACAACCGTTTTATTACAGAGACGAAAACTTATACGATAGATCCAACCAGTATTAAAACGAAAGTTCCTCATTCGTAGAAAACTAAAGTACCGACGTTAGTGGTAGACGGTACTAAAACCTCGGGGGGTTTTATTTTAGACTGTGACAAAGGTGACAAAGGGGTAGATAAAGGGTACTTCACTACCCTGACCTACGGTACTAGAAGTAAAAGACTTACAACCCGAAATTCGGTTGAAAAAGTGAGAAGAGAAAGTGAAAGTAGTTCTCCGAAAAATCAAGGAGAAGTGAAAGACGGTATTCTCACCACAGTGAACGTATAGACTCCAATAACTATAAACAGGGTCGTTAGAACTAAAGTCGAAAACAAAGAAGGTCGGGTCGCAAAGAGTACTACATGTGACGTATATTCAATTCATTCGTCCCACTGTTATATGTCGGGACTGTATGAGGAAAAGGATAAGCCTTGGTCAGACAACAAGGTACAGGTCAAGATTGACAACGAAGGACTGGACGTGTGTCTAAAGAGTTCTCCGCCTAGTCCACCAGATCATAAGGGTAGAAACAAATTTTTAACTCCCGTAATTTTGAAACCGAAAGACTTAGTGAGTCTGAGATCAGTTTTTTGTCTTTGGTGTAAACGATAAAGTTTGATTTGCTTAAAGTATGTGCTCTATGTTATATTTCAAAACCTTGGAGATTTTCTTGGTTTTACTCTCTCCGTACGATCTCCTTATCTTTACTACTGTCTTATAATGGGACTTTAGTCTTTCGGTGTTTACAGGAACTCACCCTCGGTCCTAAGACACGGAAACGACACACCAACATCCACGTCGCCTTAGTCAATGACAAGTCAACGGTTCAGTACAGGCTGGGAAACGCTGGAGTACCTGTCATAGGAACGGTCTATGCAGTTCTTATGACGTCACCCGACAGTAAAGGAAGAGGTCCCCTAGAAGGGGTGGGTCCCTGACTTGCGAAAAGAGAACACAGAGGATGTGACTCTCCGTCTAAAATGAATAAATAAACGAATAACGGACAGAGCGGTTGATCTTACACTCAAATTACTCCCTAAACAGACAAACAAAGTCATATAGAACAACTCCCGAAATAGAAGTAACAAGTCTTACTACCTGACGTTATTCTTCTAAGAATTATTGACAAATTACTAATTTTTCGAGTCATAAATTAATATCCACACAAAGATCTGAAATACAAGATACGTTACTAAAATGGACAGGATTAAACATTGTCGCGACACCAAATATTTAATGACAATAGAGACATCACCTGAAATTATAGACCTTAAAGTTTGTAGGAAAATTTTGATTTGAAAATAAAATCTTATTAAAATCTAAATGTCTTGTGAACACTTCAATCACGTAATCCCAACGATTTGTGGGATGAAGGTCAAATTATTATAATTATAAAAATGTAACCATATCTTAGAATACAATAATAATAGATTTCAATATAGAACTCAAAAATAGATCACGGAAAAATAAAAAAACTTGCTCTTTAGTGAGGTACTATGGTGTAACGTAAATAGAGTAAAGAAACCGAGAAGAACCGATACATTCAATGTGTCTGAAGACAAAAGAAAAATTTAAAATGAAATGTTATGATATAACCAAAAGGGTATGTAGTTGTACTTAGACGGTACCCACATGTACTCAAGGGTTAGGACTTACGGGGAGGGTGAACAAACACAAGAGCTACTGACATCACTTGACTTACAAACACAAGGGAGTTTAAATGCAAAACTTAAGAATTGAAGGTCGCCCTCACATAATTCTTCACCCCATAAAACGTTCAGTAATTTAGTAAAATTACACGAGAGTACTTACCTTAATTACGGAACATTTTCTCTGGATCCTAGGGAATTAGGAACATTCCTGTGTCACTTTTCTCTCGTTAGGTACTTGGTCCTTCACTTGAGAGTAATCTATAATTCAGATGACCTCAGAACTAGAACCTGTAGGGTCGGAGATCTTGGCTCTCTTTAAAGACAACAAATGTTCGATCGGTCAGTCACCATAAAAATAATGTCGACGACTTCTACCTAATTCTGTCAATTGTAGTGTCAAAACTCCTTACAACCAGCCCATGAAACATCTGAAAAAGAGATAAATTTTATAAAAACTACAAAAAGAGTACTAATCTGACCTCAATACTCAACAACCTTCTTTTTAGTACCTCCTTTTCACGAGAAGAGTAATATATGGTTCCCCGGAGCTATAGACATACTGTAGTAAGGACTATAGTCAGAACTAGTGAACCACTCCACCACAAACAAGTCAAGTCAAGTCAAGTCAACGATTCAGCACGGACTGAGAAACGCTGGGGTACCTGGTGTCGTGCGGTCCGGAGGGAAAAGTGGTGGTTGAGTGTCTCGAATGAGTTTGAGTACAGGTAACTCAGTCACTGCGATGGTTTTTTAGAGTAGGAGACAGTAGGTGAAGAGGAGAAAGGAAGTTAGAAAGGGTCATAGTCCCAGAAAAGTTTACTCAGTCGAGAAGGATAATCCACCGGTTTTATAACCTCAAAGTCGAAGGTGTAGTCAGGAAGGTTACTTATAAGACCTGATTAAAGGAAATCCTACCTGACCAACCTATAGGAACGTCAGGTTCACTGAGAGTTCTCAGAAGAGGTTGTGGTGTCAAGTTTTCGTAGTTAAGAAGTCGCGAGTCGAAAGAAGTTTCAGGTTGAGAGTGTAGGTATGTACTGGTGTCCTTTTTGATATCGGAACTGATCTACCTGGAAACAACCGTTTCATTATAGAGACGAAAAATTACATGACAGATCCAACCAGTATTGAAAAGAAGGTTCCTCATTCGCAGAAAAATAAAGTACCGACGTCAGTGGTAGACGTCACTAGAACCTCGGGGTTTTATTTCAGACTGTTACAAAGGTGACAAAGGGGTAGATGAAAGGTACTCACTACCCTGTCTACGGTACTAGAATCAAAAGACTTACAACTCGAAATTCGGTTGAAAAAGTGAGAGGAGAAAGTGAAAGTAGTTCTCCGAAAAATCAAGAAGAAGTAAAAGACGGTATTCCCACCACAGGAGACGTATAGACTTCAATAACTATAAAGAGGGTCGTTAGAACTAATTTCGAATACGAAGTAGGTTTGGTCGTAAAGAGTACTACATGAGACGTATATTCAATTTATTCGTTCCACTGTTATATGTCGGAACTGTATGAGGAAAAGGATAAACCTTGGTCAGACAACAAGGTACAGGTCAAGATTGACAACAAAGGACTGGACGTATGTCTAAAAAGTTCTCCGTCCAATCCACCAGACCATAAGGGTAGAGAAAGTCTTAAAAGGTGTCAAATAACACTAGGTGTGTCAGTTTCCGAAACCGTATCAGTTATTTCGTCTTTATCTCCAAAAAGACCTTGAGAGAATGAAAAAGTTACTAGGTCACCTACAGCCGTTAAACTAGAGACCAAGGAGACGGAAAAGATTTTGGTCGAACTTGTAGTCCTTCAAGTACCAAGTACATAACGACTTCGGACCGAACCTCTTAAAACTCGTAATGAAATGATCGCACACTCTACTCACGTTAACACGTCATCAAACTCGTAAGAAACCGTAACGGAAAGAAACCCTAACCTTACTTTTGACTGGAAAAGGTCCGGACACCGGTGACGACTCAAAAGGTTTGAACGACCGTATAACTCACGTCGTGAAAGTGTCGTAGTAGAAAGTCCTAAACTTTATCGAGTTGACCTTGAGGTAGTGGAGGTAATCGAAACAAGCATCACTACGAAAGATTCCGGGTGAACTGAAGTGTAAGGTCCAACAGACCGAGATCCACTCACTAGTGTGGTAGTACTAATAGACCCAGCACTTCTAGAAAAAAACATGTCCAGAAGACACATAAGAACGGTGGAGAAGAAGTATAGAAAACGAAGACAATCCAGGGATGGTAAAGACAGGAAATAGCTCGGGTAGAAACGTACTGTACAAGGGAACTATAGAGATTAAAAGAACTGTTTTAGAGATCTGAAAGGGTAAGATAACAAAAGGAGGTAAAGAAACGTGACTAGTAGTTCCGAAAGAATAGAGAGGAACAATAAGAAACCTTGAGACGTAAGATTACCCATGTAGAAAGGAAAAAAAGGAAACAAAAAGTGAAGAGAAGAAAACAGTGGGTAAACGTACCGGAAGAGTCACTCGGTAAAACGAAAAGACGTAAACAAAAAGAACCCCTACCAGAACTAGGGACAGAGGACATGTTACAGTACTTGGAGACAGGTATCAAGTAGTCCGGCAGACTACACAAACAATCCAAAGAGGTTCATTTCTAGGAGAAAAAATAGGAGAAACATATCATATACGAAACCTTCTTTCAGTGACCATTCGACTGTGACTTCTTCATCCCTCGACACGGGAAGAATGAACTCCTACCTCATATATACATTTAACGAACCTTAAGAATAAGTACCCTCTGAACAGATAAGAGAGTGTAATCAAATAAATGGGTTTGTAAATAAATACATACATACTCACGAACCTAAAACAAAATACGACGAGACGAATAAAATTACGAATTTAACAATATCGAAACTGGTAACCTCGTATAATATGGCGGAGGATGAAGGAAAACTGTATCGTGTACTGACGCAAAATCCCAAAAAACTCGTGACAGAATAAAAGACCGTGATTTTTACAAAATCCGACTAGTATATACACACTCACACACACACACACACAGACACACAGACACACACACACGTACATACACAAAAGATGGGATCAGGTTCACCCGTGATCCCGAGTTTATAGAAAGTAAGTGAGTAAAGAGTTATTAAAGACACATGAAACAAAGTTGTAGGTATACCTACAACTACAATAAAGTCCATTCTTTTACAATATAAAGAGAAGCATAAGTAAGTTGTAAAAGGAACAATTCAAAGGAGAGTAATTTTTTATCATAACGATGATACTAACCAAGAAAAGAAGGTAAATATATTGAACAGAAACAATATAAATTAAGTATTTACTTTTAAATAATTTGAATTTACAAGATTATGTGAAAGGTGTAATAAGAAACTGATTAATATTAAAACATTTGATGAAAATCCAAAATGGAGGATAAAATATTGTGAAATAAATAAATACCACTGTTTTGAAGATTCTTTATAATTTATATTATCACTCTAACAAAAGAATAAACACGAAGTCAAAATTATTCGTCTTCTAAGATTTTACTTCCGTTAGGAACTAAGTCACTATCTTAGAACAGTCAAGTCAAATCAGTGATTCAGCACAGATTGAGAAACTCTGGGGTACCTGACGTCGTACAGTCCGAAGGGACAGGTAGTGGTCGAGGGCCTCAAATGAGTTTGAGTACAGGTGGTTCAACCACTACGGCAGGTTGGTAAAGTAGGAGACAACAGGGCAAGGGGAGGGTGGAAGTTGGAAAAGGTCGTAGTCCCATAAAAAAATTATACGATAGATCCAACCAGTATCGAAAAGAAGGTTCCTCGTTCGCAGAAAATTAAAGTACCTACTTCAATGGTAGACGTCACTAAAACCTCGGGTCTTTTATTTCACAGTGACAAGGGTAGCAAAGGGATAATAGATGGGACTTCACTACCCTGGTCTACGGTACTGGAAACAAAAGACTTACAACTCAAAAGTCTGTCGAAAAAGAAAGAGGAGAAAGTGAAAATAGTTCTCCGAGAAATCAAGGAGAAGTGAAAGACGGTATTCCCACCACAGTAGACGTATAGTCTCCAATAACTATAAAGAGGGCCGTCAGAACTAAGACCTAACACGAGGTGTACATCAGAACTGTATGAGGAAAGGATCAAACCTTGGTCGGGTGTCAAGGTACAGCCAAGATTGACAACGAAGAACTGGACATATGTCTAAAGAGTTCTCCGTCAATTCCACCAGACCATAAGGGTAGACCATCCTTATGGTCTTAGAATAGTCAGATACCATTTTTTAACCTTAAATACGTTGTTACCTGTGAAGTTTACATTAAGACTATTATAAAACCCTTAAAATTCTTGAGTGAGACCTTCTTTTTTTCAGTTTTACTTCTCCTGGATGAGATCCATTTAACTATGGAGTTTTTGAATTAACTTGAGTAATGTCGAGATTTGGTGTGTAAACAAAAGTAGTCCTACAAAGATATATAAAGTACATAAATTTTTATTGATAAATATTAGTAATTCAAATAGAAAGAAAAATTCTTCTTTCCTACGGAACAGTAGGTTTACACATAAACCACTTTGTGTCACTTATTCGTTCATGTCCTGTAGTCTGTCCAAATGGTCTAAAAATTTACTTTAATATGTCAAAGACTGTAAAAGGGGATTTTGACATCAATTTATATGTTGAAGTAATAAAGACAGTTACGAATTTATGGAACTAATGAAAAACTTTTAATAAACCCGTAACTATCGAGACGTTTTATGAAGAGGGAAGGGTTTGGGAGTAGCAAAGGTGTACAGGAGGGGATTCTTTGTTTTATGAGAAGGAAAAAGGGTTAGTTTAGATTAAAAATTTTTCTACATTCTAAGTTTTAGTTTATGGTGAAAAGAAAGGGTCTCAAGTAATTATTAAAATTTAGTGTTACGTGTACGAGTTACCGTAAGCAAAAAAAAAAATTTTTACTCGAATAGACTGATAAAATACTCCCTTTTTTTTAGTTAAGTTCCGAAAACTTACCCTGACCCTCACGTCTAGGCTCCTCGTCCCGACCCAGGACCCACCCCACTCCTCGGACGGGGGCGTAACCAAAGAGTCACTACTTGTACTCACAGGTGGCCTGTTGAAGAACTTTATACAATTGTCATAGACAAATGACATATATATATAAAGAATTTATCTAACACTTTATAACAAAAATAAATTTTTGACTCAAACATAATGGACAAACAAAGAGGGAATCTTTCTCCAGTTCATTTCCGTACTACTAAGATGTCTAAAAATTCTTTCTGTAGATAAAAAAAAGGGTTTCTTTAAAATCAAAGACTACCAAATTTCACACCTTCTTACCTATTGTAGTTCATATATATAACATTATTTTCCATTAATAACGACTGAACCAGTAATACAATAACTTACTGACAACTAAACGGTAACGGTGCACCGACTTCCTCCGATATGGTTGTTCTAATGAAATGTGAGTTGCCTTTACGACTTATAACGTCTCCTTCTTAGACTTCATACTCACCTTTCATCTGTCCTAAAATAAAAACTGTTACATTTGAGTAGTGTTAACTAACGACAAATTAAGATGAGAATTACGACTGGGTACTTATTTGAAATTTTCAAGTAGAAGGATTTCTTTCTAATAAAAGTTCGAACATATTTATAATACTATATAAGATATACTTCCAAATATTCATTGTCAGTGTAGTTCACTTACAGTAGTCTTATCAGAATTTCAAGGTAATAAAAGATGTATAGTTTTAAAATGTTGAAAAAGGATACAATTGTTAAGGGGTTGTTGGACTCTTAACATCCTTGGTCCTTGATAAGTTCCTCTTCAAATTAAGAAGTACCTGTGTCATCGAGATAAACAGTGAGGTCGGAGGTTTTTAATGGGTTTCCGTAAAAACAGACTTCGATCCCACGGAAATTCCCTAAACGCGTCAGAGGTTCGTTACCTCACTTCTACACTAATTATTTTCTTGACATTTTGTCCCCGACCGTTCAAAAGATATTTCCTGGTATAACATTTATAAAATCCGAAACACCCGGCATGTTAGAGAGTGTCTTTGAGTTGAGACGGTAACATCGGACTTTCTTGGTTATCTTATTATGTGTTTAATTACTTACATCGATACGGGCTCCGACCCTTTCTAACTCCCGTCCTCCTCTTCCCTCTCTGTCTCCTACTCTACCAACCTACCGTAGTGACTGAGTTACCTGTACTCAGACTCGTTCGAGGTCCTGTATCACTTCCTGTCCCTTCGGACCACACGACGTCAGGTACCCCAGTGTTTCTCAACCTGTACTGAATCGCTGACTTCTTTTTGTTGCGAAGTTATTTTGTAAAAATATGTGACTTTAAACTTAAAGTATATTAAGAGTACACAGTGTTTATAATAAGACGAAAACTCAAAAAAAATTTTAGAAGATTTTACACTTTTGGTAAGGATCGAATCTCTGATGCGTGTTCGTACCTCGTCCGTCTCAGACAAAGAATCGGTAGCGAATGACTGGGGACTATCTTTGCGAACTTACGAGAGTCTTAAACAGGTCATTAACTCGTTAACTACTTTAATTCGGTAGTAGAGAAAGTTTTGTATGGTATAAAGATCAAGGACCCCTCACAATAGTATAACCAGAAGGTTTATACAAAACGGAAAAGAACCTTTGTAATAAAAACCTTTGAAAACTAATCTGATTTCTTCATCTAATAAAAATCTTAAGGACCTGTTTTATATATGGAATGAAAGAAAACCACTCCTTTCTTCAGAAACAAACACTGTTCCTATAGAGAACGAAAAGGGGGTCTGATACCTAAAAAAATTGATCCTCCCCATGTATGTCGTAAAGGTACTTGTACAGAGTAAACGTATGTATAATAGTATATACCTACGTATATATACGGTGATACGATATCTACTCACTTGAAGCCCTCAACCACTACCTGTCCCTCCGGACCGCACGACGCCAAGTACCCCAGCGCTTCTCAACCTGTACTGACTCGCTGACTTGACTTGACTTGACTTGACTACGATATCTACCTGTATTATCAGATATATATCAATTTCATCTTGTACATTCCGTTTTGTTAGATGACTCCCAGTCAGGAAGGAAATCCAGAAATGAAACCGCTTACGTACTAAACTTTCGATTTCGGATGCTTCTTACTTACTCGACCTTTTTATTTTCACTCTACTCATCTTTGTGTCTTAAATAAAACTTATTGAACTCTTCAAAAGATTGTTACACTACCCGACTGGGTTTCGTGACTCTGTCGAGAGGCCATTAACTTTGACCTTGACAGAATAACTTTCGTTGTTTAATAGATACTGAAAATTTTACGTTTAACAAGTAAGCTACAACCGATAATATCTTTTCTAAATCTACAACCGTTCTCTCACACGACAATACAAATAAAATAAAGTCTAAATGTCGTACTTTACGCGTAAGACTTATAAGTCCGGGTTATGTCATAGTAGTTTATTTTATACTTGATAAATTGTTACCAACTTCTTAATAAAAAGTGTAACCTATATCAAAACCGAACAAATTGTATACGGACCCCGAATACAAGTTATCAAACATAAATTTATACACAAAATGACACATATAAGTCCGCGTAACACATATCACTCATTGTTAAGATTTTACGTGTCACGGTACGTTTTAGGTACTGAATTATATTAACTGGACTTTCGTCATTAAGATGTAAAGAGAGAGTTCGACCAGTCGTCTCCTGTCCTACCCTTACAGATAACTCTACAAAATTAGTCACATTAAAGAGGTGGGTTTTAACAACAACCTACCTCAGGTCTTACTGAAAGAAACAGAAGGAGTATAAATAGTTTACAACCTCATTTTATTTTCTCGTTTTTTACTGAACAGTATTTACCTTTCGGAATTTTAATTGATACAAACAGTAAGAGTCAAAAAAAGATTCTGGAGTGTAAACCGATGTCTATACGTCTCACCAAAGGTAGAAAAGTTCTGTGTTACTTTATGCAACAAGTAACCCGGTCAACCGGACGGTTTTAAGGAACCGTTTCCCTTCGAAGACCGGTTGATTGACACCATATTATTTACTAGACTGGTCTAACAGTTACTTAACTCTAGACTTCAATCTCGGTGAAACCCCTACCTCTTTAATCAATGAAGAGAAGTTGAGAACGGGGATTTTCATACTTTCGAGACTTTTCATATGGTGTGTATAGGTCTCTTAATTATGACATAGTTGACTATTACACAAAGAGTAATCAGATTACGATGTTTAATGAATAAATAAAAACTCTGTAAAGTAATAATACATAAAAAATACAGACTAAAATTTATATCGTATACAAGTAAACCTATTATCCCGTGTCAAATTTCTTTTTTATTGTCGATAAATATTAATGTGATGGGTGAGTATAGATGGTGAAATATTATGATATTTCAAAAACTATGAATTTTCAACAAAAAAAGACTTAAACACCTAATGCACAACATACATAATGTAACATAAATGAAAATTATCGAAGTTAATATCGTACTCATTAAGTGGTTCATTTATTTAACAGTATTATGATGAATTTTTAAAATCTCATAAGTTCGTGTTGTTATTATGAACCGGTAAATTAGATAGATGAACAGTTATAGAAGTGTTGAAGTTATATTTAACAAAATTATAGATAGTAACGAAGTAAAAGGTATAAATAAAACATTCTATTGTACTAGATATTTGGACTGTAGATACAATTTAACAACGGAAGTTTCCAAAACATCGATGACAGGTCCATTTAAATAAAAAAAAATTACGGTTTGAGATACTTTCTTGAAAGTTTTAGAAACTACCGGAGGTGACTCTCAGACGTATTTAAGTCATCCCCGACCCGATTATAAACTCAATATACTTAAAAAACACAAGAAATGTTATAGGATAACTACACCTGAAGGATACGAACTCGTACAAAAAAAGTACGTGAGAGAAGTAATGTCACAAGAATTCAAGACAAGATAGAAACCATTCTTTTGAATAAGTGTATTCAATTTAAAACAATCACAGACCATTAGAGACCTACTACCAGAAGATACTTGTGTTCGGTCGGTGAGCAGGTATACGGGTAGGGTTTTAAAGAAGTTATGAGACAAAAATAACGGTCTAAGACCAAGAGTCATTAAAAATTGATGGGGATTATCCTCAGATTAGATCCTATTTACATTTGTATAAAAAGTATTGTATAATAATTTATCTTCAAATTATTTATGGATTGTACACCAGAATCTCTGTTTCCCCTATGTCGGTACGTGCACTGTAGTTTGGGAGAAAAGAGTACCTCAACAGTTACGAACCAATCCCCTCTCCTCTTCTGTGACCTATTTGTTTCTTATTCGACTTTTTTAGTCTATCACCGTGCATGATATCACAATAAATTTTTATCCTTTTAAGTCTATCAATTGTTCTACCGGTGAATTCTAACATACAAGTCTCTGTTGTAGTTTCTTCTCCACTACGAATCAGACTTAGGAGTTGTAGGACTTCCTCAGTCGGAACACTTCTGGTCTTCCTGTGTCCTTTGTCCAGAACATTTACAAAATTTCATCCCTGGTCCAACCATACAAGTTCCTTATATTTCTTCCAGGGATACTGACTTAGAACCATTTATTTTCTCTTTTATACCTTTTGTCTAATATTTCCTTTTCTCTCTAATCCTATATTTACTTATTTTGATACTACTATCCCTTCGGACAGATACCCCAACGTTTTTCAGTCTGTAACTGCTCCCAACCTGTACTGACTCACTGAAGTGAAAGTGAAAAGTGGAAGTACGTAACCTCTTCCTTTACCGTTGGGTGAGGTCACAAGAACGGACCTCTTAGGGTCCCTGCCCCCTCGGACCACCCGACGGTAGACACCCCAGCGTGTCTCAACCTGTACTGACTTTGCTGAATCGTCATCGTCGTCGTCGTATAGAACCGATAACATATATTGTGACGACACTTATGACGCTATGTGCATAGAAAAGTTTGATCACAAAAGTAAAAGAAACCTATATATAAGTCCTCACCTTAACGACTTAGTACACATCAAGATAAAAATCAAAAAAATTTCCTTTGAGGTATGACTAAAGGAATGACCGACATGGTTAAACGTCAGAGTGGTTATCATACGATTCAGCGAAGTCAGCACAGACTGAGACACACTGGGGTGTCTGCCGTCGGGTGGTCCGAGGGGACAGGGACCCTAAGAGGTCCGTTCTTGTGACCTCACCCAACGGTACAGGAAGAGGTTACGTACTTTCACTTTTCACTTTCACTTCAGCGAGTCAACACAGACTGAGAAGCACTGGGGTACCTGACGTCCGATGGTCTGAGGAGGTAGGTACCCTAAGAGGTCCGTTCTCATGACCTCACCCCGCGGTAGCGGAAGAGGGTGGTTATCATATGATCCCAAGTTAAAAACGGTATAAAAGTGATTGTAAAAAAATAAACATCTGAAAAACCACTTCGACAAAAACTACTCACACTCCATTATAGACTAACACCAAAACTGAACGTAAAGAGACGACTAATCACTATAAGTCGTAAGAAAGTACACAGAGAACTGGTAAACAAATAGAAGAAACTTTTTTTACAGAACATAAGGCCAGAAGACGAGTAAAAATTAACCCATGAAACAACAGCAAAAAAAACTATGACTCAACATCCCCGATAAATATATATATAATCTATAACTGGGTAGAAGAGGGTAATCATCCAACAGAGAAGGTATTCAACTACCATGGAAACGACAAGTTTTCGAAAATACAAGTTAATCTAGGGTAAACAAATAAAAACGAAAGTAAAGAAAACGAAATCCCCTGTCTATTGGGTTTTATAACGATGGTAAACACAATTTCACACAAGAAAGATACAAAAGAAGACCTTCAAAATACCAAAGTTCAGAATGTAAATCCAGAAATTAATTAAAACACAAATGAAAAATTACACCACACTCCTTACAAAGACTTCTATCTGGTTCTCAATTACCTAAACTGGGTTCGGATCCGTCTCCTCTAAAAACCGAGTTTTTATAATCAACACGTGTAAAAAGACCCCACTCCTTCTGACGGTCGTCTCGTCCTCCACGGTCACCATTTTTCGGACGCACGGGTACGTCCTCTACATTGTCCACACCCAAGGTAGGGACCTCGTCCCGTACGTCGGGCGAGGACCTCCTGGGGGAACCTGTCTGCACCCGAGATCGGGTGTCCCGACGTTTCTCAGTCTGTCCTGACTTCACCGACTCGTGAGTCCGTGTCTCGGGTGTCTCGCATAAACCCTCCCTCTTTAGTTCTTGGACAAAACCTGTGTGATTGAAGATCTACGGTCATACGATAGGTTAACCTCTATTACCCCGTCGAATGTACTGACCTTTTAATTCTGGCTATCCCTGTCCCCTATGGTCTTCATTTCTGAACCTTAAATAAACGGATATTTTACCGTAGACTTAGGTATTTCAGTCGATGTAATAGATAACATTATGATATATCAAACTTCATAAGTAGATTCAGGGTTGAATACGGTAACAAAACCACTTAAGTCATGATTATATCTGTTGAGTATATTGAGGAACAGAAGTGTCTATGAACTGTAAAAGTTATAATCACCAGAAGTAGAATGAGATGAAACAGTGAATGAGGGTATTGAAGTAAGACCTGGACCCCGGTCCATACTGAGTAGTGAAGTTTTGAGGGTGAGGTGTGGAAGAAAATATTGATGACTCGTTCTTGGGCCTGGTTAGGGTTTGGACGAGACAAGGGGATATACACGAATCAAGAGTCATCACAGACTGAGAACGGTGGGGTGTCTACCATCGGACGGTCGAAGGAGACAGGCGCCCTAAGAGGTCCGTTCTTATGACTTCACCCGACGGTTAAGGAAGAGGTCCCCTAGAAGAGGTGGACCCTTGACTTGGGCCCAGAGGACGTGACCTTCGTGTAAGAAATGGTTGACTCGATATAAGGGGATATATTACGGTCCATTTGTGACGATGGTAATTTTGTGAAGTCACAAACAAAAAAAAATTCAATAAATAGAGAGGATAGAAAGTCCAAAGAAAAAAAAAAAAAAGTTTCTTACCTTGTAAATACTAATTACGCCGGTATTCTTATTTTGTAAACTATATCCTGTTATATGTATTTTCGAAGATGTAAAACTTAATAATACTGGAACCTCTCACCTCAGAGAACCTTAACCAAATTCTCGGGTACCAGTAGTGTCAGTTGTAAGAACTTTCAGATAGACCGAAAAAGTACCGGTGTCTTTTGTCGAAGTCGAGGGCGAGGTCCGTAGGATAATCGTCACTTCCGTCCTCCTTTATCTTTTGCCCATTATCACCGTAGTCAATGTACACAGGGAGACTTAGGTTCTTCGTCCCCGAAAGAAAGGTAGAGGTGAAGTAAAACATCGTAATTATTTCTGGTTTCCCCCGATTATTGACTTACCTCGTACTCAGTCTTTCTATCACTAATATCAATACTCCCTACCTTCTAGTTCCCCTTCTTTAAAAAATAATATTCTCTGTATTAATTAAAATAACCCTTTTTCACTTATCTCTTCACTCTAAACTTTCAGTTGGTGTCACTGTCTCCTTCTCCTCTCTTTACTACTACTTCTTTCTTCTGTGACCTCGTTTGCCTTAATTCTTGGTGATACCCTCTCAACCGAAAGGTGTCCTCTCTCTTAGTGGAAGATTAAGTTGGATCTGACGAAATTGGGACACGTTTTTAGGTGAATTTTAACAGCCTAAGGTATATTTAAGACTGAGAGTTAAGAGCCTTACGAAGACTTTGATAAGAAACTACCGGAAGAAAAATTTTTATAAAATAACTTCATATCCCCTAATGAAATGGACCCGAAGGGACCACCGAGTCTCCAATTTCGTAGACGGATGTTACGCCCTCTGGACCCAAGCCAGGGACCCAACCCTTCTAGGGGACCTCTTCCTTTACCGTTGGGTGAGGTCCTAAGAACGGACCTCTTAAGGTACCTACCTCCTCAGACCACCCGATGTCAGGTGCCTCAGCGTTTCTCAACCTATTCTGACTTGCTGAAGCGAAGTGAAGTGAAGTGAAGTGAAGTATGAAGTGGATATGTCGGGGTAGCACCAAGGACGACGACACATCAGTGAAATCAGGACAGACTGACACGTACTGGGGTACCTGACATCGGGCGGTCCGAGGAGACAGGTACGTCAAGAGGTCTGTTCCTATAACCTCACCAACGGTACGAGAGGAGGTCCCCTAGAAGGGTTGGGTCCCTGGCTTGGACCCAGAGGACGTGACGTCCGTCTAAGAAATGGTGTCTCGGTGGTCCCTTCGGAATAAGTCGGGGTAATGAAGTACCGTTTATAGTCCCTTTTCCACCTTATCACTGTCTGAAGGAGAAGAACCCGACTTCTACTACTGATATCGGTACTTTCGTCTACTAACGAAGAAACGTCCCTTCGATACTGTTTGGAACTGTCACACAACTTTTCGTCTCTCATTACGAAAATGAGACGAATATTTCCAGACATATCAGTTCCGACACCAGAATGGTCACCAGTGCATATCAACTGGTATGCTCTCGACCTGGTATTTCTCCAGTCTCACGGTTTCTTGCCTATGGAAACTTGACACCACGACCTCTTCTGAGGACTCTCATTGAACCCGTCGTTCCTCTATTTTGGTCAGTTAGAATTCCCTCTGGTTACGACTTAAGAGTAACCTCCCTGATTAGGACTTCGACTTCGACGTCATAAAAGCAGTACACTTAGTATACTCCACTTGTCTACCCCTTTACCTACCCCTTTGTTACCTTTGACACTCTCTCTGAAATACAAAAACCCGAGGTTTTAGTGACGTATACCACTGACGTCGGTACCTTAATTTTCTGTGAACGAGGAACCTTCTTTTTGATACTCTTTGGATCTATCGTATAATTTACCGATTCTGTAATGAAACGACTGTTTCCAGACAGATGAGTTTTGATACAAAAAAGGTCATCAGTACATACCTACACTCTCAACCACGTATTACTTTTGACTCGGGGTTTCTTACCTACGAAAACTTGACACCACAACCTCTTCTGAGAACTCTCTGGGAACCTGAAGGTCCTCCAGTTGGTCATTTGGAATTTACTTTAGTCAGGACTTGTAAGTAACCTTCTTGACTTCTCGACTTTGACTCGAGGTTATGAACCGGTGGACTACGTTTATTTACTGAGTACCTTTTCTGGGGTTACCACCCGTTCTAATTGCCGTCCTTCTCTTTCCCTATTGTCTCTTACTCTACCAACCTACCGTAGTGGCTGAACTACCTGTACTCAAACTCGTTCGAGGTCCTTAACCACTTCCTGTCCCTCCGGACCGCACGACGTCAGGTACCCCAGCGTTTCTCAGACTGCACTGACTCACTGACTTGACTTGACTACGTTTGTCGACTGAGTAACCTTTTCAGAGACTACGACCCTTTCTACCTCCCGTCTTCTTCTCCCGTAGTCTCCTACTCTACCGACCTACCGTAGTGGTCACGTTACCTGTACTTGAGACCGTTGGAAGCCCTCTACCACTCCCTGTCCCTCTGGACCGTACGACGTCAGATACTCCAGCACTTCTCAGTCTGTGTTGACCCACCGACTTGTCGTTGTCCACTAAATGTCACAACGTTTGCCGGAAGAGAAATCCAGGTAACGACCACGTAGTCTTAAGAGCGTTATTCACTATAAATAAAAGAGACTTATGAACGGTATACTCTAGAGTTGTTGAGTATAAAAAGTGTTTTATACTTTCCATCTACTAACTTGTGACTGTAAAGGGAAGACTTTAGAAAGGGCTACCGAATACACCATGAATAGTCGTATTGGGTAACAAATTTACAAGACGGTGTTTTAAGTAGTACAGGTTTAAATTAGACTCTATATAGATAGGAAAAGGAGATATAAAGGGTTCAGTAGTTTTTTTATTTTTTATTTTTCTTTGTCTTGACCCTTCGTGTAACCAATGAAGTTATGTCACGTTGGGTGTAACGATACTAGTTCATAGTTAGGATTTATAAAGAGTCGATAAAGTAGGGTGCAAAACTACGGATTCAAGTCTGAAGTAAGTTGACAGGACATGATCAAGTTGTCGTAGGATTGTTCCTCCCAGTAAGACGAAGTTAGGTACGGAGCGTGACTTTGTTTTTGTAGAAGATGAGTTTTGAGAAGTCAACGAGGGGTAGTGAGTGACCTATTAGGACGTCAAAGGGGCAATGAGTGTCCTATCCAGTGTTCTCAGAAAGTACTGTTACTCACCATGGAAACAAGATCAAGAAAATAAGCTTTGGACCAAAAATATACTGACATTTCGAAGAAGACAGAAACGAGGAAAGGAGTGTGATATACACAATCGTTTTGGTTTCGTACCCCTCGAGGACCTCTGTGACGTCATGACACGTTGAGGGCGGAGATGAGCGTGACAAGAAGACTCTAAGTAAGGATGGGACTACAAAACTAGGCAAATTAATAACGATTAAGAGCCTTAAAATCAAACCATGGTGTAAGAAAAAGTCGATAAAGTGCAGATCAGTAATAAAGAGAGGTTTAACAATCGAAAGAGATCGTAGACGTAGTCAAAGTCAGGGGAGTTACGATATTAGAGAAGGTTACCACCTAGAGACGTAATTGAGAAGTCAGACAAGAAAGGAGAGGAGAGGGGGGTGGAGTGGGGAAATGTAAGGTTGTTAAAACGAGATCTGTAAAAGGAAAAGTGGTTCTATCATGATGGAAGATCTTTAAAGGACTCATCGTCAGAAATAAACTACGGGAAATACAGTGAAGTTTCGTACTATTGTTATAGTTTGTGTATGTCATAGACTGTAAACTATCTATGGAAGATTATGAAACGTATACAATTTCGTAAATTAAGACTGTATTACGACACTCCATTCGTACTAATGATAGGGGTGAAATCTCCACTCTTTTAACTCCATGACGCCACAATTAATACAACTCGTCAGTCGTTGACTTTCCCTGTTTGACATGTCGTACGGTCCGACAGAAGTGAAATGACACGTCGATCACCATTTCTTTGGCGATTACGTCCCCTGTGTTCTCTACGTTCAAGTTAGGGACCCAACCCTTCTAGGGGACCTCCTCCCGTCCCGTTGGGTGAGGCCATAAGAACGGACTTCTTAGGGTGCCTCTCTCCTCAGACTACCCGATATCAGGTACCCCAGTGTTTCTCAGCCTGGACGGACTCCGCTTATTCGGTACGCACGTGTGTGATATACACAGGTACATGATGAAGACTACGTGTCTTAATCAAATGTTTGCCATAGACAATGGTAAACGGTCTATGTTTCAGATACTTTTGAATAAGTAATGACTTAAGAGTAGTAACTAGATTTTCGGAAACTTATAGACTACGAGTTTTAAAAAACAATTTGCTGTTTTACTATATCTTGTGATAGGTTTTCGTCTCGTTTTACATAGAATTGTCTCGTGTTCAGTGAGTTATAATTTAACAGTGTTCCTTAATTTTACTTCCTCTTCTATATAAAGAATAGGTGTTCCCGTTACATTACGTCTTCAATCGATGTCGTGTTTATGTAGACCCGTTTGAATTCACTATATCTGTACGTATAAGAGGATAACTGTACAGTTCTATGTGTGTCCACGTTCTTATAGACTTCATTTACTTGGGTCCACCTAAATCAAACTGTTCAAAAGGTACTCAACTTAGTCGTTACTTCCCCAAAAAACATTCAAAAACGTAAATTCTTTCCACATATTGACTCTTTCGTGTCACTTTTGTATATGACATTGTGGTATACCTCCTATTCGATTTTGTAAAAGTAAAAAAATCCATAAATATCGTACAGTATCCAACGTATATTATCAGACTGGGCGATGAGTCTCTACTTGAGTATTTTGAGGAAAAGAAACTGTTCGTCAGGTCCGTACCCGAATTAAGAATAAAAAATAACAGGGTAGCACGAACATGAAGGTGTATACGAGTCGTCATGGGGCGTATGAGACGAGGACCGATAAAGAAGAGAAAAGAAAGCGGGAGCAAGAACAAAATTGTCGTAAGGAACCGAAAAATACGGTGCCTCTTGTTGAGGTGATTGAGAATCGTTGATCGCGAACGTAGAGGTCAGTGAACAATCGAGTAGAGTACGTTGTTGGAGAAAAACTTCACTCCTTCAGCCCGAATGACGAAACGCAGCATTCATAAAACCGCAGATTGAAATTTAATTAACATACCTATAATGTAAACATTCATAAATATAAAATATTTACACTTTATATATTCATAAGTGATATAAAAATATATTGTTGAACAAAAGTCACGAATGGTATATTCCCTTGTACATATTGTACGGTTTTTCCTTATTGACTTACTATTTTGTTAATAATTAATTTTTTTTTTCCATGGATAAAATTTGTCTAAAAAAAAATTGAGAAAGGGTTGCCCCGACAATACTTGAACTAAACTCACTTGGTTTCAAAAGGGATTCATTTAGGGTTACAGGACGAAACACCTCTTCGAGGTAATTGTATTATAAGAGTATTTGTAATAACAGTTTGATTTACTTTCCCAATTCACCGGAAGGGACTGTCATTGTTATACAATAGACATAACTTTGTACTCCGGTATAGAGATCACGTGTACAAATTTATGTTTTCATGTATATGGACACCGCCTGAGTACAACTACATACCGTTTTGGTTATGTTATAACATTTCATTAATTTAAGGTTAACTTTTTTTATTTAAATATAAAATTTTTCATGTATTCTTTGTCTTATTTACCGTTCATCTGTTTCGGATAGTATTATTTTCCTTCTTCCTTTTTTCAGTGGGACAGTACGAAAGTAAACCGGAAAGGAATTTATTGTAGTACATAAGAGATTAAACCCAAAATAGAGAAGAGAAACAGTCTTCCTCTCTTTTAGATCCTGTGTAAAGGGTGTGACGAAGAGTCTTTTTCCAGTCGAGTCAAGTCAAGTCAGTGAGTCAGTACAAGGTGAGACGTCGGGTACTTGACGTCGTGCGGTCCGGAGGGACAGGTAGTAGTTGAGGGCTCCAGATGGGTTTGAGTACAGGTAACTCAGTCACTAAGGTAGGTGGGTAGAGTAGGACACAGAAGGAGAAGAGGAGGATGGGAGTTAGAAAGGGTCGTAGTCCGAGAAAAGTTGTTCAGTCGAGAAAAGTAGTCCACCGGTTTCATAACCTCAAAGTGGAAGTTGTAATCAGGAAGGTTACTTGTGGGTCTTGACTATAGCAAGTCCTACCTGACCAACCTAGAGGAACGTCAGGTTCCCTGAGAGTTCTCAGAAGAGGTTGTAATTTCAAGTTTTCGTAGTTAAGAAACGACGAGTCGAAAGAAATATGAGGTTGAGTGTGTAGGTATGTACTGATGACCTTTTTGGTATCGGAACTGATCTTCCTAGAAACAACCGTTTCATTACAGAGACGAAAAATTATACGTCAGATCCAACCAGTATTGATAGGAAGGTTCCTTATTCGTAGAAAATTAAAGTACGGACGTTAATGGTAGATGTCACTAAAACCTCGGGTCTTTTTATCAGTCGGTAACAAAGGTGTAGATGAAAGGTTCTTCACTACCCTGACCTACGGTACTAGAATCAAAAGACTTACAACTCGAAATTCGGTTGAAAAAGTGAGAGGAGAAAGTGAAAGTAGTTCTCCGAAAATCAAGGAGAAATGAAAGACGGTATTCCCACCACAGTAGACGTATAGACTCCAACAACTATAAAGAGGGTCGTTAGAACTAAGGTCGAACACAAAGTAGGTCGGACCGTAAAGAGTACTACATGAAACGTATATTTAATTTATTCGTCCCACTGTTATATGTCAGAACTGCATGAGTAAAAGGATAAACCTTGGTCAGACAACAAGGTACAGGTCAAGATTGACAACGAAGGACTGGATGTATGTCTGAAGAGTTCTCCGTCCAGTCCACCAAACCATAAGGTTAGAGAAAGTCTCAAAAGGTGTCAAATAACATTAGGTGTGTCAGTTTCCGAAACCGTATCACTTATTCGTCTTTATCTACAAAAAAACCTTGAGAGAACGAAAAAACTACTAGGTCGTCTATAATCGTTAAACTAGAGACCAAGGAGACGGAAAAGATTTTGGTCTAACTTGTAAATCTTCAAATGTCAAGTGTATAACGACTTCGGACCGAACCTCTTAAAACTCGTAATGAAATGATCACACACTCTACTCACGTTAACACACCATGAAACTCATAAGAAACCCTAACCTTACTTTTTAGTGGAAAAGGTCAGGACACCGGTGACGACAAAAGAGGTTTAAACGACTGTATACCTCACGTCGTGAAAGTGTCGTAGTAGAAAGTCCTAAGCTTTATCGAGTTGACCCTAAGGTAGTGTAGGTGATCGAAATAGCATCACTACGAAGGCTTCTGGGTTAACTGAAGTGTAAGGTCCTACAGACCGAGATCCACTCACTAGTGTGGTAGTACTAATAGACCCAGTACTTCTAGAAAAAACATGTCAAAAAGACACATAAAAACGGTGGAGAAGAATTATAGAAGACGAGGACAATCCAGGGATGGTAAAGACAGGAAATAACTCGGGTAGAAACGTACTGTACCAGGGAACCATAGAGATTAAAAGAACTTCTCTAGAGATCAGAAAGGGTAAGACAACAAAGGAAGATAAAGAAACGTAATTAACGACTCCTTTAGAAAGAATACAGAGGAACTATAAGAAACCTTGAGACGTAAGTTTACCCATATAGAAAGGAAAAGAGGAAACGAAAACCGAAGAGAAGAAAAGTGTCGATAAACATTCCGGAGGAGTCTGTCGGTAAAATCAAAAAACGTAAAGAAAAAGAACCGCTACCAGAACTAGGGACAGAGGACATGGTACAGTGTTTGAAGACAGGTATCAAGTAGTTGTCAGACAGATAGTCTAGATCAGGGAATTTATATAAAGAGTAAAAGTGACATATTAGTATTCCCTAAACTAAATCCAGTATGGACTTACCAGATTACCAAAGGGGGTTAAAGAAGTTATATTCAGACTTAAACCATTATTTCTAAAGTACTAGACTCGGTGTCAGGTGAGGGACAGAACAAAAACGACTGACATATCTCGAAGAGGTATAAACCGACGTTTCTTATATTAGTCAGACTAAACCACAACCGATAGACCACTACAGGTACACATCTCAGAAGAGAACACAACAACCTTCTCCCACAAACGATACTGGTCACGTAAAAGAACCGTTTTGAGATAATCGGAAACGGGACGAAGTAAGACGTAAGGTTCCGGTTTAAACGGACAATGAGGTCCATAAAGAACTGAAGGATGAAAACGTAAGGTGAGGGGATATCACTTTTCTTGTAGGCAAAAACCACAATCAAGATTTTCAAGAACATCCAGAAGTATCTTGGTAAATTGAAGTCGAAAAAGTCGTAATGACCAGTCCCGTATCTGAACCTAATGACACTATGACTTACCAAACCGAACCGTTGTTTGGCTCTAGTAAGACAATTATAACTCTAACGTAGGTTCATGACGTAAAGTCTGAGAAAACAACTGGTACTACCGATAAGGTAAAGAAGATTCCCTAAGGACGGGTGTCATCATCTACATTACCAGTAGACTCAATTTAATTGGGTAAGGTCAGGTAGAATCAAGCGACTAAGAATCTTATAGAGACAAGTGAACGGTAGAGGACGAACTGGTGAAGGTCAAACGGACCTAAGTACCTGGATAGTAAATTCCAAGAATAAATTTTACGAGTAATATCGTAACTGGAACGAGATAGTGGTCAGTGTAGGTGTTGACCCATAGCAAAAACGAAACCGAGGTAGGGAAGTAAGAAAGACCTCAATAAAGAGGTGACTAGAAGACATCGTATAACCCGTGGATGGTTGGACCCCTCAAGGAGAAAGACATAGGATAGTAAAGCGGAAAAGTATTATAAGTACCCCAAGAGTTCCGTTCTTATGACTTCACCATACGATAAGGGAAGAGGTCACCTGGTGTTAAGACAGTCTGGAGAGGTGGTACTGGGCGGGTAGAACCCACCGGGGTGTGACGTACCGGATCGAGTAACTCAATCTGTTCCGACACCAGGTACACTAGTCTAACCTATCAAAAGACACTGACACCAAAGTCATATAGACGGGAGACTACGGGAGAGAGTCGCGGATGACGACCCTTTTCACATCTTAATATATTTCATCAGATTCGTACCGAGATGAGGAAAGATTTGAGGAAACCCAAAGACTTTAAGGTCGATGTTGGGGATTGAGTATTTGTTAAACTAAATGATACTAAAAGAAAAAACAAAAGATACGTCTTTGAAATGGAGATGAATCCTGATCATCTATAAAGACTTTGATCCTAACCGTTTCACAAAGAAGAGAAATAAGGACCCTCACTCTATAAGCTGACGAGTTGGTCTTACATTTCACTTCTTAGTCTAAGTAACGACATAACGAAATAACTAATAATACCCTCCTTCTTTATTTCGTTACAAGTGGGACACATATTTATTGTATGTTATCGTTTTTCGATTGTAAATAGCTTACACGGTCTACGACAAAATGGATATACTAAATAAACACAATCGAGAAGTATTCACTGTCTATGAGATGGTTCATCCATGGTAGAAGTAGAGACAAAATGTCTATCTATTTGACTCCGATTCAAATTCAGAAAAAAAAGATCACTGAGAATCGATAACTTGTCCTCCCGACCTAAAGTCGGGTGCAGGTGGACCGAGATCTTACATATAAGGATTTATTGTACGATAATTATAGAGTAAGACATAAATTATAGGGTTTGGAGTCTTCTTAAAATTATAATTCATGACAAATTTAAACGTCTTCCTTTACCGTTGGGTGAGTTCATAAAAACGGACCTCTTAAGGTACGTGTCTCGTCGGACCTCCCAATGTCAGGCACCCGACGTTTCTCAGCTTGTGTTGAATCACTGAGTAGTTGGTGTTGGTGACAAATTTAATACATAAGATAATACAAACGATACTAATTGTAATTTCACTTTAAATTACTGGAAACTTGGTATTACATTCGTGTTGTTTAGCTACAAAGTTCACAGGTTTACTTTAAAAAATTGAATATTTTTATAAATACATCAAATTGACTTTAAAATACATTATATAGAGGTGTTTAGAGGAATCAAGAGATGGTTATTTAGAGTAATAAGGTAAAAACGAGAGAGAAACTGAATAGAAAATAATGACAGAGAGATGACAAAATTATGTAGTATAAAACAGGTTGGAAAGAGGTAGTACATTTTTACATAAATTTATAAAAACAAAGAAATACCATAAGAAGGTTCCTTTCCCAAATAAAGAATAAAACTTTCTAGAATCCTTTAATCCTTTTTTACATATAAACGGGTCGGACTATAAAACTTTGTCTTCAAAAAATATAAATCGATAAATTACTGTTACTATCTTATTAACAGTCTCCGTATAACCTCCGAATTATAGTCGTAGTTTACTGAAATAGTGAATTGAAATAGAAATAAAAAATTTAAAAGAGTGAGTTTTTCTTTTTAATTTAAAAGAATTTAATTTAATCAAACTTAACAAAGGAGGGTTGAGTTCGGAGAAACGTCCTAAATATTAACCTTTCTTATGCGTATTTTTAGTCGTTTTCGCTTAACGACAACAAAGGAGGAGACCTCCCGTATGTACTGAAAAAGAATAAAGAAGAATTGTATTTATTCCGAAATTCAAAATTATTCTCTAAGACCTTTCCTAAGATCCTTGTACCGTCTTTAGTTCATTTGTCTGTATGGATGTTGACTGATGAGAAACGTCTCTCAAGTGAAGTCAAGTCAGTGAGTTAGCTCAGGTTGCGAAACGCTGGGGTACTTAGCGTCGTGCGGTCCGGAGGGACAGGTAGTGGTTGAGGGCCTCAGGTGAGTCTGAGTGTAGGTATCTCAGCCACTACGGTAGGTCGGTAGAGTAGGAGACAGTAGGGGAAGAGGAGGACGGGGGTTAGGGAGGGTCGTAGTCTCAGAAAAGGTTACTCAGTTGAGAAGCGTACTCCACCGGTTTCATGACCTCAAAGTCGAAATCGCAGTAAGGAAGGTTTCTTGTGGGTCCGGACTAGAGGAAGTCTTACCTGACCAACTTAGAGGAACGTCAGGTTCCCTGAGAGTTCTCAGAAGAGGTTGTGGTGTCAAGTTTTCGTAGTTAAGAAGTCGTGAGTCGAAAGAAGTGACAGGTTGAGAGTGTAGGTATGTACTGGTGTCCTTTTTGGTATCGGAACTGATCTGCCTGGAAACAACCGTTTCAATCAGAGACGAAGACTTATACGATAGATCCAACCGGTATTAAAAGGAAGGTTTCTCATTCACAGAAAATTAAAGTACCGACGTCAGTGGTGGACGTCACTAAAACCTCGGGGTTTTTCTATTTCAGACTGTGACAAAGGTGACAAAGGGGTAGATAAAGGGTACTTCACTACCCTGGTCTACGGTACTAGAAGTAAAAGACTTACAACTCGAAGTTCGGTAGAAAAAGTGAGAGGAGAAGGTGAAAGTAGTTCTCCGAAAAATCAAGGAGAAGTGAAAGACGGTATTCCCACCACAGTAGACGTATAGACTCCAAGAACTATAAAGAGAGTCGTTAGAACTAAGGTCGAACACGAAGAAGGTCGGGTCGCAAAGTCTTGAATTAGAAGAACACTCATCAAGTCGTAGAATTATTTCTTGTGTTTGAATTATTTGTAAATTTTTTACTCTAAACAAAGAAGGACTTCTGGAACGAGGAGGAGGAACAACTCCGTTCTTCTTCCACTTTTACCCTAGACAAAGTTTGGTAAGAAACAAAATAAAGAAAGAGACATTTAATGTCGACACATCACAGACTATTCCAAAGAAAAATAAACGAAAATTTTGAAGACGACCAATAGACGTCAGGGACTTCAGATATACTTGGGAGACTTCAAGATAATTGATGTCTTGTGGGAGAGAGTCTCTCTAGGACGAAACTGTGTTAGAGTAAACGAGAGGGAATCGAGGAGGGGTGTCCTGTGTATGAAGTCCCTAAAAGAACGGGTCGTTTGTAAAGATAATGTATCACGTGTCCGTCCCAACCAGTTCGTGTCGATGAAAAGATCTACGGGTGAACTAGGTGTCATTTGTGTATACGTACAAACTTTGACGGTAGACAGAGACGAGACTATTCTTTTCCCTGTCAAGTTGTTGTCTTTTTGAATACATACAGTTGGTCCCTTTCCTTATTTTACAATCTGAGAAGGAGTGTGACCACAACAACGGAGAGAGAAAGGAAAAGTTGGAGAGGGGGGTTTTATAGAAAGATACCCCGTTTATATTTGTGGTTAACGGAAAGAACAAGGATAACCTCTCACTATCAACCAATTGGGGACGTTCTGGTTAAACTGTATGAGATTCGTGACCAACTTCTACCAATCCGTGTTTACAAATACTCAATGACGGATATATTTCAAAGAATCTTGGATAATTAAAGATCAGAATCGTGTTAGCACTTTGCAGATCAGTAGTGACCAACTTTGTACAAACTAATACGAGATTTGTAAATTGACCCAAAGACTCTCAGAGGAATATAAGTCAAATGAATGGAATGTACAAAGGTAGGATAAGTAAACGTTTAGTCTCTTCCGTTACCGTGGGGTGAGGTCATGAGAACGGACCTCTTAGGGTACCTACCTCCTCGGACCATCCGACGTCAGGTACCTCAACGATTCTGAACCTGTACTGACTCGCTGAACTGAAAGTGAAAAGTGAAAGAACGTAACCTCTTCCTTTACCGCTGGGTGAGGTCACAAGAACGGACCTCTTAGGGTGCCTGTCCCCTCGGACCACCCGACGACAAATGCGTCAGTGTGTCTCAGCCTGTACTTACTTTACTGAATCGTCGTCGTCATCGTAAATGTCTGTCTAGTTAAAAGAAATCACATTCTAGTCACCCAAACATATGAAGTAATGATGAGTCCGTATTATAAAACTCTAAAATATGACACTAGTTTACTGACACCGTAATAAAAGTATCCATGATATAATTACTGAAAGGAATCTACAAATCACAACTCTTTTCTTGTCCTTCATTTCATAAATAAAAAAAAACACGTCGTGTATTTTATCTCGTTATACGTGACTGTAGTTTTAATGTGAAAACTAATAAAAAGATTTTTAACTACTAATTCAAATATTATAAAGGACACATTTAAGAAAAGGTTATATTAAAAGTGTCTTCTTCTTAACTGGTTCATTAGTATAGGTTTCGTGACATTAGATTTTGATAAACTTTTGTCAAGTTAAATTAAGTCAGCGATTCAACACAGTACGAGAGACACTGTGGTACCTAACGTCGTGTGATTTGTAGGGACAGGTAGTGGTTTAGGACCTCGAACGAGTTTGAGTACAAGTAACTCAGCCACTACGGTAGGGTCGTACAGTGAGAGACAGTAAGGGAAGAGGACGGAAGTTAGAACCGGTCGTAGTCCCAGAAAGTGTGATCAGTCAATAGACGAAGTCCACCGGTTCATGACCTCGAAGTCGAAGTGGTAATCAGGAAGGTTGCTTATAAGTCCTGACTAAAGGAAATTGTAACTGACCAAACTGTAAAAACGTCATGTTCCCTGAGAGTTCTTAGAAGGGGTTGTGAAGTCAAGTTTTCGTAGTTTGAAACCGTGAGTCGAAAGAAATATGAGGTTGAGAGTGTAGGTGTATACTGATGTCCTTTTTAGTATCGAAACTTATCTACCTAGAAGTAGTCGTTTAATAATAGAGACGAAAAATTATACGAGGGATCCAACCAGTATCCAAAAGAAAGTTCCCCGTTCACAGAAAATTAAAGTACCAATGTCAGTGGTAGACCTCACTAAAACCTCAGGTTTTTCTACTTCAGACAGTGATAAAGGTAACAAAGGGGTATATAAACGGTATTTCACTACCCTGGTCTACGGTACTAGAATCAAAAACCTTACAACTCGAAATTCGGTCGAAAAAGTGAGAGGAGAAAGTGAAAGTAGTTCTCCGAGAAATCAAGGAGAGGTGAGACACGGAATTCCCACCACAGTAGACATATAGACTCCAATAACTATAAAGAGGACTTAGAACTAAGGTCCAACACGAAGTAGATTGGGTCGTAAAGTGTACCACATGAGACGTATAAACCTCTCCCTTTACCATTGGGTGAGATCATGAGAACGGACCTTTTAATGTAGCTACCTTCTCAGACCATCCGATATCAGGTACACCAGCGTTTCTCAGTCTATACTGACTCACTGAAGTAAAAGAAATTTATTCGTCTCACTGTTGTATGTCGGACTGTATGAGGAAAGGACTAAACCTTGGTCAGACAACAAAGTACAGACCTAGATTGGCAGCGAAGAACTGGATGTATATCTAAAGAGTCCTCCGTCCAGTCCACTAGACCATAAGGGTAGAGAACTTCTTAAAAGATGTCAAACAACACTAGGTGTGTCAGTTTCTGAAACCGTATCGGTTATTTCGTCTTCATTTACAAAAAAAGACATTGAGAGAACGAAAAAGTTACTAGGTTACCTACAACCGTTAAACAAGAGACCAAGGAGACGGAAAAGATTTAGGTCCAACTTGTAGACCTTCAAGTTCTAAGTACATGACAACTTCAGACCGAACCTCTCAAAACTCTTAATGAAATGATCGTACACTCTACTCACGTTAACACGTCATCAAACTTGTAAGAAAACGTAAAAGGAAGAAGCCCAACCTTACTTTTGACTGGAAAAAGTCAGGACACCGGTAACGACTCAAAAGGTTTAAACGACCATATAATTCACGTCGTGAAAGTGTCGTAGTAGAAAATCCTAAACTTTCTCGAGTTGACTTTAAGGTAGTAGAGGTGATGGAAACAAGTATCGTTACGAAGAATTCCGGGTGAAATAAAACGTAGCGTCCTAGGGACTGAGATCCACTCACTAATGAGGTAGTACCAAAATACCCAGTAATTCTAGAAAAAACGTATTAAAAAGACACATAAGAACGGTGGAGAAGAATTGTAGAAGACGAAGACAATCCCGGTATGGTAAAGACAGGATATAACTCGGGTAGAAACGTACTTTGCAAGGGAACCATAGAGATTAAAAGAGTTTCTCTAGAGATCAGAGAGGTTAAGATACAAAAGGAGATAGATAAACGTGACTAGCGAATCCTGTCGACAGAATAGAGAGGTACGATAACAAGTCTTGAGACGAAAGTCTATCCATATAGAAAGGGAAAGGGGGAAATGGAAATCGAAGAGAAGAAAAGAGTCGTGAAACATTCCGGAGGAGTCTGTTGGTAAAACGGAAAATGTAAAGAAAAGGTACCGCTACCGGAACTAGGGACGAAAGACATGTTACAGTGTTTGGAGGCAGATATCAAGAAGTCCGTGAGATAGATAGTCTGGATTAGGGAACTTAGATACAGAATGAGGGTGACATATTAGTATTCCCTAAACTAAATCAAACTAGACTTACCAGATCACCAAGAGGGATGAAATAGAAACTTCTGTCTATATAAGTTTTATCCTCTCTTTACTTTAAAAGTGTCTACCTTAACGATATACATTTTAGTACACTTTACACACAATGTCAAAATACCTCATAATAGAAAAGTCATTTTTAAAATTTATTTTACCATAGTATCCTTACGTTTCATAGTACTCTGCTGACTCTTGATATTATACGGGTATTTAACCTGTTGTGCCTTCTACTTAATTAAGGATTTTCATATGTGATATGGTTCTTACTTAGTCCTACTTCATCTTTTATACTTGTCTGACTAATGATCGTTCCTCTGACTGAGTCATTATTTTTGTAGAGTTGTTCGTTTATAAGTCCTGGTATAACGAAGTGACGACTTAGGATAGGTCCAAAGTTTCTTAAATATAGTTAAGAAGAGTTTGAAAACCTTTTTTATTTTCATCCCTTGAGAAGATTCGTGTAAAATACTTCGGTCCTAATGAGACTATGGTTTTAGTTTCTACGGTGTTTTTTCATTTAATATTCGGCTATAAGGACTATTTGTATCTACATTTTTAAGAGTGATTAATAATTGTTTGTTTTAAGTTATTTAATTTTAATATGTCGTACTAATTCACCTTAAATAAACTCACTATGTTTCTACAAAGTTGTGGGTGTTTAATCAGTCATAGTATACGGTGTAATCGTTTTATGCTAGTAGAGTCACTTCACTTCACTTCTCTTCAGCGAGTCAGCACAGGCTGAGAAACACTGGGGTACCTGACATCGGGTGGTCCGAGGAGACAGGTACCCTAAAAGGTCCGTTATCAGGACCTCACCCCACGGTAAAGGAAGAGGTTCCCGAGAAGGACTGGATCCCTAACTCGGGCCCAGAGGGCGTAACATTCTGTCTGCGAAATGGGAGACTTGGTCGACCCTTCAGGACCACCTGAGTTGTCTACGTCCTTTTCGAAAACTATTTCAGTTCGTACGTAAACACTATTTTTGAGATGCAGTATGTCACCCATATCTCCCTTTGTACGGAATTATAATATTTCTGGTATATATTGTTTGTGTCGATTGAAGTGATTATCACCTTTCGACTTTCGAGAAGAAGATTCTAATCCTTCTTCTGTTCCTACGAGTGAGAGTCGTGAAAATAAGTTGTGTCATGACCTTCGGGATCAATGTGTTAATCTTTTCTCTTTCTTTTAGGTAGATTTAACCTTTCACTATTCATTCTGACAGTAATAAACATCTACTGTACTACGATGAATGTCCTTTTAGGATCTCAAGTAGTCGTTTGAAATCTTACTTATTTAAGTCATGTCAACGTCCTATGTTTTAGTTATACGTTTTTAGACAACAGAAAAATATAATTTGTCACATAATAATCTTTGTCTTTAAATATTTTGTTAAGGTAATTGTTAACATGTTTTTCATTTAGGGATTATATAAATTGACTCCTCCGTTTTCTGGATGCGTAACTTTTGACATTCTGAGATGATTTTGATTGACTTCTTCTGTGTTCACCTTTTTATGAGGTACAAGTACTCGACCTTCTTAATTACAACAATTTTACAAGTATGATACTATTAGTTACATGTCTAAGGTACATTAGGGTTAGGGATAAAACTACCATAAAAAGTATCTTTATTTTGTTTTTATGATTTCAAACATACTTACTACTTTCTAGGGTTTATCGGTTTCGTTAGAACTCTTTCTTGTTTATATATCCGTAACGTGTAGGACCAAACTTTGATACAATGTTTCGATATGATTAATTTTGTCGTACCGTAACTGTTTTTTTCGGTGTACCCAGTTGCTTTGTCCTCTCGGGTCTTAATTTGACGTCGTATACGACAGTTGATTTAGGACTTGTTTCTTCGGTTATCATATGTTACCATTTTCCTGTCATAGAAATTATTCACCACAACCGTTTTGATCTATTGGTTCTCGTTTCTTGCTTTGATCTGGTAAAAGAATGTGGTATATGTTTTTAATTTAGTATTACCTAATTCCTGAATTGTATTCTGAACTCTATCATTTCGAGAATCTTCTTTTGTGTCCGTCATTCGAGGAACTGTATCCAAATTACTACTATAAGAAATTAGACTATAGTTTTCGTTTCCGTTGTTTTTCTTTTTATTTGTTCATCTTAATGTACTTTGATTTTACGGTTTCTTACGAGTTTGATGGTGTACCAACGTGAGTAGAGTGTACGGTCATTTCATTACGAGTTTTAAGAGGTTCGGTCCAAAGTCGTTATGCACTTGATACTTGTAGGTCTACAAGTTGGACGAAAATCTTTTCCGTCTCCTTGGTCTCTAGTTTAACGGTTGTAGACGACTTAGTACCCTTTTCGTTCTCTCAAGGTCTTTTTGTAGATAAAGACAAAATAACTGATTCGGTTTCGGAAACTGACACACCTAGTGTTATTTGACACCTTTTAAGACGTTCTCTATCCTTATGTTCTGATGGACTGTAAGGAGAACTCTTTGGACATACGTCCAGTCCTTCGTTGTCAATCTTGACCTGTACCTTGTTGTCTGACCAAGGTTTATCCTTTTCCTCAGGTAGTTCCGACATATAACAGTGGGACGAATACATTGAATATACGTCTCATGTAGTACTCTTTGTGACCCGACCTACTTCGTATTCGACCATAGTTCTAACGACCCTCTTTATAGTTATTGGAGTCTATACGTCCACTGTGGTGGGAATACCGTTTTACACTTCTTCTTGCTTTATCGGAGAACTACTTTCACTTTCTCCTCTCACTTTTTCGAGTTGTAAGTCTTTTGCTTCTAGTACCGTAGACCAGGGTAGTGAAGTACCGTTTATCTACCCCTTTGTCACCGACTGAAATAAAAAGACCCGAGGTTTTAGTACCGTCTATCACTAATTTCGGTACTTTATTTTTCTGCGAATGAGGAACCTTCCTTTCAATACTGGTTGGATCTGTCGTATAATTTTTCGTCTCTGTCATGAAACGGTCGTTTCCAGGTAGATCAGTTCCGATAACAAAAAGGTCATCAGTACGTACGTACAATCTCAACCTGATATTTCTTTCGACTCGTGGCTTCTTAACTACCAAAACTTGACACCACAACCTCTTCTGAGAACTCTCAGAAAACCTGACGTTCCTCTAGGTTGGTCAGGTAGGATTTCCTCTAGTCAGGACCCACAAACAAGTAACCTTCCTGACTACGACTTTGACTTTGAGGTTATGAGACCGGTGGACTACACTTTTAGACTGAGCAAACTTTTCTCGGACTACGACCCTTTCTAACTCCGGTCCTCCTCTTCCCCTACTGTCTTCTACTCTACCAACCTATAGTAGTGACTGAGTTACCTGTACTTAAACCAACCGAGACCCTCAACCACAACCTGTCCCTCCGGACCGCACGACGTGGAGTACCCCAGTTTTTCTCAACCTGTGTTGACTCGCTGACTTGACTTGACTTGACTTGACTTGACTTGACTTTTTGGAAAACATGTTGTTTCCTAGGGTAATTTTTTTACAGTTGGATGACTTACCCTCTTTTATTAACGTTTAGTATATACTATTCCCCAATTATAGGTTTTAAATGTTTTGGGAGTATCTCAAGTTATTGTTATTGTTCTTTTGTTGTTTATAAAGTCAATTTTTACTCATCTTCTAGACTTATGAATGAAAAGGTTTTTCCTGTAAGTCTACCGGTTGTCTATGTACTTTTCTACGAGTTGTATTAGTCAGTAGTCCTTTTACGTTTAGTGTTGGTGTTTGTCTCTAGTGGAGTGTGAAAAATATTACTGATAAAATTTTTCTTTTCTTTGTATTCACAACCCCTCCTACACTTTTCTTTCCCTTGAATACGTGACAACTACCCTCACATTTAAGTAAGTCGCTGAGTCTTTTCGACGTACCTCCAAATAATTGTTAAAATTTTAAATTAATAGAATACTAGGTCGTCAAGGTGAAGACCATAAATAGGTTTCTTTTCTTTTTGTAATTAAACTTTTCTAGAGTGAGGGTACATATAACGTTGTAATTGACGTTGTCAGTTCTTTGTTAGATTCACAGATAGTTTCCTACTCCCTTATTTTTTGACACTTGGAACGTCTATAAAGTGATTCACTTTATACAGTCTCTTTCTGTTTATGACATAATAGAGGAAGTATTTACCTTAGGGGGGGTTTATTTATGTTCGTGTGTCTACGTCTCTTGTCTCTCCGCCAACGTTCTTCGTCCTAACTCCCATCTACTTTCTTTACCCACTTGACAAAACAAGAACAAAAAATCCAATTTGTTTGACTTATTAAAAAATTTACCGATCTTGCATTATATAATTTTCCTTCTTGTGCTACATACACTCTGGTATACAGTGTGTCCTTTTTTGTGATAGAAAGTGTATTTATGTCAGTAAAAAATTTAGTCTTAACGACTCCGATACCTCGAGGTAAACCACTAGATGTATCGAAATAGTCCTTAAACTCAGTAAATGGGTTCGATAGTTACACATAAGAGAGAAAGAGAGAGACTTATAACATTCTAAGACCGAGACGAGTTATTAGTAATACGAAGGGCGGACGATCATCAACTTAGTTATCTCAAACAAGAGATGTACCTAAATTCTTCACGTAGAACTAAAGTTACTTACGAAACATCTTGGTTCCCAAAAATCCCGTACTGATACAATTTATGTCTTGTTGAAATGCTAACTATGATTTAGAACAATTCGAATCTTTGACAATTCTTACGGTACTTATATCTGTTGGGTATTAAATTTTCTACGATCAGGATTACTTTTATTGACAATAACTCAAATTTTTTTTAATTAACTTATAAGTAAGACAGTAATACTGTCATATACACGATCGGCATATTTTGTCCCTTTAGTATATATTAATATAAATTAAAATCGTTGTAGTAATAAGAAAGAACCCGAATGATATAGCTCAGTTTATACTGTTTTTACACCCTTAAACCTCTGATACTTTTTACTAAAACTGAATCCCTGTGAACCGGTAGATACAGGATTCTAAAGAAGACAATAGAAATCGATTCTTTCTTTGACTTATGATACGTACCAAATAGGTTTTTTTATATACTAATTACATAGAGAATCTCACTTACTACTAATTATTATTATTATCTTCATCTCAAGAAGTCTCAGGATTCAATGTGTACTTGTTAACACTTATCAGGAAGTGTACGTAGTAAACTAGAAGTATGTAATTATAACTATTGTTGTTGATAGAAACAAGTTCACAAATGAACATAAATCTGTGAAACATCTCCTTTGCAGTATCAAAGTTCCTTTTCTGTAATTTTTGGGACTCCGAATTTATGTCATAAAATACAACGATGATATGAAACTTTCGTTACTCGGCTCTAAGAAAAAGTGTAAATAGACTGAGACGGGTTATGTGATCTAAAGGAGGGTTTCAAGAACTTTGTTTCCGTTCTATTAATAGTAATTGGTAAGTTATTCACTCCGAGGTATTAGTCTTTTTAGAGTGTCTGAAACTTATTATTTGATTTAGTCTAGGACGACGTGGGGGTATATTGGGAAGAAGTTAATACTTCTATTACTCATACATGTTATTTCTTACTTTTGAGTTTTAGGAAACACCGTAATTTTTTCCCTATATTTATCATTAAAGTTGTCTGTTTATATCCATGAAAGTTTAAACATCTTATGCTTTCCTTCCCTTTTAGTATACTTTTTTTTACGAAGTAAGTAGGTGGAGTGTTGAAAAATACTTTCTTTCAACCATTTGTCACCATATAACTAATTAAAGTGGGAAGTAAAAAAAGATTAAGTAAAAAGAAAAGAGTGTAAAAATCCTCTACCGTGGAATCTTGGTCTTTTGAAGAAAGAAATTGAATTTTAATAAATGTAATATTTGTAGTTGATGAATTCAATAAAACTTTCTTGAAACTTGTTCGTTTGTTTTGGGTGAATGAAGGGTGAACAAGAATTACCAAATATTATATCATATTAATATAACACAGGGAAAAGAAAGAAAAAGTGAATATGTTGCTGTGGTAACAAAAGTCTATTATTCTATGTATTATGACATGAGACGAAAAAGGGGAGATCATCCGATCATGTTACATTTACAATAGTGGATTGTTACTGTTGTTAACAAAATTCTTTTTTTTAGAAAATGTAGAAGACACTGTTTTTACTAAAATTTTTTAACCACATCAATGTTGGCGATTTGTCTTAAAAAAAGAAAATGAAAGCCAAGAACAGTTCTCCTTATTTGTGTGTCGGGAATCGTGTAAAATCTTATATAAGATTATGGGACGTAAATTATTCCATATAGAAAGACAGGGGTGTTTAGAATACATATTAGGGGATTCTTACATGTTATTTGACGTAAGTCGGACAACAGTTCTCGGACTTTGGTCCTCCAGTCTCCGTACTTCGATAATTCTATATTTTGAACATTAGAGTCATTACAAAATGAAACTTACGGTAAAATACTCCTAAAAGGTTATGGAAAAGGGTTCAAGTGACTCCAAGTGTCCCCGTCACGCTTTGTTCCTCAATGTCCGGTTTTTAAACCCAGTACAAGTTCGAATGACTGGCTTAAGTAAGTTTTGAAATATTCCATATACCTGGAACAAAAATAGGGGTAAAGGAGCGTATCTTGAACCGTACCTAATTCTTGATTTATTTATAGAAAACTTATTTATTTCTGTACTCGAGTTTGTTTGACAATTACAAGGGACTCAGTGTCTAAGAAGTCAACTTTTTACCTTTATTATTATAGACTTGACCCTACTGTTATTCTTTGCTATACACACAAACCAACCAAACACACATACACATGTACTTTACAAGACTTCAAACACCATCGATATTTCATGTACATGTACATTTCTTAATCATAATAATAAAAATTTTATGACCTTAGGAAAAACTTCCGTGATTCACTCCTTTTACTCGTGAAATACTAGAAGTGAGTGATATTATTTGTAGTTTTTCGAACATTTAGGTTTCACTCCAAATATTTATGTTTTACACTCTTACGGGGATACGAAGGGTGAACACTATTTAGCAGGACTGGGTTTATGAGTGTAGACAAGGGACTCTCCGTTCAATTTATGGTGAATTACAACAGTTATCCTACAAGTTCTTCTTTTGTCACAGAATTGCACAGTCTCTACGAGAGTGTGTGACGTGACGGCAATTTATACGTGTAGTTAATCCCGAAGTAATTTCCTTCCTCATCCAAATTGTAAATCTAATAGGTATTTGGAATCTCGTGAGTGACACTAACCATCCTCGTGCAGTTTCTACTCAGTCACCCTCGGCAGGTAGACACCTCGTCCGTTAAGTGCTCCACGTGACAGCCACCTCTTAAATCTTTGTTTTTATCTTGAACTGATTTCAACCAGACGAAAAATAATTGTGGTACGGAGTTCAGTCACTATTTTAACAGGAAGGTCTTTTTTAGACAAAAAAATTCATGATTTGTTAACGATACCAATGATGAGTCAAAATTATTATATATACATTCGAAGTTTAATCGTGTAAAAATAATGAATAGGAAACCATTTGTAACATAAGATGTACCTTAAATTAAATTGAGAGTCAATATGTCGACCCGAACTATGTACGTAAACAAAGTTGTTGTTCAAAAATTTCTACACCTTAGTAAATTCGAGAGAAGTTCGTGTCAAGTACCAAGGTAAATTTGTCGTCTCATCTTTATTTGTTCTATCCGATCACGAACATTTTTTCCTTGTTTCGAACTATTAGATATGAAAGTAAACACCATTCATAACCTTCGACAACCTTAATGAGGATTTCTTTGTTTCTACATGTTGTTATACTGTGAAAGACCTTAAATGACATTTTACCCTAAAAATATTGAGATACCGTTTTCAAAAAGGAATATAAAATCTAATGATTTTTGACATATTTAACCAACATAGTACACTTTATTTAAAAAACTTTAATTTTAATTACTCTTCACAAAGAGTTAGTAATGACATTCATCAGTATCACAATGATCAATATAACGGATATTGGTATTTATAAAATTCTTCTAAGTAAAACTATTTCAGTAACTATATAGCTGTCTAATTATGAAACTTTATCTTTTACATTTAAATAATATTGAGTAATGTTGAAATTTATATACTATAAAAGTATTAGAAATTTTCTGTGTCATTATTTGATTCTTTATGATTAAGTGATATTATAAATAAGGAAAGACATTATTTATTATTAAGGTGTAAATATAAGGAGTTAGACAAAATAACTATAATATATATGTACTTCAAGTCATTTATTTTGGAAATGAGAGAAACGAGAAAGACCTGTAATGAGAATACTGAAAGCAAGGTACTAATAATGAACCATTACTGGGTGAGTCACACAGTAAATGCGATCGATACGATGCCTACTAAGGACTGGGTGTTTAACAACATGTTTCTTTTCTGACAACTTTGTTCAATACAGATAAAAGTTTGTTATACCCTCATTACCTAACAAAATTTCTTTTCTGTTTAAGTGGAGAGTTGACTTACCATGTTATGGTTTCCCCCTTTTTTTTTAGTTCCAACCACCAAGTCTACCGTCTCTTAGACGGACGTTTCGTCCTCTGGACCCAAGCTAGGGACCCAGTCCTTCTAGGGGACGTCTTCCCTTACCGTTGAGTAAAGTCACAAGAACGAACTTTTAAGGTACCTGTCTCCTCGGACCGCCCGATGTCAGGTACCCAACGTTTTTCAACCTGCGACTCACTAAAAACTCCCTGATTGTGGTGGATGGTGCCCGTTTATATGTCTTGTCGATCACCCACCTCAGACTTGACCATGTCACAAAACGTTTTCGTGAATCAGTGTCCGTATGGGACACTGGGTCTTCAAAGAGCATTCTCCCTGGAAACTACAACTGACTTCAACACAGACTGAGAAACACTAGGGTAACTGACCCTGTACGATCCAAGGAGGGAGGAGCTGAGAGAGGGTCTCATACGAGTTTAAGTACAGGTAGTCCCACTAGATCGTCGAAGTAAATACTACAAATTCTTGACATTTGATGGGTCAGAGAATAGTTGCCATCTTACTTACTTAATAGACACTGTATAATTATCTTAATTTATAAGATCTCGTTATTTTTACCTTTTAGATGACGACTTGCGTCATTCTACGTAAGAGTGTTTTAAGTGATTGTATGAAAGATATTTCATGTATCTTTTTTCTTGAGGATGTTTTAAATATAAT